>LQNS02278100.1:20161006-20186615 GCA_001587735.2 Parhyale hawaiensis
CCCCCAACCACAGAAATATATTCGCAAAAAAAAAATGCGTCACCAAGGAATTCTGCTCGAATTTTCGACGGCTATCCCCAGGTCGAGTAGCCAACGGATCGGCAACAGAAAATTGGGCAGAAATAGAAAACGGATAATGAAGAACTGGTGGTCTGGTTCCGAGAAAGGCAGAAGATTGCCTGCTCAAAGTTGAGCTCTGTATATTAGTTGCAGCTCTCACAAGACTGCCGAGAGGAGCTCTGGTCAGTGATAAGGTGCTCTACAATGGGGAGGACTCGGGTGCCCTATTTGGGGTCTAAGCCAGTCCTAACTGGACCTTAATCTGTGGCAAAATATGGCGAAAATTATAAAATAAAAGTTGCCCTGTTTCTTCGTTGCACAGTGCACACGTCTATTTTTAACCTTATTCTGGAGCAAGACATGATAAAAATGATGAAAAAAAAATAGTTGTCCTATTCTCTTTCGTTGCAACGCACTTCACACAAGATCTAAGTCTATGATAAAATATGGTGAAAATTATAAAAAAGTTTCACTGTTTTCTTCCTTGTAACTGTAGCAGTAGGGAGTATTCTCCTGGAGAAACTCGACATAAACATAACTAACAAAGAGATAAACAGAATTAGGTATAATATAAATACCCAATGCCCAAGTAGTATCCAAAATACGCCGGTTAGAGAGGCTACACAGATAGGTGCTACACCTCTGCCTTCCAAAGCATTGAAATCCCGCAATAAGAATCCTAACTACAACGCCTCGTGGCGTAAGACCATCACCCGCGATGGGGGCAAATTCAACGAAGTCATTTTTGATAGCCAGCTAATCCCAGCTTCTCCTATGGATGCTGTGTCCAACAAAGCTAGATCCACATTGACCGCCCCGTCCCGATCTCTTAATAATAACATAGGGAAATTGGGAGGCCTTCTGGCGTGAGACGATCTGCCGCGGTGGAGGCAAATTCATCCCGCTGGAGGAAAATTCAATGTCGTCATTTTTTATGGCCCGCTAAGACTAGTTTTTTGGCATGGGTGGGTCACATCTAGATCAACCCACCAAACTTCCTACAAAAAATTACGAAGATTGCTCAACTCCTTCGACCACTTATAGGGTGGACAGAGAAATATATATACTATATATATACCTCACAAACAAATATACTTAAATCTTCAACGAAAATATTATCACCTATCTCACTTTGTTCGCAGGGGATAAAAACGTGACACAAAATGGAGAATACAGATACAAAGCTACCTAAACAAACAACTATCTACTTACTGGTTTTCATCATAGGGCAAGGTTTTCAGCAGTGAACACACAAAACAGTGAACCAGAACCCAGCACGTGTCACGCTCAGGCTCTACCACTTTATATTCAGGTAATTTTGAAAAAAAGAGGTTATAGGTTATATCGAAGGCAGTGATATAAAAATCAAACTCCGTTTGTGAATTGAATAGGTATATATTTAACTAAAACCCTTGCTGAACTTGTTAGGTACTTACAGAGTGGGCAAAAACCATGTTTTTTTTGTTTAAACCAAAAGCCATGGTTTTATGGTTGAAACAAAAAAAAAGTTTTTTTTTTCATATATTTGTTTTTTTTTAATATTTTGCTTCTTCTAGTTATAGGAATTTATCCAACATTTCAAGGGTGTTCTGCTTTGTTAACGTGTAGTTAGCTAATCATGAACAATCTTAGTCGCTTCATTTCAACTTCCTATTGTAGAAGAATGACTGATAGAAAAGGGGTTAAGAAAAAGCAGTTAACAGAGTACCTGTATTTGCTATGGCTACATTTAACATCCAAACTGCAAAGAAGCTATGATTTATTATTATTGCAATGTAAAATCCTTTGAAAAACTTGAATACACTTCAAATTACAAGTACAATTTCACGGAATTAGCTAGCCACTAGCTAATTAAAAACAGAGGATCGAACTAAAGAAAATGAAATGGCTATATAACTACATTCTTCTCATGAGCTCACTAGCTATTTAGTAGGAACTTTAACTACTACTTCTACTTTTCAGTAGCTGCAGGCATAGGCTACCAGAATACAATTAGAAACGCATCTCTGAAATGAAATAGCACAAGCAATACGTTCTTCGAGTCTCCATTTTACTATTGCTATACAGAAGGTAGTGTGAGAAATGGTAGTCAACCCATGGGTTTAGATACAAAAAAAAAGAAAGAAAAAAGAGGTAACATAATTAGCGAGATTAACTAATGAAAAGCAGGGTTGCGGAGTCGGAGTCGGCCAGAGTCGGAGATTTTGAGTGGGAGTAGGAATCTCAATTGCTCTAGGAGTCGGAGTCAGTATTTTTAGCCCTAGTCTGGAATTTTATATTTTACATGTTCCACTTTATTAGTAATTAATTCAGAACTTTCAGTCTTCAGTTTTAAACAGTAAAAGAGTTTGCAAAATATGGACGTTTCTGGTTTAATTTATGTGTTTATCATTGGCAATGGAGTGGGTACATAGATGGTCTAGAGGCCTAATGCTGACTA
The DNA here is from genome assembly GCA_001587735.2 of Parhyale hawaiensis. Lineage (NCBI taxonomy): Eukaryota > Metazoa > Arthropoda > Malacostraca > Amphipoda > Hyalidae > Parhyale > Parhyale hawaiensis. The sequence goes on from LQNS02278100.1 coordinate 20,163,507, forward strand.
ATCCTAACTTTTCATTGTCCATAAACTAACGTAGCAATTAGTACTTAGTCTGCAGGGTGGGCTGAGGTCAAATGAGCGCAAGTTTATGTTATAAATATGAAGTAGCTATTTGGAATGTTTGATAAATGCACTGGAACAGTGCTTGTGTTGGTTAAAAATTGCTCATAGTGTCCAATTTAAAACTAAATTCTTGATAGTTATAAAAAATATTAGATTAAACATATAAAGTCATCTGAACCCATTTGACCCCACTTTGGGAGGGTCAAATGGGTACTTTTTTGAAGGGAGCTTAGTTGCTAGTTGTGACATAACCTATCGTTGGTTTGAAATGCTAGTAGGCCTATCTTGAAGTTCAAAGGCTTACCTCCGATGTAATATAGCTGATATTTAATTATATTTAGGTGTATCTCATGATCCAAAATGCAATTTACAAAATATTGAATTTTGATCGAAGTTCACCTCCAATGATGATAATTCAACTTATGTATGTATATAGGCTCCTACCCTATATACTTCTTTTCGTTGGTTGTACATGACCTTTCTCACTTTTTTCTACCATAAACTTGTCTAACACTTGTTTCTACAACTTTGCTACAGCTAGTAACTGATTCAAAATATTTAATTTTAGCAGTATTATTCATTACAATAACTAATTATTAAAGCAACTACCGCCACTCCAACTTAGGAACATGGCACTGACCTCTGGACCTGGTAAGCTGCAGGTAATTTAACTTTACTATATTATATTTTTGTTATTTGTGTTGTATATATATTTTTGTATATTATATCAATACACTAACTATATATTTTTGTTGTAGTAGGTATTTTGTTTTTTCTATTCTATTATGCGCTAATTTTACTATAGATGCCACTAATATCGCATAATTATTTTAGAAATTAACTGAAAACAATTGGACAATCAAGTCATTAAAAATACTTAGTCAAGAAATTAAAAATTCCACTCTACTTATTCCTATTGGACCGTACTAAGCAAATGTTCAAATAAAACACTATTAGTAAAATATCAAACATTTTTACACTCATATAGCTACTCTAATCCTTACCCAATCAAATGATCCTGACCAAGGGGATGTTGCATACTAGGTTTCATACTTTTGGAGTTACAGGAGGTTAGAAATAGGTTACTTTTGGAAAACGAATCAAAAACATTGCTTACGTATTATACAATGCACCAGTGTTTAATTACTAGATAAAATTTGATAACCTACTTCCTGAACCGTGCTATGCAACAACCAGAACCGAAAACTTCGCAAAGCACAAAAGTTATTGGCCTATGTGACAAAAAATATATATCTCCATTTGACCCCACCCCAATCTATAAGCTGGTTTTCTGGATAGTAGTTGATAATGAATAATAAATATTTCAAAATTTAATGCCCCAAATGGTGCCAATGAACCCAAATATTTTAAATGTAACAAAGCTACTATCTTTATCTTAATATATATGTATATTTTGGTGAAAAGTAGTCGGATATATTTAATGGTTAGACTAAATACTAACTGTATCAAGGAGTCGGTAAATCTTGAGGACCCGGAGTCTGAGTCGGACCTTCAACCATCCGACTCCGCAAACCCAATGCAAAGTCACCAGTCATCAACATCAAGCTAAAACTGCAGGAGTCGATTTCTTGGCACAACCCTTTTCATGCGCAACATTCTTTCAAACTAGTTACTCTTGATCCAATAAAGCCGCATGAAACATATGGGACCTGTAGCCTATAGAGGACTATCTATACTAGCTGGTAAAATATTAGTCCGTAACTCCGTTGAGCTCTTTAAGTCACACTCAGCTCATAAATAAGTTCTCCATATAAATAATAATGAAGCTTTTAATAAACTTTTTGTGGAATGAAATCAACAAATTTCGGGCACACCTAGATGGACATCGCAATGCAAGTTACGAAAACGCCTCTTTTACTCAAAGGAATCGGGGAATTTTTCCGCATGACAGTTGTACCTTGGCACAACTGCATTCCGCTTTTTTTAGGCTTGATAAGAAACGGAACCTGGCTTGACATTTCATGCCGTCCTGGTCGTAGAATTTGGCCGAAGACTCGTCGAGATTTTCAGAAACTGAGCCACATGCCGTGGCAAGGCGTGTCATAAAACGATATAACATAAAAACATATATAAATATAATGCACCTTAATGTAACGTAACATTAGATGACAGATCTAACACAGCTTAGCATAGCAGAGGTAATTTAAATAACATAAATTAACCTAATGAACGCTAATTGAAACTCCATAGAAATTTATTTGTGAAACAGAGCATCGCTTCAAAGATCTTGCAAGATAAAAAATAATAAAAGGCCAAGAGTTGACAAAAGGCCCCGTAAGGCCAATCGCTTCTTGGGCCTTCTAGCCCAACTATGATCTTCAGGGCACCAAGAAAGTTCATGCGTTTTTCTCTTCGACAATTCATAATAAGAAAGCGCGAAGTTTGATAGTTATGTATGCCATAAGATAAATCTTATTTAATTCCAGATGCCCCGCAATAGACCGCAACAGTACTCGACTCTTAGGTCTGACGCTGGCGGCCAAAAGTCGGCAACGGAAAAATGGGATTTTCTCAAGAGCTATTCTTCCCCCCCCCCCCTATCAAATAGGGAAGAAAAAAATCCAAGGTACCTATCATGTTTCTTGCGGAGAAGGTATCTTGGATACGGCGGGGACGCACTTGGGCTCTTGCCTGCATAACAGTGTCCGGACATGTTCATATTAGCTCTTAAAAAAAATCCCATTTTGGCCGCCAGCGTCAGAGGCCACTTTTGGACCTAAGAGTCAAGTACTGTTGAGGTCTATGGCCCCGCCATAAGGAAAATACCCAAAATTCACGGAACAGCGCATTCTGATATGCCAAATACTTTTCCATGTAGATACTCTGACCGGCATATCAGCCACACAAACCACCCACCCTCCCGTATACGACCCCATCCGCCCTAACGAACGCATCATTTGGTTCCTGGCAACACGGTTTATTACACACGCCGTATTTTCCACGAATTCAATGAGCACCTAAGTTTTGGAAGTTAGGTGAAGGAGGAACATCTAAGACCCCAGGCCGTGCGACAATTGGGTCATAACATCAAAGTTCTCTTGAGTTACGGCGCGAACTGAAGAGCATGATTACTTCTTTACTGCCTCCGTAAACGTCTAACGACTTGGCGTCATTGCCGATGCGCATCTTGCCTTCCAACCAATTAAGAACGCGCCCCAGGCTGCGTCTTAGGCTACAGCAGCATCAGTTTCAACTTTACATATCCAGAAAACAGAGTAAACGGGTCTTTTCCGTGACACAAACGCTGCCGAAACTAAATTAGATAAGATAACTGATAATCAGGAAACAAAGAACGTAAAGTGAGGACTCACGTGAACCTAGTATCGAAAAGTGACGTCATCAATGACGTCACATCGACGAATGGTACGGCGAGCAACCTTTGAGTATTTTAATTAATTTTGCCGTAAGCTCGTTGTTAATTGCTGCAAATTTTCACCCTTAAGTACATCAATAAATGAAGAAATATATAGCTACTCATTGAACAATAAACATAATTATCAACATAAAATTACAGTAGAGGCTGGCAGAAGCTTTCACAGCACAAGAGGCAAAATTTGAGCAAAAATGGCGCCCCGATCTAACTTTCTCTTTGAAGTGAAATCGTATTTACATTTTATATTCAGGTAATAGTGCTCTTCACACAACATATTTAACAAGTCACCGTATTTTTCGACTTAATCCGTTTAACCTCCCGCTCCTGACTGCCCAGCTGCTTGAGCTGCACCCATGCACAAGACACAGTAAAATGGTTGTCGTCAAGTACAGAAAGCTTGAGCAATAACTGTTATTATGGTTTCGCTCGCTTCAAGAGTATAACGCAATAACACAAAGAATATAACACACAAATTTTTGGTTAGCCCAACCTACGAACACCTTAGGTCCGACCCTCCAATACTTCGCCTCGTCAGTGTGACGTCATTTGCCGACATGCGGTCACGGCTAAGTTTTTAGTCCCATTGAGTCCTCCCGTTGCATTCATTCTTTGCTTCCTGCTGATAATGAACAAACAAACCTATTCTCAGAAAGGGTAAATTTTTACAATTTCGGCCCACTAAATTGAAACATTGATTGTGGTAGCTAGAATTGCATACGAGTACGAATTGAGTAGTGACAAGAGTGTCAAACTGATCGTTATGGAGACATAGAGAAAAGAAAAATTGTAAAAAGACTGAAAATGTTCAGTGCCATCTTGGGGGCACACAATTACGTACAGAAAATGAGGAAGAAAGGGACAATTAACAGCAGTCAGTCCTGTCTTCCTTAACCTCGACAAAAATGCATTTTTAAGAATCGCGTAAGAATTTCACTGGAGTTGGCCGAAGTTATAAAGCCCAGTGCTCACTAACAACTTACGTTAGCGCTGGTAGAAGCCTATAGAACCAACTGAGCTAATCCGACTGCGTCATGGCTGAACAACTAACCCGTTGTTCAACCATGGACTGCGTAGTCACGGCCGTGACGAACAGCATTCACTAATTCTTAAAATATCAATCGTTGGTAATTTAAACTGCTCATAAGATGGAAAAAGTAGTTAAAAAATTGCCACTGGGATTTGCAATGGTGTAAACATTGCAAATGAGGCTGAAACTTTTTTTTTCTTTTTGTAAAGTTAAATTTGCTCAGCCTGAAGCTCATCCGCGGCGCCGCAAACGGATTAGTACAGTTGGCTCTAGCCTGTTAGCGCCAACAAACGTCGTATAGGGGCACCGTGTTTGAGATAATATACCTCTGTTAGGAGCAGCGAAATAAGCTCCGGCAACCTATAAGCTATTACTGCTATGTCAAAATCTATATATATATATGTCGTGCGCAAACGATGGATTTGGACAATCGATCGATAGCGCTGCGCGTTTGGTGGATGTTGTAGGTATTAGGCCGTAATTTCGGGTAAGTTGGACTATATTCGGATTTATTGTCGGGTAGGTTAGGGGAGGCAAGGACTGTTTTTTTTTTTTTTTTTTTTTTTTTAAATTTGAAAGATCGGTCGTTTGCGCAGTGCGATCGATCGTTTGCGCAGCGCAATCGATCGATCGCGCCCAACATATGTATGTATACATACATATATACCGTATGTGTAAATATGGTAGCCAAGAAAGTTCGTGCGGTTTTCAAAGTAATTTCTCCAGCAGATAAACACCAGAAATTTTAGGGTTACCTCACAAAATGCGAGCTTGGTTATTTTAAGTTGGTTATAGTTACGCCAGGTTTCTTGAACGCCGCATATCCGAGGGCAGCAAACTTCTCGCCAAGATCTTGGCGAGAAGTGCCCTACTATGAAATCTGGCTCGTCCGCGTAAACCACATCAGAAAATTAATCAAGTGGTGATCGGATGCTGCTACCAAAAGCAAAATATGCAGGAAATATTCGATTCGTACGCTACGATCAGATTATATGAAAAATAGGCGGAAGGCTAGCTCTATTAGGTAGTGCTGCAACATTTTTTTAATCCATTTGAAATATTATATATACGGCAGTCATTCTTCCACGTATTGCGACCGGTTATTCTACTGCTCTAAACTTAAATTCATCCAGAGCTTAACTGTAGGCTTTCCAATCGCCATTTTCGATCGCGATTTATGCAAAGCAAGACAACGCAGTGGGTAGTCTAAAGCGTAAACAATTTACGGTTACCGCCAAAAACTCGATAAAAGCGGCAAACCGATATCTCAAGACTGCATTAATCTAATTTAATCTAATCTGAAGCTTCGGACAAAGTCAACTCTATCCATTGCCAGGCTGCGGTATTTTGGCACTAGTGTTCTTTGTCCTATAGTATGCCTACGAAGTGAGGAATATTGTATTTGTAGCGAGGCATAAGAGCCCGTACAGACAGCGTTGAAAACATGACAAGGTTACGAGGATCCCACGTAGTAAAGAGAAGAGGCTGCAGACCATGAATGTAAAGTGGTAAACAAGTCTTGCCCGATTCTTTCATAAACAGATGTGTAATATGTACGACCAACAAACCTAACTTGTCGGTTGACAGTCCAGCGGCAGTTTCAGTATATCGTGAACTCTTTTAATTAAAATGTACGACTACTGTGGTTGGTTGTTCAAATCAATGAGCATTTTCTGCAAACGTAAAAAAAATGTGTTCCTGCCACAGCGAAAAGTTTGGAGATTTTTCTAGACGCATTCACTCGACACACTTTACTGATCAGAGAAGTCAAGATACGTAGGTTTCTTTCAGTTTCTGAAAACTAGTCGTATCTTTTCTAATGACGAATCTAATTATCTCTTACCGCCTTATTGTTCCCAAACAATTCATAATGCCTCACTTCATGGCGCAAATAATAAATACCGCAGTGCACCAGGTGACTCTGTAATAGTGACAAAATAACAAAAACGACCGTAAGCAACAGTAGGTATCTCCGATACATCGGGAGCTGGGCACGGGTCGGAGCTACACACGCACTGCACCTCACCTCCCAGCGACCGCCGCCAAACTGAGGGAATGCCAGTAACTAAAGGGCGCGTATCGAAGTCATGCTCAAGTCTTCACTAGACTTGATACGATTCACCGGACACATAGCCCTCGCTTTATTTCTCGGTAAAAAGAACATAAACTTAATATTTCTATCTATTGTTTTCTCCAAAGAAAGAGAGAAATAGGTTACCCGACCTTGATAATACTGCAATTTCAACATTTTTTGAATGCCAGTTGTAAAGAACTTGATACAGTCACAACTGTAGGCCCACACGTACAGTACATTTTAATGGAATTTGAAAATGAAAACACTGACATACTTTCACGTGTACCAGACATACGATAACAAATAAATGGGAATGCAATAGTTGATTTATTTATCTGCATCCCTTGAATGGAGTCAGATGATTACTAAGTCATCTAGAAGTTAAGTAAAATTGTTGTTATCTATTGTTATCTATTGGCTCGACGAAGCCGAGATCAGCTAAGGTATAACTTGCCTGGAACTTGGGACTAGTGCGTTGTATCCACAACTCTGGATCGTGTTACAGGTGTGAGTCGCAACCCGATTCCTTACTGAGATGGCAGAAAATTTCATTTTGAGGAACATAACTGAATTTTAAGCTGCATTTTGCAGGTAATTTACTTCGCAATACACCAAAAACTGGATTTAAAGAGGTGCAACCAAATCTCCCGACTGACAATCCAGTTAAAGGAAGGCTAATTACCGTAACTTATCTTACCTCCGCCATGTCAATCGGTGGGGCTTCAATTGCTGTTGTGAAAGTTTTTAGTATTTCTGCAAAATTTTGGGGCACTTCCCTCGTAACTACGACCGTGCCAGCTAACTTGGCCGTGAATTTTTAATACTTACTTTAACAGTAAACATCAGCCTATTTTTTTAGGATTAGTTCACTATTCTTATTTACTCATTGAAAAACTTATTTATTAATGTCACATTTACCTCTTCCATAATGATTCTCGAATAAAAAATAAATACATAAAAATTACAACTGAAGTGAGACACGAGAGAAAGTTTCGGCTCGTGACAGGTACCATCAACAGAAAAAATAATTATCAGTAAGAAATTGTCTTTTTGATATTATGTCAAGCGTATCATATTTACTCTTCAATAAAAGAAAGGCAAAAATTCAGCTGAAGTGGCAAATGATGTAAGACTTAAGTTACTATGTAACTAGTGTCATCTCCGGGAAAGAGAACTGCAACAAACATACACGAAAGAGAAAATGTATTGGACGAAACGGGAGCCATCAAGAAAATGCGGCGATCAAATTTCTAGTAAAATGTGTATAACATGCGATAAATAATGGCACAGTTAGGAGCCGAAATGTTGATGTAATGCTAAATTATTTAGCACTCTAGCTCTTACTTTTTATTTCAACGTTCAATTAGCCCTACCTGAGTTTTGCGCGTGTGATATTATTACTACATCATTCTGCTTCAGGTAAGTTCTAGAATAAACAGAGCGCTTTATATGACGAATTTCTACAAACACAATGCAGGGGCAGAATTCTACACTGCTATGCTTGCGTCCAGTATTTTTTGGGTTCTCCACGCTGCCCGGCTGGTAGGTGAATTCTTGCATTGCTGGGCTTACGATATTGTTGTTCCTGGCATTCTCACTCCATTGCCGGGGTACTGACCCTAATCAAGTATGTGCGCGATCTGGGGGGGGNGGGGGGGGGGCTGCAGGTAACACCTTAACCTTCCGTCCCTAGCGCCGTAGCTCTGCCACTCAGCGATCGACTGCGATCACGCAATCATCTGGGACTAGCAGATAGCACAGGCGCCAAACTCGCCGCGCTATGTACGTTTGCGACTATTCTGTGTACGTGCATCGGTGTGCGTTGATCCTGCATTCAAGGTACGTGTGCTGTGTGCCATTGGAGTCAGGAAAAAATGTGTGAGCATGAAATTATATTTATATAATACCCAAGTTAATAAATATATATGTTTCAGTAGGCACGTTAAATTTCAGCAAACTATAATAATTCAAATTATTCATGAATAGATTATCCTAATTACAGTAAAAACAATGGGTAATAATTACTCGCAAATGAAATTCGATGAGAGTCTAAGCAACTGTAGAGATTCATTATAACATATCATTAAAGCAGAATGCATACGAGCATTATAAAATTTACTTGTCATCATATAGCATTTAAAAATTGTGCCTCTCATCATGTAAACAAATTGCATACATCAAAATAATAATGGCATAAATTATACTACTGTATAAAAAAACTTGTAAATGCGTAGAACGTGACATGAAACTCCATGGGTTTGCTTGGTGCACATAGAGTACGAGGCCTGGCCAGCCACGTTCCCTTTACTCCTGTTGTTGTTGTTATTGTTCATGTTGCGCTTCTCGAACTTTCTATGCGACGTGGCTTAATGGCGTGCCAAACAACATGAAAAGCACAAACTTAAGAAAATTGCGATTAAGCTTGTCATTGAATCCATGATTTAAGTAGCTCATTAGCTTGGTAAAAGTTCAAGGTACAGATTTATGTGCATATTAGTTTAAGAATACCAATATTTTTAGTTTAGGAGATAAAAATAATTCTGCTATAGACCTGTAATAGGTGGTTGGCTACTGAACGGCCAGTCAGAACGTGACAAAGAAACGCGGGAAGTTCTGGTCGTAGGCAATTGGCTCAGCCCCATAGTGGGGGTAGCCCAGGAGGACGTAGGAGGATCCCCGAAGGTTCGAGAACCTTCCATGAGGCATCACATACATAGCCAGGGTGAAAATATTCGTGAGCTTTTGCTAGCGGGCGCCCGTGCCTAACGGGTGCTCCGCTAACGCTCACCTGTTTTTGTGCCACTCAGCTCCCAAGCTCGACAGCCAACTATCTATATTGCGACGTCTGAAAGCCCGATGTGCTGTGTATAGGTAGACCGATTGTGACAAACGTCAGTGACGTGTACGTATAGAAGTTAAGATGGCCATATCGCCCCTGACGCACCAATTTCTTCGCCCCAAGTGATGCGTGCATCCAGTCTGCGTCTTCGTTCCTTTGACATGTGCTCAATCGTATCATTCCCAATACCCGTGTAAGGCTTCGTCTCCGTCCCCAAGTGATGCATGCACTGTGTCAGCGTCTTCGTCCTATGCCTGGACGCGTGCATCGTTTCATCGTCTACATCTGCAATTGAAGTGTGCTCCCTTGTCTTCGTCCCCAAGGTAGGCGTTTCGTAGCTCCAGAAACTGAACCTCGTCCTCGGCGACGTGTACATTGTGAATGGAGCGTGCATGCGCTCATTGCCATGAGGAACATTCGTGAAAGTGACCTATAAAGTCCCCTTTGTGTCCAATTTCCTTAAGAGTAAGTCGTTATAGTAATAATTCTGTGTTCGCGCGCCATACAGAGAGCAGAAAAAAAGGGCAATAAACCAAAATGTAAATTATAGGATTCGTAGAATACTTAGTACATAATAAGATCTCTTCTAGGTAATTACTGTGAGTGATTTTATTCATGTCCGTCATATCTGGACGTGTTGCCGAGGATCTATTCGAAGATAGGGTGATTTTTTTTTTTTTTGCATAACCGGTGTCCATTATTTCTAGACACGTTGCCATAATATGCAACCGTTATTGCGGAGAGAGATTCTGTTAGTAATCAAAATTAATGTTGACTGGCTCGAATTCTCGATCGTAGTCATACAATATGATCGAGAATTGGACATGTCATAGTATAAAATTCAACTGGATGTGTCACCGGATCATTTTTAATTGAAGATGTCATAGTATGATTTTCAAGTAGTTACGCCATCTATATATAGCTACTTTGAATCTGAGGTTTTTTTCCGAAGTTGCCAAACCGTTAGACAGGAGCCTATATGTCTGTATCGCATACATGTCATTATGCCCAGGTCGAACGCGCAACATTCGTTTCCCACTACGCAGAAATTGCGTTGTTTTCAACAGGCGCGTCTTCTAATAACTGCAATGACGAATAATCAACTCACTGCTTATGGCGCACCCAAATCTTAATCGTCTTGAACTACAATACAGATGTGTTTGTTTATCGTGTGTTTTCTTCACCCTCGCATTCTCTGTATTTCATCACATATCTTAAGTAGGTTGAAGGCGTGGCTCACCTTCAGTTTCGGACGCAGCTGTGTTTGTCAATTTCATGTCATTTGATTGTTCATTTATTAAGCATGTCAAACAATTTATATTTGATTCAAAATAATGCCATTGCCGATTAATTGTTTATAATACATGTCCATTTCTATTGATGACGTCGTACCACAAATTTGTTATATTTATTATATTCATTATATATATATGTCAGATTCCATTATGATATCAGTAAATCTCGCGTTCTAACATGGACACAAGTCCCTGAATCGCACATTAGGTTAGATAAGGTTAGGTTAGGTAGTGCTTATGGTAATGCTTTTGGGGTGGTGACGCGGCAATAAAGCTTACTGGAACGGACGCACGCACAGCAGTGAACGTACACAGCGCGGCGAGTTTGGCGCCAGTGCTACCGAATATCGATCTGCAGCACGAACCAGTGCATGAGGGTTCCCAGTTGGGGTTGCGGTGAAGTTGACTTTACCTTTGCCTTTGATTTAGCTGGGATTCCTGTATGAATCTGCATACGCTCAGAGCCACAAACATAAACAAAAGAGCGGGAAGGGATAAAAACAGGAAGACTGTTCCTTCAGCAAGCATCTCTCTAACTAAGCTCAGAAAAACTACATAGTAAATACAAACGGCGTAGTTGAGGCCACAAAACGTTTTCTGTAATAAGAGAGACAGTAAATGTACAGGACAGAGGCGAACGAATACTGCTAGGTATTGTCAATAATGAACCAGTGAACTAAATATACTTTTGGTGACTAAGGTAACGTTGAAATGTAGTGCAGGATATTTCACTGTAATCTACTTAAACATAACGTATACGTGGAGATGCAGCATAGTTTTTGACTCGGCATTTTTCATTAAATTATATTAGTCATTGAAATCAATTTTAACCCGTTGAAGGAAAAATGACTCAAGTAGAGTCACGAAGACGTAAGTTGGTGTTTGATGTGGACGAAAATTAATAAGCCCATATTTTGCTACCTTCATGTAAACGTTAACATTTCCTAAAAGTGGGCACTTGCGGCCACTTGCTTGTCCAGCTTGGAATCTTTGCGGCCCTCCGGCGTTTTTTACTCTTGTAACTGGGCCGCGGCCATCCGGCCTTTTTTACTCTTGTAACTGGGCCGCGGCCATCCGGCCTTTTTTACTCTTGTAACTGGGCCGCGGCCATCCGGCCTTTTATTACTCTTGTAACTGGGCCGCGGCCCTCCGGCATTTTTCATTCTTGTAACTGGGCCGCAAATTTTTACAGTTGGCAGGTACACGCGACAGTACACGCGTGCCGGCCCAATGCCTCCGTAATCACGACCGCTTCAGTCACTCATTAGCTCCTCGCTTTTAAACTCTGCATAATTCATGTCCTGCTGCAATGGAGCTCCAAATTAATGAGTACACAAACTGCATTCTATTCAATCTGTAGGTACAGAGGAAAGCAGCTGCAGGAGATGTGAATCTAACAAGTTTTAATATCTTGATACAAATCATGTCCCCTGCTGATTGCAATTGCTATTTTTATAAAGCATTTTAAAAAGATCTTAGACAATAGGAACAAAAGAGGTATCGCTGCGCGACTGGTTCATTATGAAGTAATGCAACTTCAGAATGGAAAAATACGATTTGCATTCAATTTTGTTGCTGGCGGCACAGTTGTTGCGACAATGTATTGCATATTTCATTGTAAAGTTGTAATGGTTATATCAAAGGGCCCGTCGACCCATGTCTGCATGTACTCGTGTAGCAGTGGATCGTTGCTTTGGACGTAAGTTTGTTGTGGTGTAGGGTTTCTCGTAACATTTTTCTATTCCTCTATATAGCATGTGGCTTTTTCGAGAGTAGATACTAGGTTAGGTTAACTGAGAATACGTTGAAATAGGTCCGGTTCAGTTATAATATAAGTCCAAATTAAGCCAGCTGATAGGAATACATATTACATCCGTATACCAGGCAGGCCACATTCTTCTTCAGTACTGGTATTTCTCTTAGAAACTTCTCGCGTCCTTTTTGTCCACTTGAATGATTACCTCCGCCAAGGAAGTTAGGTTTTCGTCGAGTTTATCGATTTGTTTGTCTGTATGTCACCAAAGTAACTCAAAAGTTTCAACGAAATTTACAGGGATTGTAAGGCATGTTAGGAGGAATAGATGATTAACTTTTGGTGAAGATTCGTTCATCCGCTTGTTTGTTTTTCTGCCTCATTTTTCGTAATACTGTAACTCAAAAGGTTATGGACGAATTTTTATGAAATTTGCATGAGTTGTTAGGTAAATTCCGAAGACTAAATGAATAAGTTTTTGTGATAATCTGTCTAATCGTTTGTTTGTTTCTTTATTTGTCTCGGTGCTTGATTTAATGCTTCGTAGCAAAATAACTCAAAAAGTTATGAACAGATCTTAAAGAAATCTACAGGAATTGTTAGTAAGGTTGATATACATAAATGATTAAATTTTGGTGATGATCGGTTGGTCTGTATGTGTGTTTGACAAAAGTTTGTTAGAATGTTTGTTAGTAGCATGAGTCGAAAAGTTATTAACGGATCTTAAACAAAATTACAGAAGCTGCTATTACTATCAAAAGGCACAAATGTTCAGATTTTGGTGTTGATACAAAGGAAATCATAGTTTCACAACAAATTTGAATTTTTCCATGACCTTTGCGTTGCTTGGTTATAACAATATGCGCTTTCAGAGTGCTCTACTTCATATTGTACAGATCGGGAACAACTTTTTGTAAGAGGTAAGATGTCAGTAATATACTAGCTATGGTTAGTATGGTATTATATTTTTGTCTTCTAAATAAGTTCTTGTGGTATGCCAGGTGTGCCAAGCTAATTTATTATTTTAGAAGCAACCTTTTCGTTGTGAAAAATTTCTGGAAAGACATTCATTGTTATTTTAGAGGCAAGTATTTCCTGACGTCACCGTTCTTTCAGGACTTTTTTTTTTTCCTTACGTAAAATTGTCAGGATGTAGCAGATCATTCATGCTTTTATTGAAAAATATATTTTAACAGTTAAAGGATGTAATGGTTAATGATCATAATAAAATCACTAATTGTTTACAATAAAAAAGTAACTGGAGCACTCTGAGATCGTATGCCTCCGCCAAGCAAGGTAGCAGTAATGAAAATTTCAACTTGGTTTTGTAACTACGATTTTTTTTTGTGTCAAGACAGAAAATTAATTATTTGTGCCTTTTGCCAATGACAACAACTTCTGTAATATTCTTGAGGATCCGTTCATAACTTTTTTAGTTATGCTTCTAACAAATATTCTGACAAACATTAGTTAAACACACATACAGACCAACCGTTCATCACCTAAATTTAATCATTCAAGTCTTTCAGCATGAGTAACAATTCCTGTAAATTTCATAAAGACCTTTCACAACTTTTTAAGTTATTTTGCTAACAAGTAAAAAAACATAGACATAATTACAAACGAATAGACAGATTGTGCCGATTATTTGTTCACTCACTCTTTGTAATATACCAAACAGCTGGTGCAAATTAATTTCATATAAACCATTCCCTAATTTTTTGAGTTACGGCATTAAGAAAAATGAGGCAGACAAACAAACAAACGGATGAACGGACCTCCGCCAAAAGTTAATCACCTCTTTCTCCTAACATACCTAACAATCCCTGTGAATTTGATTGAAATCCGTCCATAACGTTTTGACTTATCTTAGTGACAGACAAACAAACTCGACGAAAACATAACTTCCTCGGCGGCGGTAACAATGGTTAAGAGGTTAATAAGTTATATAAAGGTTCTGGAATGACAGTTTTAAAGCTAGCTTTTTGCTGTGAAACAAAGTTTATGACATTTGTTTCTTTGGATGTCAACTTTTGGACCGAGAGCTCCAGCTGTGGCGCAAACATTGTTTCTTTACTTTGAGTCTAACCTTTACGCGGGGCAGTAACTTTCGTCTAAAATTTTCCTATCGTTTGGAAGTAAACTTTTTGTTGTGATACAGTTCTACTGAATGCTGATAACTCTAGACGTGACGTATGGTTTTCGTTACGCTTGTTCATCTCATCCTTGAACCTGCTGCTGCAGTTATATTGCTATTTTATTCTTCATATTTAGCCAATTTGTGTGAGCTTCATCAACTACGGTGCTATTAGTGCTAGCCTCACAGTAATATTTCGGCATATATCAATTGAAAATTCAACACACTACTGACTAGTAACGATACAAGTATAGAGAATATGTATAAGGTCTCTCTGGTCGTGCGTACCCGCCACAAATTCCGTCGGCACTGGTTCGTGCTGGAGATAAGTATTCGTCGAGTGCCAGAAAAGTGCTTTGCTGCAGTTTACCAGAAACTGTTCGAGCTGTGCTTTAAGAGACGGAAAACTCAATGACAACTGCAATCCTCTGCCACGGCAGCAGTAGCCTTGCGTGCTGAAGTTGTGGCACGGGCAGTTGCGGGCTCGAGTACTAATAATGCCAGGTAAGCGAGCTTTGTAGCGTTTGGTGCACTGAGTCAGCAGTTGCTTGGTATGCTCAGCTACTGTGGGGGCACTTACCTTGTCCAAAAATGGGGAGGTAGGGGGGGGGGTCGTTCCATGCCAACCTTCCATCGATGGCGCCATAGTTCTTGACGGCTCATGGTCGACTACAGCCGTACTTACTCCCCTAGGGCCAGTTGGCCTACATCCGCAGCACGAACCAGTGCGTACAAGGTTCCCTAGCTGAGGGTGTGGTCAAGTTGAATTAGCCTTTACCTTTTGCCTCCACTGCCGATTACGTTAATCCTCTCGCAACAAAAATGAATGTCAGAGACTCTGATGCCGTAACCCCAAGCATCACAAGACTTGGAAACGAACCTTGGGCCTCACGACAACAAGTGCAGCGCTTTAAGTACTATGTCATGGCGAGTATCAGGATGAATTTGCCTTAACCCTTCAACAACTTAATCAAAAAAAATTTTCGGACGCATAACGCTGTATTAGATTCCTTGAAAATTCACCAAAGAGTGGTATTGGACGCTTAAGAGTTAGACTTGCACAACAAATAAAGTTGAAAGTTTATTGTAAACCACATGCGAACTTCTCTGCCATCGTACCCAGCATTGGCGTTACTAAAATATGGGAATTGTAGAGGGAAACTAATTGAGTCCTAATGGGACAATCTGGTTTCTGTTGAGATCGAATGGGATTAACGTGGTTCAACTGAGATCAACTGGGAGTAACTGGTCTAACTGGGATCAACTAGGTCCAACTGTGAGCAACTAGGTCTAACAGTGACCAGCTGGCTCCAACTGTGACCAACTGGGTCCAAATGGCACCAGCTGGGTCCAACTCTAACCAGCTATGTCCAACTGCGACCAGCTGGGTCCAAGTGGCACCAACTGGGATAGTCTGGGACAAACTGCCGAATGGTCGGCGTCCCTGTGGCTCTGGACCGTATAAATTTTCAGTCGTGCGACTGCCGGCGAAAATACTGGCAACATTCGTTTTTAATAAGCTCATTACTTATACAGATGCCCTGGTCAGCGGCAGCTTATGCCAAAGCCACACTATACAGACGCACGCTCAACTTGATGAGCGAATGAGCAGCTCGAACGTCGTTCCGACACATAGTAAAAGAGGGTATCATGCATACGGTGCCATGCGGGACGCGCTAGTTGACCATCCGTTCTTTATGATGAATGCACATCACTTGAAACGCTTTCGATTGTGCGCCAAAATTAAACTTTCGAGGTTTGACTTGTACAGAACTTGCAACAGAAGCTTTGGATCTGTAATTGTGAATGTCGTTGCAGGTGTGATTGGCTGCGCGGTTTCGGTGAACAGGCTGGAGGCTCCATTTTACCGGGCGAGATTGAGTTCCTGGAAGTTATAATGCCCCGATAAAATTAGGTTAGCTGGTCCAAGCCAACGCACTTGCCTGAAGTTTGTAACCAGTCAAGCGTCGAAGATTTAATTTTGGTGCCCATGGTAATCGAACGTGCCCCATTGACCATAGTTTGGCTCAGGCAAAAGTTGACGTGCAATGCGAAATATTTTGGCTGCTACGAAAACATAAGACGTTTGCACGTCCCTTCCTTAAATGCATTCTTATAAGCTTCCAATGTTAAAATAAAAACTTTCATCATTGTTTAATTATATCCTTAAAGTCGGAAACTCCTGGGAATAAGTTCGACAAATACGCTCAACTGGCGAAGTCGTTAGCATTATTACTTTGTTATACTAAGCTCCAGCTAATCGTCTTGATTGGAATTTCGCAATCAATTAACGAACGGTAATAGTTATTCAATTGAACGCAATCAAACGATTAAACGAAATTTCACAGTCAATCAGGCAGATCACTTCCTTCTTTGCTAAGCCGCTCGACGATCTCTGCTTGATGAGATGAATGCTTTTTTTGTCATTTAAGAAATTCAAATGTTCGATTGCTTTCTTATTTTTTAAAGCACTTAACGATATTTGCTGGATAATGCCACGTTCCAGTTCCACCTTGCCAACTCTATCTGCAATTGCGTTCAGTTCTTTCCGTGCTTGCCAGTGTGCACACCGGAATCCCTTTCATTACTGCCAATTTATCCAACATTCACTCAAGTAAACTAAATCAGATGTGGACAATAGACAGATTGATGAGAGCATTCCCATATTCCCACAACAGACAAAAACGCGGCTTTGGTTCACCCTCTGCTGTTGCTATCACTAGCACGCGGGGGGGGGGGGGAACACACTTTCCAACTGGTCACTCAAATAATGAGCGGATATTGTACCTACTCGTAGGTCGTCCCGCCTACAAAATGAAAATCTGCATCAGAGATACATTGGAAAGTACTTAAGTTGAAAGACATGCGAGTCGCACACCCATCTAAAGTTGACCGTGTGATTGCAGAGCGTGCGCTCGGAAAAATATGTAATGCTCTTCGTATCTTTCCACGTTACTAAAATTTATTGCAACTTTCGTCAAGTTTTTTTTTTTTATTCTTTCTAAAGTTTACTTTGCCTGAACTCATGGCCTCGTTGTGGATTTTTGGTTTTCTCCAAATTTATTTAAACAGATCGATTTATTTCGTAGAGCAATCTCTCTTCCTATTTTTACCTAAATTTATTCCACAACTCACTGTACGTTTGTATTCCTGTATATTTTCTAACGGTAATATCACAATGTCTGGTTACCTCGGTGGTTTTTCTACGATTCACTGGCTATTTAACCACAACATTTTACGTTATCCAAATATTGGATTTCTTTCCAATGTTCCCTTAACCACTACTCGCTACTTCGTTATTATTATTGAAGTTCCTTCCAATGTTCATTTGACATCAACTCGTTGTGCATTCTTGGAATTTGCTCCATGTTCACCTGAACAGCAGAACGTTTGCCTCCCTGTGTATATCTCTTTGACACTCTCATCGTTTCGATAATTCACCCGATCCTCTCGGCTTATCCTAATGCCATCTCCACTTCCAACTTAGAAGAATCCAATTACTTGGGGCCCCCCTTTGCTTCCCAATGAGTGTGGAAGCCAAAACAGGGAAAATGCCCCCGAGTAATTACAGGATTGATGATCCATTACGTGTCTCATTAATTTTAATTCGAGAGGAATTACCCTCTTTGCTGGATTTCTGTATGACTGGAATTGAGCGTCAGAGTTGGACGAGTCGCCCTTACTTTTCCATCCTTTGTAGTCGGCCGCCACGAAGCTCAGGTTTCTGGATTTGGCCTCCCGACTTCGACAACAATTTCGGGGGCCATCGACTGCCCCGCAGCTCAATTACTCTCCAATTATGGAGAACAATGAAGGACTGGAATCTACTTTTCTGCAGTGTTTGTGACACAGTTGCGATTAGGATTACCTGACTGACGGTCGAAAATCATATTGATACGCAGCTACCTGAATAATTTGCTTACCCTACGGCAATTATGGAATTCTATGAATAATCACAGTCTATTTTATTTTCTGCATTATTTGTGACGCAGAGATGATAATAATTACTTTAAGGTAAATCATGCATTAAAATGATGTTGGGAAGCAGTGAGTATTGGCACATTTTTATACTAACTCCTGAAGCCACGGTAGCAGCATGCTTCCGTTCTCAGCTCTAACACCTTGTATCGCTCGCACATTCGATGCCCAGCCAGGCAGCGAACTCTTTGCAGATCTTGGTGTACTGACTTGGCAGTTGTGTGTGCATGCACGCTGCCGTGGCGGAACTGCCTTCCTCAGAGATGAGGGGGGTGGGGGGTCTCGGGTCTTTTGTTCCGTCCGTCAAATTGGCGTCATAGTTCTTGGTGACCCGAGGTCGACTGCAGCTACACTTACTCATCTGGGGCCAGTGGCCTATACCCGCAGCACAAACCAGTGCATGTGGGTTTCCCAGGTGAGGGTATGGTTTAAGTTGAATTTACCTTTACCTTCAGACTGGAATTTAATTTACTAAACGTTTATTATTTATGACACTACCGTGATTAATTTCATGTGAAGAGCATTGTAGTAGATAATAGAGCTAGAATACTATTTTACTGAAAAAATTGCGCAAGCAAAAGATAGCAGGAAAGTCTAAGTTCCTAGCAATAAATATACAGAAAAAATGAGGCTTCACCAGACATTCATGAGGAGGTTAAGGGGACGTAGCAGACGTCTGCTGAAAATACTTGGTGACTGACCGACACTTGATTTTCAGCCTTTTGTAGGTATGACAAACATCCGCGTCTCGTTCTTCCACTTTGATATTAAGTTGTCAAAAATGAGACAGAAAGTAGTAGAGTCTATAAACTTGCTAGGTACTATAACATACAGTATAACCAGTGCCAGACTGCGAGGGTAATTTTCATTTGTTAATGTCCCAGAAATCTGCAAAGGTTCAGTACTTTCCGTTTCATAGACAGTATTTACTGTAATCATGAGGAACACCGGTCACATTTCTCAAGTTTTACTCCTCCCCCTCCCTAGAGAAATACTGGGAGAAACACATGAGTTGTTTCAGGATACTGAACCGATTTCAGTCGCATTCGTAGACTGTTGTACGTTTAGAAGGAATTAATGGACTACAGTTTGTAGCTTGTTACAGCATTCAAAAAACTGCTGAAATTACTAACTTCTCGCTACGACCTTGTACATTTTATACAACCGTAAATATACAGCATACACGAGTAGAATGATAGGCACTTAATACATATGAAGAGGTCTTGTGCCTGATATGAATCTTGGCCGTTAAATGCAGGGTGGACTTTACAGTGCAGTTCATTGTACAGTATGTCCTATCAATATGCTTTTGAATCTGTGATTTTTTTTAACAATGTGAGGGTAGAATATGATACGTAGTTGAACTACTAAATACCCAAACATTCTGCGTCTTATCACCGTAGAACACTCGTGAATAGACATACTGACAGTAAATCCACGGAAATTTTGGTTTTTGTTTTGTTCTTATTTGAACTTTTGGCTAGCAATTGCAGTGAAAACTGTGCCTCGGTTGATTGTACATTGTTGTTAATGTCACTTTCAAGAAACTGTGTTGTAAACATAAGAAAACTGTATTTTCCTACGCCTGCGAGTACTACTTTTGATACCGCCGAAACACCCACACGCAAGTAAAGAGAGAGAGAGACTGGCAGTAAATCTACGGAGGCTTTGTGCCTGATTTAAATCTTGGCCAGCAGTGGCAGGGAAGACTGTGGCTCGGTTGATTAAAGTGCGGTCATTGTGTTGCGTGAGGGCCTCGGGCTGCGGTCTGCATGGCACTGTATGGATGACGCAAGGCTTGGTGCACGCGACGGAGAGGCCTCCTTAACCGTCTTCCTTTATGGCACACTCTGGGGGCATAAAAATATCCGTGTAAAGTACAGGGAAACTTGGGTACCTGCAGACGGGCTATGCGGTTGCTAAGGCATGAAGCAAAATTAGTAACTGAAGCTGTTGTGATGTACCTATTTTAAAAAGAAATAAATTTGCGCAAACTTGCCTGTTCCTCGGTTATCTATAACTCCAGTGCAGTCAGTGTACTGCCTCTTACATAGCATGGAGCAAGAGAAGTAGAGGTGTCACCACGCTACCCTATCAAATATGAGGGACGCCGCAGAAGCTAAAAGTACAATTTATCAGCTGGACGGCACCGAAGTGGTCTTAAATTTTGTTTGGGTTTTCTCAACTTTCGAGCGGACCTTCAGTTCGCACGTCGTTCATGCTACCTATGGGGACGACGTGCAAGCTGAATTTACACTCATAAGTTGAGCGTTCCGGTGTTTACTGTGGCGCCGGCATTACGTGCTGTGATTAGACGGTGGATAAGTTGATAAATTATAAAGAAAGAAACAAAGAAATAAATTTGTTATCATAGGCAC
Organism: Parhyale hawaiensis; assembly: GCA_001587735.2. Classification (NCBI taxonomy): domain Eukaryota; kingdom Metazoa; phylum Arthropoda; class Malacostraca; order Amphipoda; family Hyalidae; genus Parhyale; species Parhyale hawaiensis. The sequence goes on from LQNS02278100.1 coordinate 20,184,442, forward strand.
TATATGATCGGGCTTGGCTTCATGAAGACGGGCAGTAAAGTTGGTAAAGGTTGAAGTACAAAGAAAGTGTACACCATTAAAGGCGTAATGGTCAAGTTGACTACGCGCAGACGAAGTATCAGATTACTTACGTCTAAAGCAAGGACTACTCAAGAATACAAGAATACAAGGACTGCTCTCTAGCTTTTGTCTAGGCCTGCCTTGTTAGAGAGCAGCTGCCCGTCTGACGTAGGAGCAAAAACCCGATCGAAAATTTATAGGCATTTATAGGCATTTATCGGCATTTATCGGCTGTCTATGAGAAAATACTGAAAGGTATCCGATAAAATCCGATAAATGTCTATAAATTTCCGATTGGGACATGCTTCATCTTAGATCTTTATATCAGGTTTAGGTCGGTACAGAAATGGCTCGGAAGTACGAAGTATAATGGAGAACTATGAACCACCTATTGCTCAGTACAAATATGTAGTACGGCTTGGATTATGTGCACTGAGCCGCAAAAAAATTCAAGTACCAGGTGCTGGTTATAATTTTTATTGGGATCATATCATTCCAGCAAAATGATTACTTATACAGTACATAACATTACGTTAAACTACATGCCATTAGCATTTAAGGAGTGAAGTGAAACCAGCTATTCTGCGTAGCTATGGAACGCTATGCTCCATCGTCCCTAGCGTATGATGTGGTGCACTTGGAGACGTGCACCTAACGTGACAGACGGAGAGACAAACATAAAATAACAGTCAAGATAATTTCTGCAATTTGTATCCATGATACCTTGGGTGGGGTTGATTTTTAAGAAAACTGCACAGTTACAACTGGACACCACTTAGTAAATAGACTTTGGGTGTTATTTGATTGAATTGAACAACTGTCTCAGTGTGACTATTTTATGTTGAACATGACGTTATTTTAATTCGATTCTGACTCAATTTCAATCGAAAGTGATAGATTTTCATTTGAGTTTTGAAATCTGAAGCTGACTTTTAAAATTTAAATTTGACTTATCTTAATTTTAAATTGAGTTATTTTCATTTGAAATTGATATACTTCAATATGAAATTCATTAATTTAATTTGAAGCTGAAAAAGTGCAGTGTCTACAAATTTCTTGGTGGGATTTCAAATCCTGCGCCGGCCATGTCCCTAGAACTGCAAAGATGATGAACTGCTGGTCACACACAGAGCGAACCTATTAAACTGCTTGTAACAAGGGCCGTCCTTGAATGACGGCAGAAAATATTTAATTTACTTAAATGGAGCCCCTGTTTCCTTCTCTCTTCTTTACAGTTCTGTGCCCAGGAATATCTTTCCATTTTCCCATTGGTCCTCTATTCTCTTTCCCATTTCTTTCTTTGTCTTTTATTCTCTTTCCCATTCCTTTCGTGGTCCTTTATTCTCTCTTCCTTTTCCTTCACTCGTCCTCTATTCGCTTTCCTTCTCCCTCGCTGGTCCACTATTCTTTTTCCCGTTTCCCTCTTTGGTACTCTATTCTCTTTTTACTTCATGAGCTTAGGGAAAGCAATATTTTCAATGGGAAGAAAGTACAATCTAGTATCTATCATATCACTTATGTGTACTTTAGAAGTCTTCCATACTTCACTTTAAAAAATGCAGGGCAACCGCACCCTTCCAGTTCAGCAGATGAATCTTCTCTTATATAATCCTTCGCACCGGAATGGAGAGGCCACCCTACCAAACAAGCAATCAGCCAACAAACTGTGTGTTATGATATATATGTGTGTGCGAGTATGTGTGTGTGTGTGAGTGCAGGGGCTTCCGTTTAATAGGACCACCGCTGAAACTGAACAGCCACATAATGTGATCAATATTGCGGGAACGAAATTAAATGCTATGCATCATACGCAAGTCAGCTTAGNGAACGAGTGCCAGTAATAGCCATAGTTTGGTAGAGAGAAACTGGGTGTAAGGAAGGTGCCAGTAATGAGGGATGTGCTGTGGGGGTACCAGAGACGAAGGAAAAAAGTTTAGTACCAGTAATGTGCCGCATGCGCGTATAGGTGTGTGCGAGTATGTGTGTGTGTGTGAGTGCAGGGGCTTCCGTTTAATAGGACCACCGCTGAAACTGAACAGCCACATAATGTGATCAATATTGCGGGAACGAAATTAAATGCTATGCATCATACGCAAGTCAGCTTAGTTTATTGT
>LQNS02278100.1:20188211-20215090 GCA_001587735.2 Parhyale hawaiensis
CCCGATGATTACGAGTGATAAAACTGCTGGCGCTATGCATTCCCAAACATCAAAACTTTGCCTCTCTGCTGGGAAACGAACATCCCTATAACTAGTGAGTCAGCAACGTTGACTGCTATGCGACTTGAGGTGCATGCGTCAATCAAAGAATGTTTGCTACTAATACAAATTAATATTCATTCGGCTGTTATCAGAACAATATCACACTACTGACTTGAGTTTTACGAGGTTTAGATCGTGTCTATAAGTTGCGAGTGGGGAGACTCTGGCATCCACAAAGTTGCGACTGTGGGGAGACTCTGGCATCCACAAAGTTGCGACTGTGGGGAGACTCTGGCATCCACAAAGTTGCGACTGTGGGGAGACTCTGGCATCCACAGAGTTGCGACTGTGGGGAGACTCTGGCATCCACAAAGTTGCGACTGTGGGGAGACTCTGACATCCACAAAGTTGCGACTGTGGGGAGACTCTGACATCCACAAAGTTGCGACTGTGGGGAGACTCTGGCATCCACAAAGTTTCGACTGTGGGGAGACTCTGACATCCACAAAGTTGCGACTGTGGGGAGACTCTGACATCCACAAAGTTGCGACTGTGGGGAGACTCTGGCATCCACAAAGTTGCGACTGTGGGGAGACTCTGACATCCACAAAGTTGCGACTGTGGGGAGACTCTGACATCCACAAAGTTGCGACTGTGTGGAGACCTCTGGCATCCACAAAAAGTTCGTATGAAAATTAAATATTATTAAAGATAAAGATAAAAGTCACCTTGACCACATACTTCGATTAGGAAGCCTACAAGCACTGGTTCGTGCTACAGATGAATCTAGATCAATCCCCTCTCAGGCCAAGCGACGTGCAAAGCTGCCGTCAATCACAGATTATCTGAGCTGCAGCTTTAAAGACAGAAGGAACTGGACGGTTGCGCTAACCCCAACTGTTTCTATTTCTGAGTAGGTCACTGTCCTCGTAGTGGACTGTAAGCGGCAGAGAAGTGCTGGCACTGCAGAACATGACTCCCTTCCCAGGCATGGAATAGACGTGCTCGATATCGGGGTAATGGTAGACCAGCAATCTTCACCATTCGACCACTGCTTCGATGGTGTGCCTGTTAGCTATTCATTAAAAAAAATCAGTCTTACATGGGATGTTCATTAGAAAGTACCTCCAACAGGGTCCTGTTATTGGTATAATTCTTTGCTGCGCATAGCATGTAATACAAGGCTATCTTAATGATATACTGTTTTATTTTACTTACATATTGAGGATGTGTTTTCCTAGCATAACGTGTACTATATTCTACAAAACGATCATCGTTACTAATACGTAATTATAAACGTAAATCTTTTATTTACTAGTATATTTTTATCTACCCTTTGCACATTTGAACTGATTGTGCGCTTAGCACCATCATCACATTTAAGCAATTGAGATCATTCCAGTCACCACAATTCAGCTACTATGAATTTTACATTATCACCACCGTAGACCGCAACAGTACTTGACTCTTAGGTCCAAGTGGCCTCTGACGCCGGCGGCCAAAAGGGGAAACGTGGGATTTTCTCAAGAGCTATTATGAACATGTCCAGACACGGTCATGCAGGCAAGCGCCCAAGTCCGTCCTCGCCGTATCCAAGATACCTTCTCCGCTAGAAAAATGTTGGGTACCTTGGAAATTTTGTTTTCAGTATTAGATAGGAGGAAAAGAATAGCTCTTGAGAAAACCCCATTTTACCGTTCCCGACTTTTGGCCGCCAGCGTCAGACCTAAGAATTAAGTACTGCTGCGGTCTATGTCACCACAATTCATCAACTATATGTACGTTACACTGTCACCACAATTCAGCAACTGTGAACTGTATACATCATCACCATTCCTCAACTGACTTTTACACTATCACAACACTATACCAACCGTGAACTTTGCTCTAACAAACCACAAAAATCTCTCCAATGTGACCACCTCCTGAAAGGTGAAGCGTAAATTATGAAGTGTGGAGCGGTACTGGTACTGAGCACTGGCAGTCAGATGACATTCCCTGAAATTTTCTCAATCCGACCTACACATTCTGCCTTAGGCCTCTGTTGCTTTATTTTATTCGGTAGCAAAGGGAGCGATGAAAGGGCATGTAAATGTCAGTACGGGGCGAGAGCAGCGGACTTCTTCCAACGCAACCGGCGACGAGGTGAAACACTGCACTCGGTTACCGTCAGTACCTCTATTGTTCTTGGACAGATAATAAAGTTATTGTGCACTTTGGTATGAACACGTTATATCTGCGGCATGACCCACGGGTGGGCACGGGGAGATCCCTAAGTGGGCGTGACCCTCACGAGGTCACAAACAATCTTCTTAAATAGCAACGAATATTAACCAATTAAACTACATTTAATGAAATTTTCTCCACAATTCAATGGTGATAATTAATATGTAGGACATTTTAGGAAAGGATATTAATGTTCTACAATATCCTAATATCCCTGATGACTCCAGGCAAACTGATCTGACAAGACTTGGCGACTGCTGCAATGCAGTAATTCCCTCTATTCCATGGCCGCAGTTAACCCGTTACAAGGTAAGTGACCAAATATGGTTTTTTGCAATATACCGTTAAGTGAGTCACATTAAAACCGACAACAACTAACTGGAACCTGTGGAAATTCCACAGAACAAAAGCATTGTCCTTCAATGTTATCTGAGACCCGTATTATGCATATGAAGTCGGAAAATATGTTCCAAGTCAGATGTAAGTCCTCCTGCTATGACCTGCAAACAGCATAGTGGTCACGGGGATAGTGGTTTAAAAAATAAAAATTAAACTCGCTTAAGTCTCGCCTGACGCTGTATCATGGATACATTGATTTCTTACTGTCTTATTCTAAAAGAGTCAGGGTCGTACTAATTAACACAAAGTAACTAACGCAAGGACAAACAGAATCAACAAAATATAATAAACACCGTTATGTCTTTATTTGTTGATATGTTTATACATTTGTTTATAAATCTATATGTTTATATATTTGTAAGTTTCGGGTCACGCTCTTAAAGAATTTATAGGAGAAAAATAGGCTAGGTAGCAGATTTTGTAATTTGGTTGAGGTTTCATGGAGATCGATGACCAAATTGCAGAAGATGGCGAAAGTAGGATCCTTATTCCTTTATCTCAATGCACTTCTTGCTTGAAACACCTCTTGGAATCGAAAAATATAGAGATATTACAGCTTCTGTTAGCGCGGCCAAGTAGTCTTACTTTCATTACTTTCTCCATACGTCTAACCATATGTTTGTTCTCAGTTTACCCCCTACAATTCAGAAGCTAATCAACGAAGGGCGGACGAAGCAATGAGTTTTCACGGGCAGTAGACGTTATTTCTTGCAGCGTCCTGACTGCCTGTTGGCGGATCCGATTTCACTTCGACACATAATCTTCGGTATTAGGGATACACGGCGGGTAACGATTGTGTTTCTTACATGGATTGAAAGAGAGAGCACTTACGGTATCTCTTATTACAATTTGTGTGGGCTGTTGTAGCGTATCTTTCAGAAGCATATTAGTGACAAAAGCATATTAAATGAAGACGGGTCGCTCAAATTCTTCGCCGTCATTTTTGTCAGCGCGGGTTCCCTAGTTATAATACAGACCACAGTGTCCATCCTGTGAGAAATGACAGTGAGCACTGCACTTTATAACGAATTTTTCATGACTGGTCATATGTTCGTTAGTAATATGCTTCTGAAGGATACGCTACAACGCCGGACTCAAAATGTCGTAAGATATGAGGGATCAGTCTGTTTCGGTCTTTCTTAGCAGCACACTTCTCCTTTCCCTTAGATGACACGTGAAAACATCAATTGATATTAGCAGACAGTGAAACATCGCTGAATTTAATTATATTCTTGGCTACGTATCCTATGTATCCTGGATTTAATTAAATTCTCGGCTTCATATCCCAAGTAACGTATATATGATAAGCTTTCACCCACGTAGCATTGAACCTCAGCTTCAGGTCGGACCATCGTTGCATCTCAACATTGGGCAGCTGTTCATTTTTGTGAAGTTAATCCAACGATGCTTTTCAATCCAGGACCCACATTGTCGATGAATGTTCAGCCCTTGGTACATCTGTGTGTCTGCAACGTGCAGTACTTGGAGTCTACGCCGCGGACTGTAGTTGAGAATTGACAAAACATTTGCTTGATTGGAAATTTCATTTATGCTTCTGGAACAGCCGGTATCGTAGTTACACCTTCCTGTGGTAACATCTCTAAATTTCACAAGATTTCAAAACCTAAATTTACCAACTTTGACCCTCCCACCTGATAAGCTGGAGAACAGCGAAACGCCCGTCGTGGGCATCAAAACTTCTTCAACTGCTTCTAATTGAAATCTATGTTTATTTTATCTCAAGAAAAGAATATTTGTATATATATCTATATAAATTTGTATATTTGTCTGTCCACCTAATAAGTGGTTGAAGGAGTTGAGCAATGTTTATAATTTTTTGTAGGGAGTTTGGTGGGTTGACCTAGATATGACCCATGAAGAAACTAGACCTAGCTGGCTACAAAAAATGACGGCGTTGAATTTTCTCCACCAGGGCGAATTTGCCTCCCCCGCAACAGATCGTCTGGAGCACGGGGTATTTTATTTTTTCCTATTTTATTATCGAAGAGGGATTTGTGCTGTGCGCTCAACTCGTTCATCAAAAGTATAAATCTTTGGGAACCTGCATCGTGGTTTGCTGGCAAAGGAATTCCACGGATCCAGTAAGACAGAGTAACTTATAAATATATCCCACGGGTCCACTTAGACAAGGGAAGCTTCAGTAATTATCAGCAAAAAGCTGGTCGTGTAAGATATCATTGCTGGTGTTGCTGGAGAATTTGATGGGGAATTGCCATGGTACAATGTGAAGGTTTCACTGATCTATCTGAAGCGCCTCGCCAGCCAACGTGAAAGGCCCCGCCACTTGCCGCCAGACCGTGAAAGTTTCACGGGTGCAGCTAGTAAACATAAATACAGTACACGGTGTTATCGATAGTGAACAGGCTTCCTTGTATAAGTTATTGGGTTTCATTCAAGGGTAATGGTACTATGTATAAGATAAGTTATTATCATGGTATTTGATATATCAGTGTTTATTCATCATTAAGTCAACGCTTCGTCGTTTCTAAAGGGGAAATCGCTAAATGTCTGATCACTGCGGGAAATTATCATTGGCCTAATATTGCGACGCAGTATTATTTACTTCTCCTATTTTTCCTTGCAACAGAAATTTGACTAGTTTCCTGATACCTATAATCAAATAATGCGTAAATTAAACTGACAATATGATTTCTTGGACATTTTCATGAGGAGTTTCCCTCGACTGACCCAATTTTGACGCAACATTGACTGACGATAAACAAGTACCCTTTTCCTTAGCGCATATTGGTAAAACACGTGACCAGGATCGGTTGACCAGATTCCGACATTCACCCAACATTCCAGCATTGCACCGACCTCTATCTAAGGTTATTTTGCCACAGGGGCAGTACATCGACATTTTTGCTCCCAAAGAAAAACTGCTTCGTCGACAAGCTGGAGAAATAATTCTGCTTCTACTGGATTGTGAAAAATCGCCTCTACTGTGCTTCGTTGATTATCTACTCATTTGTGAGTCGTGAACTGAGAGCAAATAATATGGCTTCAATGTATGGAGGAAATACTAGAAATCAAACTCCATTGCAGTGTTGGGAGAAGCTGTGAATATCTTCATCGTTTGGATTTTAACGCTGGATGAGCAAGAGGAGCATTAAATTTTATGGATAAACTTACATCTTTGGCCATCTTCTACAATCTGGTCTAATTTTCCCTTATCGATCTACATGAACACGCAACAGACTTACAAAAAGTTTTAACCTGCCCTTTTTTTTTTGGCTCATCTATTTGTCTAAGTGTTTGACATGAAAAGTACAAATATACAGTATGAACATATATATATATATAAAGACACATGACGGTGTTTATCATCTTGTTGATAACGATAAAAAGAAACGATATAATTTCTGTTAATATGTCAACCATCATTGCAGAAACAGCTCACATCTACAGACAATATGATGAGATGCCGTGGTGCCAAGTTTGCTGACTCGTCTCATAAATGAGACGATGAAGGTTCGAGCCCACACCACTGGAGGTCTTCACGCTCCAGAATGTATAGCATCATTAATTCTTTCACTCTCATTCACAAGGAGAAGGGGAAGGACGTACTGGCCATAGGTGTGAGCGACGCGCGGTTACCTATCGAATACACAATAACAACTACGCGTCGACACGATGCCACTTTCCGGACAATCTGTGGTCGGCTGCAGCCGTCCCTCCTCTGGGCGTTTTTGGGCATATATCTGCGGCACGATCCAGTGCATGCAAGTGTCATAGTGGGAGTGGGTGTACCGGGCGACTTTTCTTTGCTAAAAACGCTGTGCTAAAATAAAGGTGTGTAGTAACAGACAAAACTTGAAAGAAGTGTTTCTCAACTAGTAAAATTGGCTTCTAAAACCGGCAGATTCATTGAAAACGTCAATAATAATCAAGAGCGCCACCGTGAAAAAATCTACATTTCCAAATCCAGAAATTTTGTTGTGCAATGATAATGAAATGTCCGATCGTGTCTAATTTATATAACCATTTAGGGGAACCAGTGTCCAGGATACAGATCCTTTTCCTCTACAGAAATGGCAAAGGGAACACGAAAGTACTATATATACGAAAGCTATGTCGGGTCACGACTAGCAGAAGTTATGTAGCTACACTGATTAAATGTAGAATCCAAATCATGGCTAGAAAATAGGCAATAGAATCAGTGTATCAATTCGATATATTTACAAACTCGCAAGATTTATACGAAGTATGGGGCTTAATTTTTTTTGTATCACAGGAAAAATTAATGTAATGCTTTACCATAGTGTAAAGCATTCCCAATTCCACTTCTTTCGGCCATTAAGTTCGAGTTTCAAGCAAACTAATAGTAACTTTCTTTCTCAGCATAATCACCATGACTATACTCTATCCATTTTATCGAGGCAGTTTGGGCATGGTCAGAGTCCTCTACAGCGTTGCCAAATCTATGGGCATTTCTGAGATTTCTCTATATGCAGGTAGTGGGCGGAGCTAAGATATGGGCAGAAAAATCTCAGAAATGCGCATAGAATTGGCAACAATGTAGAAGAATTTGACCATACCCAAATTGCCTTCATAAAATGGTCAGAGTATAATATGAAATAATTCTAGGAAATCTCTGCAAATCCGATTCATTAACGTTAAGGGCTGAGTGCTGTTGCACCAATCAGTAGCTACATTAATAAATTTGCGAATAAACAATCACATTTTGGCGTCTGTATGCCATGAAGACACTACATAATCTCACACTCAACTGAAGAGTATACTTTCAGCTTACACGTCTTCCCGATAGCACAAAGAAAGAAAGATGCACAGAGGGAAACACGTAAGTCGTACGACGAGTGAGTTGAACATTCCCTCATTAACTGAGCATGCGTGCGCTTGTATTATGTAGCCTCGGCATTAGAGTGTTTTAATTCTCTAGAATTGATACTAGTGCTACTTACACCAAAAGAGCAGGTTCATTATGGTATCGTTCTATACTGAGGATACACGCAGGGACTTTTCATCTTTAAAAGAGTGTAAATTAGACCTGAAATGCTGATGAAGATACATGACATCGGAGGTGGGCACTAAAGTTGCAGCTGAAGACCTTTCCACAAGACGTCGAATCTCCAAGAAAATAAAACAGAGCACATTGGTTGGGCATAAGCTGACCGATGAACTTAAGCTAAATGTCACCATCAGCTGCACAGAATGTCATCGTCTTGCACTGGTGACGTCGCTCAGCTGGAATATTACTGACCAATTATTGGATCCGAAAGGTCACTGGAATACGGAGGCAGGTCAAGAGGACCAGCAGCAGGTGAGGGTATGTCAAGGACGACGACATTGGTCAGCTTCACAGAAGCGATAGAATATTAACAAACGTCATGTCACAATTCATCAGAAGAAAGATGTGTATCTCAGTCATACAGTATGAAGAATACTTATGAAACTTCCTTTCCTTAATAGTAATTTAGGGCCCAGCGGTCAAAAATGACTGGAAAAATTTTGTGATTTAGCTTTTTATTGTTCCGGTTCCCATTATAGGTTTTGCCGTAGTATAGATCTCATCCCTGCAGGCCTGATCTTCCATTAGTGAAACGAAAGTTGTACAACCATCAAGGAGCTTCAATAGAGAAGGAGGGAGCCTTGTGGCCCAGTTACAGACTTGCCAGCTAGTCAACAAGATCTCCTATAGCTGTGAGACGCTGATTGGTGGAAAAGACGGGGGAGCAGCAGACGAATCGAGTTACTGATATGCGATTGGTGCTTACTCGACTGGCTGCAGGGTATTCTCTGAGAAATGACTATACACTAACCACGTATGCTGTACTGGCTGACAGCCATAAGAGACTCTTGAGCTTCAACGGGCTAGGCTACTGGCTCCCTCCTTCTCTATACAAGCTCCTTGACAACCATGAGTTTTGCGATAGCAAAATATCCCCCCTGCAAGAAAAGGCGCAAATATGAACTTGGAATAGATCAAGCGTTAAGTTGCACTAAGAAAATACAGTTCAGTCAAAATCATTCGCTGGAAATGCCTAGGCTCACCGTATCGTGGATACCAACTGATTGTTGACCGCAAGCGTCGAAATTTGGCTGCGATGACAATTCAATATAAAAGGTGTCTGCTCAGCGTGAAGATTGTACTTCTACGATACGGATCCGGAGCGCGGGATCCAGCGGCCCGAGATCCAGTGCCGAGGATCCAGATCCCGGGATCCAGAGGAAGGAGATCCGGAGCCAGGGCCCNTCATTTTCAACGGTGCTACGGGTGATGTCACTTAATTACGTCTCATCTAGACTATCAACCCTTTTGTTAAGCTGAGATGTTTTCAAAAATATATTTCTATGACTTATTCATCAAAAGGGTCGCGTTTATTGCACTAGTTCAATATAAAAGGTGTCTGCTCAGCGTGAAGATTGTACTTCTACGATACGGATCCGGAGCGCGGGATCCAGCGGCCCGAGATCCAGTGCCGAGGATCCAGATCCCGGGATCCAGAGGAAGGAGATCCGGAGCCAGGGCCCTCANAATATAAAAGGTGTCTGCTCAGCGTGAAGATTGTACTTCTACGATACGGATCCGGAGCGCGGGATCCAGCGGCCCGAGATCCAGTGCCGAGGATCCAGATCCCGGGATCCAGAGGAAGGAGATCCGGAGCCAGGGCCCTCAAATTTCTAACTACCATATTCCCATTCATCGGATCGCTACGCCCCTAAATTTATTCCTATCTTATAATTAATCCAATCCAACGTGGCGAGATGTGTCGAATTCATATTTATAATTCCGCTTTTGATATCAAAATTTTCGGTAAAAATGAATTTTTGACTTGCAAAGCCGAGAAGCCGGTAGTAGTCGTGCTGAAATATACAATTAAGAGACTGTTAAAATAACCATCTGAGGGCAGTACACCAATGATATTAAAGAGGGGGCAGTAACAGAATGTAACTTAAAGACGAACCTAACTATTTACAATTTCGAGAGGATGCGATGACTGCAGGTCATTGAGGCTAGGTTTGAGTTTCCTATGTAAAGGGATTCTAAAATGCGGAGGTCTAAAGGAGAGTTACTAGAGCCTAAAATGCTAAAATTATTGTCCTGAATTAAACAACTGCATGCTTCTGTATGGTTTCGTATGGAGGAATTTGGAGGATGGGCTAAAATTGAACCCGTTCTAAAGCTTCTGCCAGCATGCTCTAACGTCCTCGTTCGTAAATAAAAGTACGGGTAGTGTTTCCCACGTACTTCGATCCACACCGTGGACAACAGTATTTGTACACAATGGACGAGAGCATGCCGGCTGGAAGAGTTTCTTTATACCTAGAAAAACGAACCTAGTTTGAAATTGTTCAGTAAAATAATAACCAAGTGAATACAACTAAAATATCTGCTTACTAACTGAACAAGCTCGCGTCTAAGGGTCTCTGATTGTTGGCCGTAATATGGAATAGTGACATAGAGTTTCTTCTTCTTAACAGTCGGTACAGAAGCAGCTGATACGTATTTTTTATTCAAGAAATTTCTAATTTGTTTCTGAATTAACTGCACAGGAAAACCGTTTTGTATGAAAAAATTTTAAAAAAATTCAAATTCTGAATGTAAAACAGTAAAATTGAATCTAACTGCATATGCTCGTGATAAAAGAGTTGTAATGCTATTGATTTTAAACTTGAAACTACAAAAAATAAAAAAAACTCAGTCCCAAGCCAGTAAAGCTTGGTTTACGGTAAACAGAGCTAACAAACTGGTTGCTTTCTCTAGATATGCGGCAGTCTAAAAACGATAATTCATTATTTTGTTCTTGTTCTACAGTGAAATGTATATTAGAATGCTTTTCATTCAGATAATTTTATCGTAGATATGTCGATGACACTTTTCTTTTATTCCGTGACAGATCTCATGCTCTAAAGTTCCTTAATTATCTGAATGGAAAGCATTCAAATATACATAGTGATGGTAAAATGCCACGCTGGTATTAGCGGGATTCTGCAGGCAGTCAATTACAGGATTATTTTCTTTATCCTTTAGCAAAATGAAAGTCATTATTCTTCATAACATTTCGCACGGCTGCAAATCTAAGTCAAATACAAGCGTCTTTCAGTACATGATAACAATGTTAACCGAGCTATTTCAGGGAGATATGCAAGCCTTTAATGTGTTAACAAATCCAGTGGTAGTGCTGGCAATGGTTACTTTTCTCCCATCTCCTGACCCATTTTCTTCTGTTTTCATTGTTACAGTAGTGTAACTTGTTTTGAAGGCGACTCCCATGTGATGGCAGTGGTTCGGAATGGACCGCAACCAAGACGTCGCCTCTTCTCTTGGCACGGGCTTATTGAACAGTCCATTTAATGGAGTAAAGCCATTTTTTCCATTGCTCTAATTTTACAACATTTTCTCACAAATTATAATGGATTCAAAAGTATGGTGCTTAGCACATCGTCTTTTTAAATTACAAAAGAAAATAGTTTCAATTGATAATTATTGTACTAGAAATAAGACAATTCCAAACATTTAGGTAAAAAACACGTAACAATTCCAAACGTATTCCATGATCTCTGCAGCGTGACATATCTGGACTCCAAAGCAAAATCTACAAGTCATGTCACAACTGCTCAACTTTCTTCTACGACATGACTCCTAAAAAAACGGAATCTTGCAGTAATGTTATACTTTTTCGATTGTTTTCAGTAGCTAAGATACGACCCTACCCACAGAGAAAATCCCGTCATCGATGCTGAAAGTTTCCTAATTATTTTACAGACAGGCAAGATGCTCTGAACTCTTTTTTTTTTTTTTTGTGGTTTCTTTCATAAAGCGAAAAAATTTTCAGTTTCCGAATAGGGTTAACTCCAGGAAAAATAATAAAATCGCGCCCCCGGTTTTCTGTTTGTTTTGGACTGTAGGCCAATTGACTCAGTTGGTTAGGTAATAACCAGGGTTACTGAAGTGACCCACCGGTACACTGGGGCTTCCGTGTGTAGGTGTGTGTGTGTGTGTGTGTGTGTGTGTGTGTGCGGGGAGGGGGTGATGTTGCTGTGTGCACTTCGCTGCCTGCCTGCCAACTTTTCATCTCCTCCTATGAAGAACCTAATCCAATTAAGCCCATCGATTGGTTTAGATTGAGCTCGCACTGCGCAATTGTTGCAAGCGAAAACAATTGAAAATCAATGGGGGAAAGCGAAGCCCCGGTCTGACAATCATCGAAAAATGTTCCAGAAAATTGAACGACGCCGCCGCCTCCCGAGGGGTAAGGTCACATTTGTTGGACACTGCAGACCTTGATAGAGTGATTAAGGTTATTGTCAGAGCAGATAAATTTCAGAGAAGTGTCCAATTTTATCCAACGGCTTTGTGATAAAAAGAAAATGTGACAGCTTGTAGATATTACGCCGCGAAGCGTTCCTTTTAGTGAAAGAGCAGTTGATGTTGCTGTAGTTGCTAATAAACTCTAAAAGTCCAAATTTGCCAGCGTTTTTACTATAAAAACAGTTGTTATTTGATAGATAAATATGATATTGCTTCATTTATTGTCATGGAAGATTAGTTAAGCGTACTATCAGCTATCTGACCATCGTAAAACGTTTTCGAAATTGAACCACCAGATTTTCAAAAAGTGAAGACAGCTATGCTAGGGTTGATAGTTTTTTCGCCCACAGACACACTTTGGTAGATTAAAAAATAAATTTTAAAATAATAGTAGGTCATCACCGTGCAATAAATCCATGGTATGAACAAGCAATTCGATTTAGTTTTATTTAACAAATTTCATAAATTCCAGACTCGTTTTTCACAATTTGTTCTGATATTAAGTAGCATGTTTAGTAGTGACACCTTTATAGCACCAGTGACAGCAATAACGGGTAGTTTTAGAAATACATCCACTTTTCTCCAACGGATATTCAAAGCTAGGTATAAGTCCATGTACACGATCTCCTACGCATCATTTTTGAACAATTTCATGTACCGTAAGCACATTGAAAGTTACTTTCAGCTTTGGATAATTTTTCCATGATGTCGAACTGTTGGAAGAATCTTTGTAGACGAAGAATATTGGCCACTCCTTGCAACTCCTATGACAAACCTCAAGAAATTTGTTGAACATTATTCTCACATTAACACACAGTACTTTGACAACAGCAGCACTGTACCGGAACTGCTGATAACAAAGGATTATTTCAGGCTTTCTTAGCACATTCGAGTCTATCTTCCACTTGCATTATATTCGTGGCAGTTACATTATTTCCGGCAAATTATGTTCATCATCAGTAATTCTTAACATTTTTCACAAGCGCCATATCTGCACAAAGGCAGGGCGTGAGCAGCCGCTCCATGTATCACGATTATTCAGTATTATTGTTCTTTTATGGGCCGTGGGAACATCAAAAATCTTCCCATTCTTAGACACCGAGGCCTACAATATTTCAGCAGCCGCCACCAGATGGAGCAGATCACGCCATCTCTCGGCAGATATTGACTGTAGTTACTGCCGATGAACTTCTTAATCGGGCAAGTTTACAACGCGAGTTCTGGGATGAGAACTCAATAAACCTCTCGACTAATATCATGATATTATATGCGTCATAACTCTGGGAACGGCTTGAGTGTTGAGCGGTGCATACCAATGGAAGCAATTGCGGCCGTCCCCGCTGCCTCATCTGTTGGCAGAGGCGCAAACTATGCAAGTCATGGAGAAAATTCCCGGCCATTCCTGACTTAGGATCACCTAAGGAATTCCAGATGTGGTCCCGATATGTTGTGCTTGTAGTCTGAGAGACGTGAAGCCTTGGTCATTACTGGAGCTCGGACCTGCCCCGCGTCAGGGATGCAGTCGAGTGGAATTACTTGCAAGGGAACTCCCCTCTTCCATGGCTCTATTGAAAAAACATCTAAGATTCTATTTGTCCTAGAGGAATTAAGATCCTTGCTTGTTCTAGAGTGTACTGTGAAGCAACTACATGCAGTATTAAAATCTTCCCGTTTCAGAAACTAAGATCTTGCGTCAGGTCTGTAGAAGAGGAACTAAAAGTATTCTGTTCCAGAGATGTACTAAAGAGGAACTAAGAGTATTCTGTTCCAGAGATGTACTAAAGAGGAACTAAGAGTATTCTGTTCCAGAGTTGTACTAATGAGGAACTAGGACTCTGCTGTTACAGAGTAGTGCCGAAGAGGAACTAAGGCTCTTATGTTCCAGAGCTGTACCGAGAAGGAACTCAGACACTCTACGTTCCATACGATACTGAAGTGGGCCTTAAATCCTCTTGTGTCGGGGCTGAAGGTATATAAGTTTATAAGTAGGAAGTTAGTTATAAGTAGGTAAAGCTTTGCCTGAGGAGGAGCTGTACTGAGGAGGAGCCAAGACTCTCCACTTTCAGAAGTACAACATGAATTTTGAAATATTTAATCAGCGTAACTAGGGCGTCGACTCTACCATGGAAGTTTAATAGCTCCAAAGCTGTTCCAAAACGGGAAAGAATAGCTATTTAAATTAATGTTAGAGAGAATCAATAGAGAACAACTGAACCGCACCTACAGTGTCCCCTTCCACATTCATATGGTTCTGTATTATTTTCATATCACTGCCTGGATAATATCCATCTCAAGCTGTATCATTAACTCGTCTATTTGAGTCTGTACAATTTTCATATCCATCTCAGCCTCTCAATTTTCAGCATCATCTCTACCTGTATGACTTCTGTTTTCATCTCAGCCTATTTAATTTCCATCTTCATGTCAGCCTGAAGCATCACCGGAAAAGAAGAATGAGTAATTATATTTCTCCAATCCAAAACAGGATTTTTCATACGAGTAAATCAGTTTAAATTTTAGACCACGTATCACAAAATTTATTTGCGTTGGAATAGCATTGCTTCAACTGTTTCACGTAGGAAGGGAAGCGGGAAAGGGGAGGAGGGCTAATGCATTTTCTATCCCACATGATATTTGTCACCGGGGTGACTTAGTAGGCTCCTTAAAAAATGCAAGTGATATGTACCTTTCGGTATACAAAAGCCGATACCGAGCAGTGTGGGAGAAAATAGCCCTGGATAGAATTTTTCACTTCATCAGAAGCTCTTTTATGACTTTGGATGCTAGGGCGGCCAGGAATTGTATCAGTACTATAGATTGTATTATTTTTGCTATCAAAACTACACGCTCGGGTGTCAAGAGACTACTTGTAAAAACACAAAATACGGTATCAAGCAATCTTGGATTACCCCGCGTATACGGCTAAAAAACACTCAAAAGCCGTTAACAGCTCACTTGAAAACTTACAGATCTTCACGGTCAAACACAAATAATAGTATGGAATTTTCTACCAACGCAGCTCGGGAAATAAGGCACCAAATGAAGTGATAGTGTTAGTACATAAAATTCTCCAAAGTGAAGAGATGGAACTCAACTCCAACGTGTGTGTTTCTTCCAAAGATTTCCTATTAATGGCGATGCAACAATAAAGACGCTAACGGCCATAATTATCTCGAAATAACATTATGTATTCGCACGCTTAACTTGTAAGCCGACGTTCAGCTTACATCACGGTTTATTTACTGAAGGTACTTATGTCAGCTGTAAACGAACACCCCGGCGGTCAATTTCAGCCAATCAGCGACCGCCGTGTCACTATTCTGAGCAAACAAATGAGGCCGTGAGGAACGGCTCGATCGTTCTACTATACAGTATACCACAAAGATTTTACCCCAATTGTTTATCATTTATTACCTCAAATTGGAACTACTAATACAATTAATTACATAAATAAGGGAAAATAATAGAACCCAGATTTGATGTTGTATTGTATTGCATCTTGATTTCCAGCGCCAAGGAAAAAAAATTGGGAAATCCTCCGAAAATGCTTAATTAAGTAAAAGCGAATGCTTTGTGGGAATCAGAATGATACGCATACGTTTAAAAAGACAGAATTAGAAGATTTACATTCACTAAGAATACTTTGCATTACAACAGGTTATAAAGTAGAAAGTTGTACATATATGAAATGCACAATAAACTGCAATTGGGTAATTTTACAAACGTCTATATTACAATTCTACTTGAGGCCCCATCCGTCTGTATAGGTCCGTCCTTCCATCCGTCCGTGTCTCTGCAGGTTACGCTTTTCAATATAAGATAGAGGGGGAAATTCAAGTTGTACGATGCCATATTTTTGCAGGAAGGAACTTCGATAATAGCTGCTACTGATCGCTCACTCTGGAAGAAATTTTCTGTCAGTTTCGAAGCAAAGACATGAAGTTCATTTTAGACGTATCATGCTTGCCATACCGATCTTCATATCTTGTAATATTTAATTTACTAGGGTCGCATAACGATCTAAGTATGGGAAAATCCGTAGCCAGAACGTATTTTCGCGCGTATATAATATTTGCGTTTCATAATTTTTGCGCTTCTTAATTTTCACGCTTCACTTCTATGACACTGGTCTCAGAAAATATTGAAGAACACAAGTTGAAAATCTCGGAAGATCCCAAAGCCTATTGCACATTTCCAAATACAAATGCTCAATGAGAATTAGTAACAAAGAGTACAAGTAAACTGAATCGGTAATCAAAATGAAAGACTATTGCACAGAACAGTTTGAGCCTCAGTCTTCTCAAGAAAGACTTGCTACCAGAGTAAGAAATAAGGTGCGTTCACTATTTATGTCCATAGATATGCGGAACCCATGGATGAGTGTGTTCCCACAAAAGCTAAAGAAAAATTTGACATAGAAAAATAAGAATAGAATGAATCACCCTCATTGGAAATATGTATGCAAGTGAAAGGAAGTAAAACACGAGCTTCAGAGGGCTTAATTACGTCTATGTTCCAAGGTAATCTATTAATTTTCTTAGGCAGCACCCCATGTGTATCATACACGAGGTACGTGCGTTTTGGTAAGCGATGTATGTTTGCTTGGCAAAGCGTGTCAGAGTACACGAGATGTGTTATAGCCAAGGTGCAATATGAGGGGAGCGTGTGATACAAGATGTGATGCATTAAGTCTGATGCTTACGTCTTTCTCCGGCGTTATCTGCTGAAAGTCGATTGTGTTGCGGTGACTGTGAATATAGTTTTATCATATACTACACTTAACCAAACAGCATGAGCTCTATGGTGTGGCACATTTCACCAAACAGCAGAACGCGGAAACAAAAAAATCTTTCTGAAATTGGAATTCACTCAGAACTTGGCAAGATAATCGAAAGTTTACCACTGGCAGTAACTATAGTGTGAAAATTGTAACAGTTTGCAGCTACTACAGGAACAAGTTTAATAGTGGGCAAGATGAAGCTGTGGCGGCGGCATGGTAACCGAATTATTCGAATTAGTTCTATGCTGATGACACCGACCATTTGTACTGATTTATTCCATTTGAAACAAAATTACTGCACAGCTACGGTAAATTATTTCATCAGTGACGCGTATTGTACAGGGTGTCTCAGAAAAAAAGGTAATCCAAGTTTAATAATTTATTTTTTGAATTCTGCTCTACTCATGCATATTTAGTAGCCATGGTAATAAAATTTAGAACAAGAGCTTTCAAATGAGACTAGTACACGCCTTTTTACCCTACCGGACAGATGAATAACAACTACATAAACTTACGTCATCGAAGCTGCATTGGTACACTTTATTGATATGGACTTCGATATGATTAATCATTGATAAAAACATTTAATACGAATAATCATTGATACAAACAAGATAAAGGTACAACTGTTCTTAATCTCTAACATTTAAGCGCCTAACGATTCGACATGGCCACCTCCTCTAAGCAAGCAAAACTCACATCGCCGTCGCATGTCTGGATTGTTCTAGAGATCATCCACTTTTCTACGGATTCGATCCAGCAAATCCTCCAGGTTTCGTGGCACTGTGGTGTAAACTTTGTTTTTCAGATACCCCCACAAGAAGAAATCGCAGGGAGTGAGGTCAGGTGACCTGGGGGGGCATACAACTGTGTGGTGCAATGCTACCACACAATCCTTGAAAAGCGCTCTGAGAAGATGACGGCCAGCGATGCCGCGGTGAGCTGGTGCCCCGTCTTGTGCCCACCAAACAGAGCGGAACACGCCATTTTGCTGACGCCTGAAGTGCATCTGCATCTGGGGAATGACCTCTTGCTGGATCATCTGCAGATATNTTGCCTTGAAGAAAAAGGGTCCAACGAGTAATCCGTGCCGCGGATTCCAATCCATACTGTGATTTTTTCCCTGCTTATGCTCCAATCAAAATTGAATTCTGGATTTTGCCCAGCTGGGGCATAATGCAAAACGTTTTGTGTGTTCACTTTCCTTTTCATGGCAAAGCAAGCTTCATCACCAATCAAGAAATTACGTAGGAATCGAGGATCTCTGCAACAACGGCGCAGAAGTGGATGATCTCAAGAACAATCCAGACATGATCAGGCGAGCAGTTGGTGACATGCGACGGTGATGTGAGCTTTGCTTGCTTAGAGGAGGTGGCCATGTTGAATCGTTAGGCGCTTAAATGTTAGAGATTAAGAACAGTTGTACCTTTATCATGTTTTCATCAATGATTATTCCTTTTCAATGTTTCTTCAATGATTAATCATATCGAAGTCCATATCAATGAAGTGCGCTAATGCAGTTTCGATGACATAAGTTTATGCAGCTGTTATTCTTGACGACGAATACAAAAGTTTAAAAATTGAGAAAGACCTGCACTGGTACAATTTACATGACATAAAAGACAGTATGAATCAAGCATATTATTCGGTTATATCAGATATAATCTGTGAGACCGCGTTTATGAGAACATATTCAGTTCTTCTACTATGTTGAGCCTGCGTTGTAATAATTTTTCCCCAGCTCAATACAGTAAAAACGACACGAACTAACTCGTTGAAATTGTTTACGTTTCTCCGAAAGCCAGAATTCTCGCAAAACAGCATAATTCTGTATAGGGTAAGACGTGCATGTCAGGGCAATCTTAGCCAGAATTATTAAAATATAGCTATACGCGATGTTGGCGCCTAAGACGATTGCCTGAAAGACTGAAATATGCCAAGGATACTATCATGAAGGAAGATGATCAAGAAATGTAGTGGTGAGTTTCTACTACAAAAAATGTAGAGATGACTTCATGCCATGTATGTAGATATATACATATTCTTAAAGATTTTTTCATAATTATTTCATCTGCGCTGCTATCTGGCATAAAATATATATTTTATTTGCTGTGCATTTTATTGATTTTTGGTTTTTAAGGCAGATCTTGATTTTTCTGACCTGCTCGCAAGGTTTTTCAGAAGTGTCGCTGGCAACACTGCTCAGTTTGTCCACGAACGCCATCGCATGTTGTAATATGCTGCGACTAGGGCTCGGACATTGGAGCATTTATAAGTAAAAATGCTACTAGCACTCTTAATGCTCTAAATGCTATAAAACTATTTCTTCTCCGATTTTACGTATCTATTCCAAAATTCATTCAATAGTTCCAAAATAAAAAAAACTTTTCATTTGCGCCCGAAACTTTTTCATTAAGTATTTCAGGTCGTTATTTCTGGAAAACGAAGGATTTTGAGGTTTTAGTCACTAGCTAAAATAATTTTATTTTGCGTTTTCCTATACGTATATGGTTAAAATATGGGTATCGAATTACACAACAACCTACATATTTTGATTTTTCAGGAAGATTCTTATAATGAATAAGGTGTGTAAATTATAGTGAACATTTGGAATGGACTCCCCTCTGAAGATATCGGTGCATTGACAATAAACCGACTTGATAAACATTGGGAGCAACACCCTCTACAGCTGCGAACACCTCCTCCTGTTGACATAAACTCTTAACGGCCCAAAAGCTTCAGAGGGCGCCCCAAATCATTATCTATCATGAAGCAAAAGTTCTGGGTCCCAAATGGTCTGCTGCAACTAATTGAGCTGGCTTGGTCACCTTATAAGCTTCGTATAATTTTCACTATTTTTATCTTTTCTTCTTGCCCGAAGATCAATCGTTTGTTTAAATAAGGGCTTGAGTAATGCCCTGGATTTTTTTTTTTCGTCAATGCTAACATTAGATTGTTTCTATGCCAAATCTTTCAATAAAATGAATCTGATTCTCTTTTAATGTTTCTTCATTATTTGACGTGACGGCGGTAGCCCATAGAGGGCCGGAGCGTCAGTCCCGACTGCTTTTTGGGAATGTGCCTGTTGTTCCATCTACTGCCAGGCATCTAATCTAATCGTTTTGGTGCCTAAAAAAACCAAAGAGGACAACGACTCTAACTCGACCTTTTCTCGTCAGTAAGAGGTTTACTTGCACGTACTGATGCATTTGTACGGCTCCAAAACAGCTAACATGCACTTTTAGGATGGGACTTCTACAACTCTAAAATGGGGCCTATGTTAAAAACGATGATGCTCCACGTACGTTACATGAATTCAATTTAAACAAAAACCACAGCCACTTTAGATTATTGCATTCAATTCGAAAAAAAAACAACTGTGCTAATATTAATTTCGTGCTGAGGGTGCGGGATTGAAAATTGTATAAGCAGAAACAGTTTTCATATGCTCAATAAAATATTTATTATTATTTTTCCGTGCCCAGTGTTTCTGCCAGTACGTAATACTTTCGTCGCACTAATACATTTAAAAGTATTAGTTACACGATATTGATAAATTTCGAGTTAATTACCTTGAAGAGTATTCTGTAACACAATATCGATTTGAAGCATATCATAAATTTTACAGATAATAGATTAGATTAGATAGGCGGCAATGGACGAACCAATAGACCCATTCCCAAAGAGACACTAGAACTTATGCCCCGGCTCTCTATGAGCTATTGCCAGATTTTAGTAGGATACAGAGGACTGGAGAAAAGAGAAAAAAAGGGGGGAAGAGTCCCTGCCAAAGAGACTATCATGATGCACGCAAGCACCATCAAGAGCCGCTGACATGCGGAGCCTAGAGACGTCAAACTGTGTAGCTGGAGCGGGAGAGAGAAAAAGACGGATTAAGGTGGTCTCGGAAGCTTTGGTCGTTAAGAGTTTGTGACTCCGGAAGAGGAGTTCTTAGCTGTGGAAGATGTCTCTCCAAATGAATGTCAAGACAATTTTTAAACGCGTTGACTGACTCCGCACTAACAACATCGGAAGGGAGTCCATTCCAAATGCTGACCATGAAATACGGAAAGAACTGCTGGCTTAAGGTCGTTCTTCGAGCTTTATGCTTGAGTTTTTGACCGTTGTTTCGCAAGCGATCATTGAGGTCTCTTTCAAAGAGCCCCGTTGTAGGTACGTTGTTGAAGCTGTTCAGATACTTAAATGTTTCAAATAGTTGCCCCCTGAGTCGTCTTTGCTTGAGAGAGATCAGACCCAGTTCTTTTAGGCGACAGCCATACGGATTGTTTCGCAGCTAAGGCATCAATTTCGTTGCAACGCATTGGACCCTTTCAATGTTATCGATATCATTAAACAGATGTGGCGACCATAATTGGAAAGTACCTATTTCGCTGGGCAACATGGATAAATTTCGAGCTAATACTCTGAAAGTATTCCTCAATATTATATCGACAAACTTCGAGCTATACCCTCAAAATTATTCCGGTACGCAATATCGATAGATTAGAGCCGCTAGAAAATCTTGAAATATGAAGCTCCAAAGTTGCCATGTTCACCTCTCAGAATTGCTGATGAAATTTATAAAGCGAACTTGAAGTTGTGAGCTCTAATCTCTTGATGCGTAAAGCTGGGAATGTCATGCCTTGCAGTGGTAGATACCAGAGAATAGACGCGCAGCTGGGTGATAAAAAAAAAATACGCTTGAGGCTAAATTGTTCTAATAAAAGACATATTCACCTGCAATCGATATGGGAAATGGGCATTTTTATGGCACACTGATGAGTTATAAGCTTTAGATAATTATGAAGTTTTCTAGAAAAAATAGTAGGTTACCTCCTATGCGTTCGATGGAAACTGAATGGAAACCGATGTATGTGCTCAGTAACTGACGTTCGAAGACTCTCATGAATTAACCATAATAAAGCAGTATTACCGTAGAATCTCTTGCCTGTATGTTATTGTTGTTTCTATCCGGATATAGTGAAAAATGCAAAGTTAACTCGAGATGAAAAAACCTTCTGTGGGCTCTTATATTTCAAGATAAGCTTCAAAATACAGAAAAGTTCTCTTAAAAATTTGACGGAACAACCGTGCACTGGACGTCACTTTTTGGGATTTTTTCTAGGCCCTCGTCTTCCTCGCAAAAGTACTATTCTTTTTCACCGACACGATGAATCATGCCTAACACATGTTCAGTACTCGTCTCAGAACGCCAGCACAGAAGCTCGTATGGCCGCTGTTGCTCATATCAGACCGAATATGACTTTCCTGTTTAGGCGGATCTTCCTCCATTAGCGTAAATGATAAAAATCCCGGAATTATTGCAAAGTTTACGGCAGCCCAAAATTGAGGATGGAAGCGAGCGGTCTTCTTGATTCTTGCCCTAAATTGAGCCTTGGAGCGCCAGCGAGCACGGCAAATATCCCTAATATTAAAGGCAAAAATGGAAAAGAACCGCAAAATTAGGCCGGCATCCGTTGGAATTAACATGGAGCGAGAAGAGTTGTATGTATTTTTTCCAGGAATGTCGAAACGATGGAAATTAGTACTGGTGAACGGTAATGTCTGATGGAAGTTCCAGGTATCCGAACTTATTTTGATGGATCTACCATGCGTATTACATGTAGATGTGCTACAGTAAGACTGTAAAAAAATGACTAAATGTACGTCTTGAACTTTGGGAATTCAATGTAACTGCTTTTCCCTCATTTTAAAGAGCCTTTCTCGTTTAATATAATCTACTATATTATAACAGTAAGGAACCTAACTTTATCTAACGCACCTAGTGTCACCTCTCTGACCTATGCATCGCTACCGAGCAAAAGGCGGCTCAAGGGGCAGCTAATTCAAACTTTCAAGTACTTGAATGCTTCAACGATGTACTCACAGCGGGACTTTGTGATAGAGACGTTGATGGTCGCCTCCGAAACAACGACCAAAAACTCAAAGATGGAAATCGATACTACACACCTACTACCAATAGTCCAGCAGATATGTGAAAAAAATGCCTTTGCGGATACATGCATGAAATTTGGTACAATGCTAGGGCTGTATTTAACAAAGTTTTTATATAGAGACATTCCAGATTTTTCCCATAACAAAAATGGGGGCAATTTTACAAAATGGGCAATTTCTCTTTGTATGTTTCACGGGATGCATGTGCATACAACTATATTCAGTTATTGAAAAAGTTTATTTAACTAAATATTAATTCTAGCAAATAAGACGTAAAAGTCAACTTGACTGTACCCTCCACTGGGAAACCTACATGCACTGGTTCATTCTGCAGATATAGGCCAACTTGCCCCTAGAAGAATAGGTACAAATGCAGCCGACCATGGTTCGCTAAGAACTATGGCGCCGAAACGGACGATCCAATGACCCAATAAGCCCCTCTACCCTCCCCTTCCTGGTGAGGGAAATACCCCTATGCAGCTCTGTATATCAAACAATTGCCGACTCAGCACGCCGAATGCTACAAAGATCGCTTGGCCGGCTAGTCATTCGATCTCGACACCTTTAGCACAGAAGTCAGGTACGCATGGCATGCTACTGCCGTGGGTATGAAGGTATGAATAAACCAATGGTTTAGTGCGTTGTGTACTTTAGACTTTTCTTTTTCAACAGACACCATAAAACTGCATTCCACCTGCATTGCTTGAGGGATCAGTTGGCAGTAACTTCTGTTAGACCAACCAGCTTGGGCATCGGTGGGTCATGTTTTCCTAGAGCCATCGAAAGTACAGTACTGTATGACTCTGGCAGGTGTGCAGTGGTTGCTGTTGTAGTAACTTCATCTGAGACAAGTACATGCGGCCGTTGAATTCCACGAATTTCATGATTGGCGCTGGGGAACAGTGAGATGGAACGAGTCTTATTATTATTAATATTGAAAGTGAGCGAAAAGCTACGAGGGTGAAGGTCAAAAGCCATAGAAAACAAGGTCCCCACGCCACTCAACTTCCGAAATGTGAAACTAAAACTCGCTACACATAAATAAAGAAGAAGAAATGACATAAGAGAATCAATCACTGGGAGGAAACGATTGACTCTGCGTTTAAAAACATCCAGATTCCAACCTACAAACACCGAGCCATCCATCGCGTTCCATTGCTGACCACAACGATACATAAATGACCGCTAGCACTGGGTAGTGCGCGCCTGAGGCAGCTGAACAGCGAACTCGTGAAGTGCGAGAGCTTCGCGAGTGCGCCGCTGGGGCACACAGGGGGAAAAGCTGCGAGGGCCCAAGAAAATGCTTATCGTTGTGAAAGATTTTGTAGAACATGCACAACGAAGAAACGGTGTGCCGGTGTTCAATATTACAGTTGAATCGCCCAAGGCAGAAATCAGAAGCGCGAGATATTACTCTGTCAAGGAGCCGCAGATGGGACGCAGCAGCCGAGGCCCACACCGGAGAGCAATTTTCTACTATAGGTAACAGGAAACTCCAAGAACACTGACTCACAAGGCCAGGGTTCTCAAACACCCTCGATGCTTTCCTGATAGTACCCAGCCTCTGAGAAACGGAGGCAGCAACATTTCGAACGTGGGGCTCAAATGTCAGCTTCCCATCACTCGTAACTCCCAAGACCCGCATACTCTGAACCCCTTTAACGCCAATACCATCAAGAGTGAAAGGTAAAAAAGCGGGTAGCTCCATTCTCGATCTTGAGATGACAATGGACTTGGTCTTGGAAGGATTAACTGTCATACTCCAGGAGAGACACCAGTCTGATATCAGCAGATTTTGCTGGTCTGTCCTCAGGCGCTGGCACCAAGGCCATCAAGGTGGAATCATCAGCATAACTGATGAAAGGGTTGGTGACAACGGAGCTTAGTTCTGCTGCAAATAAAGGAAACAGGAGAGGTCCCAACACGCTCAACTGAGGAACACCCGAAAACACCAGACGAACTCCACTGCAATACCTATCCTAGACAACCTTCTGCTCTCTATTTGAGAGGAAATCACTGATGATGGGCAGAAAACGGCCACCAACACCAACCAACTGGAGTTTACGAATAATGCTTTGGTGGGACACCCTATCGAACGCAGCACTGAAGTCAATCTGGACGTGACACAGTTCCTGACCGGCCACAAGTGCATTTTGGCCTGCGCACACTATGTCAAGGAGAGCATCGCAAGTACTGACGCCCTTACGATAGGCCTACTGCCTACTAGGTAGCACATGATCCTCAAGGAACCGCCCAAGTCTGCGCACTAGTAATCTCTCAAAGACTTCGGAGACAACGGGCGTTATTGAAATTGGACGATAATCAGAAGCCCATGCAGATAAGAGGCCTTTTGGAACTGGCACCACGTCAGCACATCTCCACGAGGCAGGAAAACAGCCCTCCCTCACTAAACGCCGGAACACACGACTGAGTTTCGGCGCCAGAACTCCCGCTAACTCCTTAAAAAACAAGGGGGAAAAGCCAAGAGGGTCCACACCACGACGAGAGTCCAAATTAGCAAGGAGAGATCTTACTTCTCTAGATCTAAAGGCAAGCGCTGTAAGCACTGGACGACAAGCACACGACGCAGCCGGTGAGATATCATCCTTGGCCTGCTTCGAGTCAAAGTGGGCATTCAGAAATTCAGGATTCTCTCTCGCATGGGAGACTATACTACCGCCCTCATCATACAACGGCGGAGTAGCAGAATCTGCTCCAAATACGGATTGCTTTAATGTCTTCCATCATGCATGGGAGGAAGAGGATGAAGCCAGCTGCTCGCGACAGCGAAGTAGAAACTCCCGCTTCGCCCCCTCATAGCACACACCTGCTGCGCGTTGAGCGTCACGGAACTCCTGCCACTCTCTACGGGGTCCCTCCACGGCTCCATGCAAGATAGGCTACTTGAGACTTGAGATACACACTACGGCTACTACAGCATACCGGAGCCCGAACAGAAGTCTTCAAAGTAACAGACACAAGACAATGATCCGACTTTCCAACAGGAGCACCTACGGACACGTGCGTTACGTCAGGCACATCCGTCATCACCAGGTCCAGAACGCCTCGATCTCTGTGTGTCGGCCCAACTACCATCTGACGACAGCCAGCAAGTGTGCAGAACTCACAAGCAGTTACACCATGGGCGTCAGTGCGAGGCGATCCAAGCCAATTAAAGTCGCCAACAAAACAGAACTCTGCACGACGATCAACAGACTGGATGCGACCCATAGCTTGCTAAGACAGTCCTAGACTATAATCTGTTTACAGACTCCTATACACACAAACAATATAGATATTCTGCCAAGAGCCACACACCCTGACAATAATAAATTCGCAACACTGGCATTCGTAGCAACGCCACCTTGCCGCGGAGAAGCCCTCACGAATGTACAGCTCCACGCCGAGGCCATTGGGACGCCCACCCCGACGCACGAAAATGGGTACCGAGAAATTAGGCAACCTAAGCTCAGAACAATGACGTCTGTCGGTAGCTTTACTCTCGACGCACAAAACAATGTCCAAACGGGACGCAGCGATAGAAAGCTTGCATAGATTGCCATGGAGTACATTACTATTCATGTACCCCTCATACAGTTGTAGGCTGCATTCTGCCTCATGTCTAAATATCATCAGCGCAACAGAAATAGATTGTACAGTAAGAAAGAAGAGAACGGGAACAAGAGATGAGAGCAGGGAGATAAACGACGATGCCCACCAGAGGGAAGATGAGTAGCCGAGGAAGGCCCTATAGCTATGGCTCCACTCCCGAACCACTCAACCCCAGGAACATAAGGTCGCCGCCTAACTAAATAACCTCCTGGAGGAGGCAAAGTGTCAGCCAAACTAAAAAAGGGCAAAATCACACACAGTGGCCAGGCACATACAGCAAGCTTACCAGTATTATTATTATTATTATTAAATCACACCAGGCTGGCGACGTAGGAACGGAGAAACTCCGTGAGGTTAACATCCACCACGCAACCAGCCCAGCGGGTGGAGAAAACAAAAGAATGAAAAAAAGAAGATCCGAGATCACAGAATAGCTATATGTACAGATCGTTTAAGGGGGTCGTTTAGGCGAAAATGGTCAAAATTATCAATTTTCTGTTTTTTGCTCAAAAAGTGTCTTCAGGTATGGGGGCATTACGTCCTAAATTTTTAGGGGGCTAGCGGCACTAG
>LQNS02278100.1:20216604-20231696 GCA_001587735.2 Parhyale hawaiensis
ATACAAAAAACAGACTCCACCAACTCTGCGACGATGCGCCAGATCACACGGCACAACACCATTCAGCATGAACTCACATCGACAAACTAGTTTGTCAAGTAAACACAGATGGCAATCGGCAGCAGAACCCCAGACTACAGAGCAGTACTCCAGAAGAGGGAGGACAATGCAATCAAAGCAGCGACGTGTCAAATCTACCGAGCCAAACACCCTCCAAGCACGCCTCAAGACCAATTTTCTGCGTAGCCGGCAGGATAAGGCAAGCATAACTAAACACAATATTAATTACAGTCAGTGTTAACGTATAGTCTTAGCAACATGACATGGGGCGGGCAAACCTAACTAGGATAGAGGCCGATGGACAGTACGTGGTGCCTGCAGACGAAGACTCAGGAGCACACCGATGCAGCTGTCGGTGCACGCCGATGCCGTGACGCTCGGCAGCAGGAATCTCCAGCAGCGAAGTGGCACACAGCGACATACGGACGCAGCAGAACCACAGCAGCGATGTCGTGCCCATGCACAGCGGTTGCACACGCACTTGACCCCTCATCTTCCAAGTTACAATGCACTTTTCCCCCCATCACGATGTAGGTATTGCACCAGATCAATGTATATTGCCCTTAGTATTGCACATGGGTATCAACAGTTCGAACAGGGATTGTGGTCGGTGTTATCCACTGCGGCAATCATCTTCCAGTTCGAACACTTGTGCCAGAAGACCGTCCCTGCGGGCATCATCGATGAAAGACACTAATTCTCCGAGCTTGATATCTTCTTCGTCATCCAAAATTGTCTTTGTTTCCCTTACTTTATAATAGAGGGAAACCAAGCACTTCACATGGTACAGAGCATCTTGCGCCATCACATCCACAGTACTTAGTTAAGCCACAAGTTGCTTGCTCGTCTTTTAATTTCAGAGCACATTTCCTGACTCGTCTGTCTCGGTCAAAGGTAGAAGCTTTGCGACGAGACTCTTTTCCTGCTGGCTTCCTCAGAGATGAGGGGGTGGGGGTCTCGGGTCATTTGTTCCTTCCATCAAATTGACGCCATAGTTCTTGGTGACCCGAGGTCGACTGCAACTACATATAGCTACTTATCTGGGGCCAGTTGGCCTATACCCGCAGCACAAACCAGTGCATGTGGGTTTCCCAGGTGAGGGTGTGGTCTAAGTTGACCTTACCTTTACCTTTGCTTATGTCACGTATTTGGTGGACTATCATGGCAATAGCTCATTCAGGGCCGGTGCGTAAGGCCCTGTATCTCTTTGAGAATGGACCTGTTGGTCCTTCTACAACCGCCTATCTGACCTAATCTAAACTACTTCAAGGCAGTAATTTTTCCCGACTCCCCTCCGAAGTTGTCGGTGTAGAGATAGTCAACGCCCGCAGCGCAAAATCGTTTAGACAGACACTTTGAGCAACACCCTCTACAGCTACGGACGCCTCCACAACTCACCAACTCTTAACTCCCAGATCATTAGACACCACCCTAATTCATTATGTCTCACGCCCTAACTACTGTAAGTGAACGTCTCCGCGCCTCCGCAGATCTGTAGCAATTAATCGTCTTGCACGGTCAACTTATTGGTGATTTTTTTTCTTCTTCTTTTCTTCCTCAGATGTTTAAATAATTTTTACACAATGGCACTAGGTTATAGATGGCCTGAGAGTGAATCTTTGTTGCTCTCTAGGAATGGGCTGCCAGTTATCTAATCAAATCTACTACCTCTACTACTCCTACTATTGAACCTTACCTATTCAGTACTCTACTGTACTATTGCCTTGTGCATGAGTTACACTCTAATGTAAGGCTAGTAGCTTAACCCTTCGGTACTCATAGTATTCTTTCGTGGCCCTAGCAAATAGTACTACCTTAATGAAAACGGACCTTAACACTGGGGTACAGTGCAGCGAAATCGGTGCTGTATAGGCAACGAGTGATGTGTGTGTCCGCACTCCTTTCCTCGAGGTCAATGTTTAGTTCATTCAGGTTATATATTAGATTAAAAAGGCGACAGTAGACAGACCAGGGTATGTTGTCGGTGCGGAGACATTCAACGCGTTTAAAAATCGTCTTGACAAACATTGGGAAAGACATCCTCCACAACTAAGAACACGTCCTCCAGGTGTCACAAACTCTTAAGATCCTCACATCAGCGGCTATAAATCACACTTGCGCGTATGCATGATCGACTAATGGCTGATGTCTTTCTTTTTTTTTCATGCTAACCCTGTAAGATAGGGTATGTTGCAGGGTAAGTTGCAATTGCAGTCTGTAGCAGGACAATATACATTTCCATTAAAAAAATGTGCCTGTCAAGTGATCCGAAAAAGATCGACGAGCTTTAAAGTTTGTTCACTCAACGGCGGCATTCGTCAGAATAAATTGAGCCCAAATGCCGTCGTCTTGTTTTAAGCAGCCAGTTTTACAGGTCGTCGTTCTTGTATTAAATTTCAAAGTCTTTGACTTTGAGGAAGCGCACTTTTTGACCTGCCATGAGCGCGCTTTTCTTACATCCTCCTCCTCCAACAGCGATAAGTCAGATCTCTTAAATTTTCTCTGCCGCTGAGGCGCCCAATCGCCCACTCCGTATCAAGTCTCCCTGGAAATTCTCGTTGATAAAAATTCAAGTCCGGCGCACTTAAGGTGAATTTCGAGCAATTGGATTAGCATTTGGTGACCGCCTGGGCCGAGTTGCAAGGCGTGTTACTGCCGGTCTTGGCCACGCCAGCAGTCACGCCAGGTGCTCCCGTGTAACTTAAAGTGCGCTCAAAAGTGTCTCAAACTCCCATTATGGGGTTTATCCAGACCCCTTCACACCTAACGGCAAACTTGGATCCCCCCGAAACGGCTCCTATAGATTTCTGTTATTTTGCCCTGGAAGATGCCGTGGAATAAATAAAGAACCCCGGCCTTAAATATGTAATATCGTCCATGATGGAAAGCACAAGATTTTTTATTTTGCAATGTTGTGTAGGTGAACCATATGTTGGGCTACTGATGGATGTCGTTCGATGTACAGCGCAGCCAACCTAACAAAAGCAAACTCGTCCAAGGTAGACCGTCCACGTTTCAATTAGAGAAATGTATGCGAGCTACATGTTCTGATAGTGATAGTTGTCATTGATTACGTAACATATCCATTATATAAGACGCAATAGCTTCTAAGATAAAAAATACAAGATGTTGGTAGACCAAGTGGTAGGTGAACAACTTTTAGCACCAGTAATTATCATTTAGTGCGCAAAGTGTCCAGTTTGAAAGATGAAATGACTTACAACACGGAAAATATGAGATATTAATTAGCGAGGTCTCTATGTACTTTATTTGGTTCCAGTAGTAGGCGCTACGTAAACACACATTTATAAAATCCAGACTAATGTAAGGTCAAGATCCAACAGATCTGCAGGCAAACAGTCTGCAAGCAGTCGATTTCAGTTGGATTTACTGCATGTTTTTCATTAATGCACTTTGCTCTCAATTTCTTCATTATAATTTCAGTAAGTTCTGTTGACTTGGGCAACAATTGGGTAAGAATTTGCTCGGGGAACTATAGACGGGAGGATAAAGAAACAGACTCAGCTAACGCTCTTTCCATGCAGTAAAGACAGTCAGCTGCTGGACTTCGTCTCATTGCACTCCAATTTTAACCTAAACGATAAATATAATAAAAGTTGCAGGGGGATACTTAATTAATTTAGCTGCTAACCCGAAGCGTGCTTCAAATAACGGTACTGCTAGTTCCAGTAGGAACATGGTATTCCTATACGAACTAAGCAAATTTATTTATTTCGCCCATAATGAAAATTTATGTAGGTGATTGAAGTTCATACAACGTTGAATTAGCAAGAGAAATATTGACCTTGCTAACAACAATCCTGCAATACAATAGTTGAACACTAGTAAATGTTAGAATTCTAGGAAATATTTTGTGAGTATATACATCCCTGTCTCTTTGTCTGTCAAGTTTTTCTATTATGCTGAATAAATTAAATAGAACTAGAGCACTCTGAGAGCGCATACCTCCGCCAAGCAAGGCAGCTATTACGAAAACAAAAATTGGTTCTGAGACTAGGATTTTGTTTGTATCACCAGCAAAATTAAATCATTTATGCCCTTCAATAGTGTTAACAGCTTCAGTAATTTTTTGAAGATCCGTTCATAACTTTTTGAGTTACGCTGTTAAGAAGCATTATGACAAACATGAGTCAAATATACAAACGAATTAACCGATCTGCACCACAAATTGATTATTTATGCCTTTTAACATTACTAACAGCTCCTATAAATTTCATAAAGATCCATGCATTATTTTTTTTAAGTTATCGTACTAACAAGCATAAAATTGAAAAACAGTGCCAAACGAACGAACAAACGCATCGTTACAAAAATTTGGTCATTTACTCTTCATAGTATACCTAATAACTCATGTAAATTTCATAAAAATCTATCCATAACTTTTTGAGTCAAAGCATTGCGAAAAATGAGGCAGAAAACAAACAAATAAACATATGAACGGATCTTCACCAAAAGTTAATCATCTGTTTCTCTTTACATACCTAACAATCCCTGTAAATTTCGTCAAAATCGGTCCATAACTTTTTGAGTTATCTTGATGACAGACAGACAGGCAGAGAGACAGAAAGATAGATAAATCCGACGAAACATCACCTTCTAGGCGGAGGTACATACAACCATACTTTTTCGAGGGCTGTCGTAAAAGAAAGTATATATAGAGCACTTTGAGAGCCCATACCTCCNTTTGAGTTATCTTGATGACAGACAGACAGACAGGCAGAGAGACAGAAAGATAGATAAATCCGACGAAACATCACCTTCTAGGCGGAGGTACATACAACCATACTTTTTCGAGGGCTGTCGTAAAAGAAAGTATATATACAGCACTTTGAGAGCCCATATCTCCGCCAAGCTAGGCAAAGGTAACGAAAAATTCAAATTGGTGATGAGACCATGATTGTCAATGTGTCAACACCAAAATCTAATCATTAGTGCCTTTTAACACTATTAACAGGTTCATTAATTTTCTTGAAGATCTGTTCGTAATTTTTTTGCGTTATGCCGCTAACAAACATTCTGACAAACATTATTCAAACTCGCAAGCAGATCAACCGATAGTCACCAAAATCTAAACATTTCTTTCTTTTAACATTACCAGTAACTCCTGCAAATTTCATAAAGATCCATTCCTTACTTTTTGAGTTATTGTGCTAACAGGCATAGAAGTGAAAATAGCGACAAACGAACAAATAGATAATCATAACAATTTGGTCATTTAATCTTTGTGATATAGCTACCTAACAACTCGTATAAAATTCGTAAAAATCCGTCCATATCTTATTGAGTTATTTCATCAGGAAAAATGAGGCAGACAAACAAACAAACGGTTGAACGGAGATTCACCAAAGGTTACTCATCTGTGCCTCCAAATATACTCTACAATCCCTGTAAAAAATTTCGTCAAAATCCGTCCATAACTTTTTGAGTTATCTTGGTGACAGACAAACAGTATAGCATAACTAGAGAGCACTCTGAGAACGCATACCTCCCCCAAGCAAGGCAACGGTGACAGGAAAGTCAAATTATTTCTCAAACCATAATTTTTTTTTTCGAATCAACACTGAAATCCAATAAGATGTGCCTTTAACAACGTTAACAATTCCTGTAATATTCATGAAGATCCGTTCACAACCTACATAGTTATGCTGCTAACAAACATTATGACAAACACGAGTCAAATAGAGAAACAAACAAACCGATCATCACCAAATTTGAATAATTTTTCATGTCTTTTAACATGACTAACAACTCCTGCAAATTTCATAAATATCAATCCATAAATTTTTGAGTAATTGTGCTAACAAGCAGAAAATCAAACATAGCGACAAACGGACAAAAAAACAGATCATCCCCAAAAATTTGGTCATTTAGTCATCGTATAATACCTAATAACTCACATAAATTTCATAAAAATCCATCAATAACTTTTTGAATTACGGCCTTAACAAATAAAAAATAAATAAATAAAATATAAGCAACCAAACAAACAAACAGATAGATGAACGGATTTTCATAAAAATTTAATCATCTGTTACTACTAACATGCATAACAATCCCTGTAAATTTCGTAAAGATCCGTCCTTATGTTTTTGAGTAATTTTGGTGGCAGACAAAAAACAGAATAACAGCCAAAGACAGACAAACACGACAAAAACATAACCTCCTTGGTGGAGGTTATAACAGGCAGACCGGTTGATAAACTCGACGAAAACATAACATCCTTGGCGGAGGTTACTAATAATATCTCAACGGCATGGTCCGTAGTACATATATGGGTAAACTCTGCCGGAGTTTACTTAAGCTTAGGTATTTATAAGAAATTGATTTTTCTTATTAAAAAAATATTGCAAAATACTCATAAGAAGCATATCATCTCAATTTCAACATACTAAGAAAACCTCAAACGTGGATCTTAAGAACAGGACTTTAGGAGAGGACACAGAAAGTAAGACACTCGCTGTACTGTGAATAATATTTTGTCCTTTTGTTGACGCTCCTTAGACCGACAGAAGGAAACAAAGGAAGTGTGAGGGCAAGTTTATATGATCTCTCAGACGTCGTAAATCAAAGGGACTGAGCGACAAAGGACGGGGGGCGCTTCTCCCGGCAGCTCAGGAGATGGATAAAACCTGGATCCTACGTACCTGCCACCCGGCCCTCTCCCCTTCCTCAACCTCCCTCCCCAATGATGGATGGAGTAACTCGGTGGTTCTACCCGGCGAATCTTTTACTGATCTCTGCAACGGGTGTTGAAGGAGCGGGCACAGCGCAGAAGGCATTACCATGGTGGAACCACCAATTTGCTGTTGATGTAAGACCATGGTGGAACCACCAGTTGGTTGGTATAAGACCATGGTGGAACCACCAGTTTGTTGATGAGGGACCATGGTGGAACCACCAGTTTGTTGATGTAAGACCATGGTGGAGCCACCAGTTGTTGATGTAAGACCATGGTGGAACCACCAGTTGGTTGGTGTAAGACCATGGTGGAACCACCAGTTTGTTGATGTGGGACCATGGTGGAACCACCAGTTGGTTAATGTGCTAAGCTTTTCGTCATGCTTGAGGCGTTCACAACGCTGACATGCTTAACAGGTGTTTCTGTATTCTGAATACAGCTGAAACACGGGAATTTTTTGAGCGTGAGTTGATGGCTTTCTTAAACGCTTGATAGTTTTATTAATGATATTTATAGCTAAGAGAAACAAATAGAATAAGAGTACGTGAAATTGTTTAAAATTTAATTATTTTATTTTGTGAAATGCAGTATTGAAACTCGTTCTTATTCTCTTTAGCATACGCTCGTTTGTATATTCCTCTGATGGTTCCGTAAACTTCACTAGAATGGACTTTTTTACGTAGAAACCTGTTTGTCTTTCGGATATTCATTGAAATAAAGATATTACAACATGTAACGTCTAAGAGCTGCGGTAATACTACGTAATTATTCTCGCTGTGTATATCTTTATTAATATCTTTCATGCCCCACTGTATGGAGATAAGATGGGGGAATTTGAGCTATGAAATGAGGGCTCTAGAAAGAGAAATTATGGTATCAGTGACAAGGAGGATACTATTTACTATGGATCTTAAAGCATACAGGTAATATGTGCAGCATGGTGTTGTAAAGTTTTCAAAAAAAATAAATAAATTAATAATAAAATAAGGGGGCTTTAGCTGAAACAATTCTTTTCTGCTGTCATCATAGGTTGGTGAGGGCGATGTATATGTAAATGATCTATATATATTTAAGGACCGTTTTTCCGCTGTAGCCTACGCCGAAAATATATTTGAACCTTAAAACTAATAACCAATAAACCATTGAAATTGACTTGATCTCTTATATTTATTATACTGGTTTAACATGTAATTTCAAGTAGTCTGTTGCTACTATTGTAGAAACCACAGCACACCAATTTTTATTAGTTTTTTGGATTTCTTTGAGAACAACGGCTTTGTCTCGTATTATTGTTGATTGACCCGCTTATCGAACTTCTTCTTTCAAAGGGGCGCCCTTTACCAAACTAGAACTGACTGTACGTGCCTCTTCCTGTATTTGATATTTATTTATTTTTGAATTTCAACAGGCAAGTGAATCATATTCTCTGCAGAAGAATAAGCATGGGATTTGGAAAGGTGTGTCAAGGCATATTGTCCCGCCACCTAATACTCCTTTGGCGCTTTAATCCTACTTCAGCACGGCAGTGTTATTTTGCTGCAAGAATTTTTTTATGTTCCGGTATACCAATTAGAAAGAAGTATTAGCGGGTAGTACAGCATTGCTGAGATAAAGTTAAATGCCTAAAATTTTGTCAAGAAAAAATACTTGAAATTTTGAAATGTAACGTAGACCCACCAACGCTTGACAGTAACACAACGTTCTCTAAATTATATTGTCTCTTCTGTCTGGAATACACTACCTGTAAGAATAAGAAACCTTCCATTATAAGGTAAATTCAAGGTCGAACTGATAAAATATCTTCTTAGTGGTTAGCAATAAATTACAATATCTTACTATATACTTTATAATCTGAGCCTGAACATCATATACTATCTCAGATCATAATGTACAACTTGCTTGCTATGAGTAACTAACTGTCACTCTGATTCCTCAACGTAGTTTAAGGTGTAGCTATTTTAAATTCCATATTTTGTTTGTTTTTTAGTTCTTTTGGTAATATGCGATACACTAGGAGGGGCCGGCCGAGAGCTGGTACTATAAACACAGATTCCTAACGAGTGACTCTGTTTCTGAGAAATGGAAGCAATAAAAGATAATTGGCTGGAATTAAAAACCAATGGACTTCAGCGAAGCATCAAAAGAAAGCTCAGATGTGAGTCCAATGGCAGGGATGATCCAATAGAATTAATTTAGTAGTAGAATTCCTTTTCATCTATGGAGCCAAGTTGAATTACCTTTTCAATGGGGGAACTCTAAAAGATTTTATTTCTAGCAAAAACAACGAAAATTTCTATAATATTATATCAACAAAGTTGAGATTCAGAGACAGTTTGAAACCTGTGAAAAATTGCACAGATTTTTTAAAGCGACTATGAAAACTGCCGCTATGAGCAAATGAACGCGGGACGAAATCGTTGCAAAACTGAAATTTACTTACTAAGCAGAGACAGAAAAATGTTGAGATTAGCATCTAATATTATTATTCTGGAAGCCATCAAAATCGTTTAACAAGAATATTCTCGCAGTGATGTATACAAATGACGCAAACATAACAGTATGAAAACCTCCAGTGGTAAAGGTTGCTGCCTCTATCTCTGTCATTAGGTCGGACGTTCTGTTCCCAAGCCATGGAAGAAAGTCTCTGTATTCGGTAATGCAGCGGCAGCAATTCTATCATTGTCCTGGGCGCTATCCTTACGGTCGAGGGGTGAAGTTGTCATATGAGACTGCTATCGCAGACGCCATGGCTCAGACAACCTGTGATCGACTGCAGCCGTGCACTCTATTGGGTCCTAGAGAAAATTTATGTGCAACATGAACCAGTGCACGTGGGGTGTACGGTAAGAGTGACGTTACTTCTACTTTTTTTACTCAATATTATACTGAATAGAATAGCAGGAATCAAGGGGAAGAAATCATCACTGGATTATTGGCAAGTTTAAGTAGTTAAGTGTGAAATAGACCAGATATTGTAGCCTTCTATTGCTTGTGACTTGGCCTGGAGTTGCGGCGCTGTAAGTAGTCTTAAGACGCTTTCAATATTCGGCACGCGCATCACTTTGACCGGAGTGGTATCAGAATAAATTATGGCCATACTATAATATATGAAGATACTAGATCTGCAGTTTAATTATTGTATTATACCTACAAAACGCTTTTAAGTAATTAGCTCAGTTATAGCTTCAGTTATCTTGACTATGAGTTTAGCACCATCATCCATTGGTAATATGCGTCAAACTGTCTTGCTACTGAAAATGGTATGCTCCATTTTCCAATATTTCCAATAGATATAAATATCCACAATACTCACAGTTCAAACATATAGAGCAAAAAAAACATCACTTATAATTAAATCATTGTTCAACTCTGAGGAAGATTTTTAGAGAGAATAAGTTTCTTTTGAATTCATGCATTAGTACTGAAACTTCAGTACTTCTTTACTAAAAAATGAGTGTAAGCCATCTGGTATTATAGAGATAAAGATTTCAATATTTAATTGTTTTTAGGAGACACGTAGTAAACACGGTTTGTGCCTATGGAACTAATATGACAGAGGTTATTCAAAACTGACACATGCTTCAACCGATTTTTTTTTTTTGTATTTTTTCTTCCGACGCAAAAATAAATAGATAAATAAATGAGAAAAAACCGGAGCACTCTGAGAGCGCATACCTCCGCCAAGCGAGGCAACGGTAGCAAAAAATTCAAATTGGCTCTGAAACAATAATTTTTTTTGTATAAACTCCAAAATCTAATCATTTGTGCCTTTTGATAGTAATAACAGCTTGTGCAATTTTTTGAAGATCCGTTCATAACTTTTTGAGTTATACTGCTACGTTAAGAACAACATGAGTCAAACACACAAACGAACAAACCGATCTGAAATTTGATCATTTATGTCTTTTAACATTACTAAGATTCCCTATGAATTTCATAAAGATGTATTGATTATTTTTGAATTATTGTGCTTACGCATAAAATTAAAAACAGTGACAAATGAACGAACGAACAAACGGATCATTACCAAAATTTGGTCATTTACTATTTGTTATATACCTAACAACTCATGTTAATTTCATAAAAATCCATCTATAACTGTCGCCTTGTCTGTCGCCAAGGTAACTCAACAAGTTATCAATAGATCCAAACTAAATTTACAGGGATTGTTAGTTATGGTAAGAGGAAAAGATGAGTGACGTTGGGTGAAATCCTCTGAACCGTTTGTTTGCTTGTCTGCCTTTTACCCAACTCTAACTCAACTAACTCAAAAAATTATGGACGGATATTTATGAAATCTACATGAATTGTTAAGAATGTCAAGAGGAGCAATTGATCTAATTTTCGTGATAATCTATGGTCCGTTTGTTTTTTGTATCTATATTTGTATCTACGTTTGAATCTATTTTTGTATCTATGTTTATCAGTGACAAAAAGTTATTAAGGGATCTTTATGAATTTATTGTAATGATAAGAAATGTTAACAGACACAAATGAAATTTTGTTGACGATCCGTTCATCCGTTTGTGTGTTTGACTATATATTTACCTTCGCCAAGGAGGTTATTATTATTATTGTTAAAACTTCACGCTTGAGCTCCCACGGACAGGTAATACAACCCAAATGAAGCATTTGCAACACCGGGAAGCGCAAAACGCTGCTAAAGGCAATCCAGCAAAAAACCATTAACAGCCGACTTAAAAGCCTGCAGGCCAACACGACCAAAAGCCGATGCAGGCAACAAATTCCAAACTTTAACCGACCAGCGCACGAAGCACCGACAGAACTGATTAGTTCGACATATGACAGCCTCCAAAGTGAAAGAGTGCGCTCCGCACGCAGCACGAGTCTCTCTCCCAAAAACCTTGAGGGCAGGGAGAGAAGAATACAACCAATGCCTCTCATTATTCTACACTTTATAAAACATACATGTTTGTCTGTCTATCTTTCTGTCTGTCTCTTTGCCTATTTGTCTGTCTGTCTGTCCCCAGGATAACTCAAAAAGTTATGAACCGATTTGGATGAAATTTACAGGGATTGTTAGGTATGTTAGGAGGAACAGATGATTAACTTTTGGTGAAGATATGTGAATCCGTTTGTTTGGTTGTCTGCGTCATTTTTCTCGATGCCATAACTCAAAAAGTTATGAATGGATTTTGATGAAATTAACATGAATTGTTAGGTGTATAACAAAGAGTAGATTACTAAATTTGGTAATGATCCGTTTGTTTGTTCGTTCGTTTGTCTCTGTTTTTAATATTATGTTTGTTAGCACAATAACTCAAAAAGTAATGAACCGATCTGTATGAAATTTATAGGTGTTGTTAGTAATAATAAAAGACATAAATGATCAAATTTTGGTGCAGATCGGATGGTTCGTTTTAATGTTTGACTCATATTTGTTATAACGATTGTTAACAGTATAACTCAAAAAGTTATGAACGGACCTTCAAAAAAATTGAACAAGCCGTTATTAATATAAAAAGGCACAAATGATTAGATTATGGAGTTTATGCAAAGAAAATTATGGTTTCAGAGCCAATTTGAATTTTTGCTACCGTTGGCTCACTTGGCGGAGGTATGCGCTCTCAGAGTGCTCTAGTTAATTATATATTTGTCAAGACGTAACTCAAAAAGGTATGGGCGGATCTTTGAATTACAGGAGCTGTTAAGACGTTAGCCTGCGGGCACCAGTGACCAACAATTTTGGCCATGATTAAAAAGACATCCTGGTTCCATGTCTAATTTCACTTTTGGCTAACAGTGTCTTGCCTGGCGGAAGTATCCGCTTTCAGAGTGCTTTTCTACAGTTATATTTCTACCCTACTGACAAGACTTTCAATTGACAGATTATTTGAACCCACTGGATGGAACCTACGCAAGAAAATAATACCACAAGGACGTTCGCGTGACAAGACTTTCTTTTATGTTAACACGCAATTTTCCTGCTGTAGGTAAGTTACACAGATAACTTTACATGGGAAATGCCTCAGAAGAAATGTACACGCGATTATCTTGCATTATCCATTGCCGCCTCTATAGATATCGGATAACTGTTTATAATTGCCTATAGACATCGGGAAATTGCCTTATTACCGATGGATATTGAAGCATTGCCTATAATCCCGACAGACATCGGAACATTGTCTACTGTTACCTATATAGAGAGTGAAAATTGTCCAAATGTTTGAAATAGTTAGTGACGATTGCGAGTCCATACATACTTTATCGGAATATCGGAGGCCTTCATCCGATGCATATAGTGACGACATCGAATAATCGCCCTAGAATTTTTGACTTCATAGGCCTGTCAGCCCCGGCGACCGTTCAGTCAAAGAGTGGAGACCGACGACGGGTCGGGCGGCCCTGAGAGGACGGGTGGGGTCTTACGGGTGAATGATGGCGCTATCATGAGATTGGCATGCGACACTCCTCACTTAGATGTGAATGATGGGGGATCATGACGTGCACCGCTGCTAAAGCTATCAAGTATGTGGTGAATCTTCCTACGAAAAAGAATTTTTTCAACAATGTCGAGAAAAGAAGCCTCGGAAGAAATACTTTTCCAATTTAGCAACGTGCTTAGTTGCATAGTCATGCTGAATTTGATAAAAGGGTCCTTGAATGCAAGATCAATTAAGACTATAAATTTTTGAGTCAGCACGCAATGCAGGGAGGGTATCTCTCCTGGCTCCTATATATAGACAACGAATTCTAGATAGAATCAATTCTCTGCTAGTAAAGGTAGACAAGGTTAGGGCGTATCCGATTGGGCACCAAAATTACGCTTTGGAGGTTTGACTTGTCTGAAACTTCAGAGAGCAGCTCTGGATTTACCACCTAGAATAGTGTTGCCGGTGATAAAAGCAACCCGCTTACTTTGAGCCGGCTGAAAACTCCATGTTATGGAGCAAGACTGACTTTCTACAAGTCTCAAGGGAAACCGATTCCGGGTCAACGCATGACATGCATTGCAACGTGTCGAAGCCAGCGCACCTGCCTAAAGTTTCACTCAAGTTAAGTCTTGAAGGCTTAATTTTAGCACCCAATCACACATGCCGCTAGTCTACTCTCTCTCTCTGAACTTGCAGCTCTTAGCAATTTTTACGGATCCCTTTATTAGAATACCTTTCTAAGATCGCTAGTAAAACTGGTTCTAAGGTTCCGTTTCATAAATTGAACGTCGAATTTGTTTGGCTGCTACGCAGCTAATGAATTCTAACACGCCGAAAACCCCGCCAGTTTCTGTTACCTGATTTATGGTAGCACACAGGCCCTCTCCTGGACTCGTATCTCATTTGTTCGTTCGTGTGTGGATGTTTGGAATGGTCTTGATGGCTCTGTCTTTGCTGGTGCTGGTATTGGCAGCTTTAAACGATCTGTACACAGAGCTATTCTGTGATCTCGGATCTTCTATTTTTCATTCTTTTGTTTTCTCCACCCGCTGGGCTGGTTGCGTGGGGGTTTATTAACCTGATGGAATTTCTCTGTTCCTACGTCACCAGTCTAGTGTGATTTAATAATAATAATAATCATGGCTCGATATGGTCCTTGATCTGGTCATTGATCTTCAAATCAAAATATCTTCCGTGTGTTTACATACAACCAAATGCTGTAATTATTGCTGGGTGCTGTGCAACAAATTGCATTAACTAATTTATTGTTAGTGCAATATTGCTAATAGAAACAAGCACATACTCTTTAGACCAGGGCCCAAATTTAGCAAGGTATGTATGTACAAGCTTGTAAAGTCCGGCCCGTATTATATCTCACAGTTGCCACTTGTAAGTTCATTTACGAAGCTCAAGCGTCCCCTTGTGTGTGAGAGCACAAGCAGCATGCAACGAGCTCTCTCATTGGCCGGGCACGTTGGGCATATCGTTTTGTAATTGCAATTACAAGCGTGGGGTTCAGAGATCCTGTTTTTCAGACTCTAGAGATGTAAGTTATAATTTAGGAAGTATTACAATGTCGTGAAGTTAGTAAATCTGCACATACTGTAGGTATGTACAGAATCTCATGTAAATTTTTAAATTCCTGCATATTTCTATCAAACCACTACATGGCGTCAATCTTTGTAACCACGTAATCTTATAATGTGTAGCACATGCTTACCGGAAGAAGTTCCTCATTCGTGTAATAATGCAAGTGCATATTATTAATTAATTAGGAAAATGC
Organism: Parhyale hawaiensis; assembly: GCA_001587735.2. Classification (NCBI taxonomy): domain Eukaryota; kingdom Metazoa; phylum Arthropoda; class Malacostraca; order Amphipoda; family Hyalidae; genus Parhyale; species Parhyale hawaiensis. Next base: position 20,231,543 of record LQNS02278100.1, read on the forward strand.
TAGCAAGCTCAAAGATCAGTCAATTTCACTGTGAGTAGCTACTGGTTAAACGAATTATGCCTTTTTCCAGTCTAGCTTCTCCTGCATCAATCGTTATTATACAGTTTCACGCCTGATAACGCCTGCGCGTTATCAGGCCGCCCCCATTGTCCGG
>LQNS02278100.1:20256219-20266815 GCA_001587735.2 Parhyale hawaiensis
TGACAACATCAGACCACATAACGTCAGACCACATGACAACGTCAGACCACATGACAACGTCAGACCACATGACAACGTCAGACCACATGACAACGTCAGACCACATGACAACGTCAGACCACATGACAACGTCAGACCACATGCTACAAAAGTGATGCAAGAAAATAGTTTGCAACTCGGTTATTCTGTACTCTCTATCCACTCTATTCCCTGACCTCGCCCCAGCTGATTTTCAAAGCTTTAGAATATTTAGGTCTTGATACATGCTCTTCAAGGCAGAAAATTTACTGAAGACAATCGAGTGGAAGCGTACATCCAGAGCTTGTTTGAATCGAAGCAGGATTCATTTTATTCGGATGACATTCAAAAGTTAATTGATAAATGGGCAAAGATCATTGAAAATAATGGTGAGTGTAAGATGGATTAATATCTGTTAATTTGATTTGCACTATACGTTAAATTGAAGATCTTAAAACGGAAAATATTTATGAATCTACTTAATACAACAGATGCACTTTAGGAGTATGGCTTTTACCTGCGGTGCTTTCTGGACGAGTCTCCAACAAATCGTGCTTCTGGCACCATCTGCGGGACCATTACCATCGTGCTTCTGGCACCATCTGCAAGACCATTATCATCGTGCTTCTGGCACCATCTGCGGGACCATTATATGTTTATACAGAAGTAGAGGCCGTGGTATGACGTGTCATGCTACCAGGGAGCCTGTGCTGTGGGTTCTAATTCACATTCACAGTTTTGTACACGATATCAGTGAAACCTATTTTCTTTTTTGCTTAAAGCACGGCTGAGTATTTACATTTCTTCCTCTGTGTCCAGTAAACTTATTTTTTTTCTGAGTTAAGATAACGTTAATTGATGAGGACAATTCGTCATTTGCCCAAAGTGCAACTTGAAGCCAGAATTTCTTCACTGCTGTGGTGTTTGCTTGCATGCTGATTGGTTGAATTGTCAAGTTATGGAGGGTAAGTCTGGCAAATGCTGCTCTGATATATTTTCGCTTTTTCTTGTGTTTCCTGTTTTATACAGTTTGCGTTACTTTCGTGTGGTTCTTGTGGCGATTATTTGTACATGTTATTGTCATTATCTGTTCTTGATATGCCTAGTTCCGTTTGCATATTTGAATACAGTCGAGCTCCGAAGTAGACAGGGACGTAATCTCGGTTTGTTTCCTCCTCTTTTAGTAACTTCAATTCAACCCCAAAGTGCTAAATCTGATTACCACTGAAATCTCGTTACCCGAGTTTGCAAGTGTTCCATTGTATGGTTCCAGATCGCGAGATTTATCAGGTTCTATTATTATTGCGGCAAGTGACTCCCCTGAGAGAAGTAGAGACGCTTTATGTAAAGTCATTGGTGAGTCGGTCGGCAGAGTCTGAGGGTGTGTCTTTGTAGGCCTACTAGTTTTAAGCCCGTAGAGCCTTCAGGAGGCCATGGGATGAGCCATAGGCCGCGGTATTCGGCTAATTAAGTTCGCCCATCCTATGGCATGGGGAGCAGCGATCTCAGGAGAATGTGTAGGTCGCCTCAGCTATTAGCTAGGCCTTCGTTACTCCTGTATTTAGTGCCCACTGGGCTTCCTTTTGATTTCATACTCTATGGTGGTCTTGTGTTTGTCTGTTCTTCCTCCCCCCCCCCTCGACTTGCTGTTTTTATGCGCGGTGATCCTGAGTGGGGGGAGCACCTTCGTGCGTGGGTTCCGAGTTTCGGTCGACATGCTAACTAAGTGTCCCTTCTTTCTTTCCCTGTGAAATCGTCTCAGTTGTGGAGACGGAGGCTTGAACTGTTCAATATTTCAGTATGATATTGGCAATAATAATAAATCTGCACAGAAAGAGAAAAATCTAAACTAACGTGAGTCTGTGTTATTCCGGCGAAGTTCCTGGTCGTCCTGGGTAGACACGTAAGTGCAGTTCCTGAGGAGGCCTGGAATTCTGCTAGGGCTGATGGGTACCCTAAATGTTGCATTTTTTGCGGTTCTCTAAATGCAGGGACTGTATATAATGTGTGCGGAAATTAAGAGTTCTTATTTTCCTGTTCTGTTTGTGTTAACCCTCTTAGGGTTTCAGTCTTTCGTGGCACAGTTTTTTTTTGTACTGCGTTGTTGTGAATTAAACGGTTCTTTTATACTTTTATACCACCACTCAGAAACCCACACGCACTGGTTTGTGCTGCAGATATACGCCAACTAGCCCCATATGAGTACGTGCAGCTGCAGTCGACTACGGGTCGTTAAAAATTATGGCACCTAAGCGGAATGTTCAATAACTTGCGCCAGTACCCTCCCATTTCTGGATAAGGAAGGTGCCTCCACGGTAGCTGTGCATATAAAGCCAGTTTGCTGGCTCAGCGCACCAGGCGCAACAAAGACCACTCGGCTGGCTCGGAAATCGATCCCGACTCTTTCAGTGCACCAGTGCAGCACGCAAGCCCTGCTGCTACCGTGGGTGAGAGTCATGCTTCATAATGATTTCATTATAGCAATGATGTAATATTAATGAGGAAGACCCTCTCTTCGTTGTTCAAGCTAATATTTTTCTGGCTGCCAATTACTCCAATCATACTTATCTATCTAGAAAGGGAAGGGATGAGAAGTCAGTTATAGTAATATCTTTTACTTGCGTTTATGCTAAACGCAACCTTGATTTTCTGATTGTACATTATTGTGTTCAGCTTAGTTTTCATGTTATAGTTAATTATCTTAAGCTGTATGCTATATACTCTATCAGTGAGTACAGGTTTTTTATAAGTCAATATATCGTAGGCCTAATTTGAAAAATCCCGTAATCCCTCTAACTAAAGAAAAGAAGTGGCTTAAATTTTCAGACTGCTATGTTATTATCAATTAATTATGGAAATATCATTCCAATAATGAATTAAGTACCACCGGTATCTGCATTATTATTCCTCTAGTCTAATTATATTACTACTCAGGTGATCATGGACCGTACGGTGGTCTTAAAAAAAGCCAGATTAAACCAATAACAAATATAAAATTAAGTACACAAAAAGCCAGATTAAACCAATATAAAATTAAGAAGTAAGACCCAATATTCATGTTACAGTCATGACAATGCTACACATTCGCATACTTTGTTTCACGTAGCATGTCTTCAACTTTAAAAATTATTTTATTGCTCCAAGTCCCTCACGACCTTTGTACTTGCTAACATTACAGCTTTCTGTAAAATCCTGCAACTGATCAAAAACATTTTTGTTGGAAAGCTTGATTTATTAAGCACGAGGGACCGCTGCTCCGAAGGCCATAGAGTAGTTAACATTTAATTTTTCAGTCATAATTTGACGCTAATGAAATTTGCACGATATTAAGTTGAGCTCATCACTGATATATATACAGGTAATGCCGAGACTACTCTATACTTCCGCAAGCTGAACGTCAATTAATTATTTTCCACGCGTAACTTGGCTACAGGTACCAAATTTCATTGTGCTCCGGAACGCTGTGGAAGCTAAGCGTTCGCTCATAAGTTGTGAACACGATTGCATAGTGTGGCTCCGGCGTAAGTTGAGGAGAGTAATGATGGAGAGACGGATGGTTAAAAGGTAAATTGAGACGCTAATAATTCAGAAGCTGGATGACCCTCTATGATTTGAAGTTAAGAAATCCTTTCCCACCTTCTTGAAGTTGCCAAAACCCTGATGAGTCTGCCAAAGCGCCTAATTTAAACGTACAAATTCATGTGAAAAGAAATTTTAACAAGTTTTGTTTCGAAAAATTTAGCCAGTATCATGAAAATTTTAAGAAGGCGATCATAGCTGCTCGATGGATTTACGATGTGAACGCACACCTACCTGCAATTTACACAAGAAGCTTCTATGATTCTCGTGAGAATGGTTGGTTGCATCACGGTACCAGTGAGGTCATTTTTGTTTTAAGTTTAAAAAACTGATGCCTAAGTATCCAGGTTTTTGTTTTTTATTTGCCGAGCTGGCATCGGCTGGGAGTCTTGGAAGGCAAGCTGATGTCAATAACAACATAGTTCCAATATTTTTATGTGATGCTAACGGTACAATTCTTGACTCAATAAATTTATTTGACATTTGTATACAGTAAACTTTCCTCATTTAACAGCGATAGCCGTATTTTATATTGAAATAAATGAAGTTAAGAATTATATTTTCTGTTGTTTTAATGAGATCCTCAGGTTTCTATCGTTTTTATTTTGGAAAACTAATTCCGTGATATAAATATGTTTTATTTCTATAAGTGAATAATGCAATATTTCAGAAGGCTAATGATAAAACATATATTTTTGCATTAGCCAGATGTTAACATTAACAGTTTTCGAGAGACTGAACTGATTTGCATCAATCTCCGTTCCGGCTCGCTAATAATTATAAGATTGTAGCTTTGATTTCAGAATATAATTCCAAGAATATTATTTCTAATTTGAGCAGGACATCACCATTACGTGAGTTCATGTAAATGAAGTGAAGATAGTTTTTTCATTCATGTTGCTAAATATTCTGGTTTATTTGAAGTTGCATTCACTACGCTTCCTACATTCTATCGGTACAATGATCAGCTATATGGTTTACAAGGCTCATGTGCTATGCTTTTGTTCCTTCTCAATAAAACTCCTTGGAAAATATAAGCGAAATAGATTACGTTTGACGAGAACGAAAACTTCATACAAGATTGGGCCTCTCAGCTACCATGCACACACCAAATAGTACCTAGTTACTTTGCGAAGTGAGCATCGGAAAATGTAATATCTCGAGCATTTTTTTCCAGAAACCAGTACATATTATTTACGATACTAATTTAGTACTGGACTTTATAACTACATCATCTCCTCGTCATTCAGTTGTTGAATTTTCTCCGATACAAATCCTTAAGATCGGGACGGAGAGACGAACGAAACAAGCAAACAGGGAGTCAATGAACTGTGCATAGGCATATAGTGGATATGATTATCCTTTTCATCAATATAACCCTAGTTCAACCCTGCAAGCACAAGAGTGATACACTTAGTGAAGGTCTTAGCTAATCGGAAAACTAAAGGCGAATATGGAATAATTATCCAAGACTGCTTTCTGTAGACATCGAATACTTTTAATTTCCCGTATAATTATGGTTCAAACGTATCCTTGTTCAGAGTAAGACCCTCACTAAATACAAGACATAGTCGACTAAGTAGAGCTTTAGATAAATTTAGAACATTTGAAAAGCAATAGAGCAAGGCTTAGGGTACATAGAACATTCACAGGCTCAACTTAATGAACGGGTATTTACCTCGCTTGTCGTTCACGCTGCCGTATCTACAGCACTGACTGTCTCGGTGTATCGAGACACAGTGTCAGCTGACCATCGGCACATAAGTTGAGCATGCGAATGTATAGTGTGGGCTCGGGCATGAGATGTGCAGCTATAATATCGTTGCTGTCTTTACCTCCCAGGTATCAAGGTGAGCAAGGATCACGGCAGGACTCGTTCAATATAAATCATAGCCATAATCGTCCCTCGCGACGATGTATCAGCGAATACGGCAATAAATCTAATGTTGTGCTGTGCTGCGATACCACCCATAACTATTGTTGTTGGCAATATTATCCTTGTTATCTTGTCCTTCTTGTTATTATTTCCCCATTTCACCTCGTTTTTGTTTTTCGTCATTACGTATATTCTCTATTTTCACGAGAGCATCAAAATTTCATTAATTTATTTTTACACTTCACCACACACGCTGTCAGTTATTTTTCCGTATGACCTCTATTCCGTCAGTCACCTACGGCACTTCATCATACGCATTATCGGTAGTTTCTTCCTACAGTATCAATCCAGATAAAAAAAATATGATTCTCATCAAACACAAGCCAATTATTCTTTCTTGTGCCATTAATCAATTTTACCACTAAAAACACAGTACTTCATGGCACGTACATGTTACGAATTGTACTTTGGGCGCCTGCGCTACTCAGGCTTACAAAATAAATGCATCCTGTTCGTCACCGTACGTTCATTACACAATTTTTTTAGACCCTTGGCACTCCAGAATTCCAGACAGTCAACACTCTATACCTTGTCAATCATACCTGGGTATACGTACAACAAACACCTCTGCTTTTTATTCTTGCCACCGTTTTCATTTATACGCCGCTTTTCACTGGTATTCCGTATTTTTTTTTTTAACTTTACGCTACTATCGTCATTAACATCGTTGCTATATAATTGTCATCAGTCCATGTTTCTCATCATACCTCGACCACATAAGACAACTTTGAATCTTCGTCATGCCTAACAAAGCAACTTCTCATTATCCATACACACGCGACAATTCTGCCAATACCTACCATACCTCATCACACACCTTGCCAATCATCCCTGGGCACACCCTCTCAGCGTACCACCCACCGACCGAAGCCACCCACACTTGTGGGCAGCCCCAAGAATTTGCGTGGGCTTCATGGCATTGAATTCGTGAACAGCGCCGCATGACATGGGTGAACCAGCCCGCATGCCTTTGCAAACCTGTTGGTCAGAGTACTGTTGAAGGAAAAAAAAAAAACAGAGAATCTTAGTAAAAACACCTGCTGCCTCGAGGCTAATGGTCTTGTCTTTATTGTCTAACTGAGCAAAGTCTTGATATCACAAGCCGATGATGTTTATTATATTTTATTGGGAAATTCGAGTAATAGTTGAAATTTAAATTATTTTTGGCAGAAGATTTAATTTCCGGTTGTGTTTGGGTTGCTGAATGTTCTCTTAGTAAAAGAGGGGTTACAGGTCAGAATATCTTTGTAAAAACACATACTGGATGCAATTATTCTTCCTGTCAAAATCCTCCAACTGAGAGGTGTCTTGTCATCGTAAGTTGATGTCTACTGTCGATTTTTTCTCTAAAAAATGTAATTTTTGCCGAAATTGCAATTCATTTTGTGAGCTATAAGTTCGATTTGTTTGTATTTTTCTTTCAGTTGTGATTCTCGAGCTTTATTATAATGTCAATCATTTGCTTACATTTCGAATTTGTTTTGATTTTGATCGTCAGGGTGCATTGTTTTCTTTTTTCAGCGCGAGAGGTAATCAGTAAATGCGTATGCTAGGCATTAATTTTTTTTTTTGTGAAAAATGATGCTGTCTCAGTAAAAGTTGTCCTATTATGTTGTAACTTAGATTATACTTTTATGGTCGAATGGGAATGAACAATGTTATATTAAAGTCTATGTGACAAACTTGAGCAATACTTAGAAAACAATCTAAGACTAAATCAAGCTGAAACTCATTTGCTGTGTTTTTTATTAACAAGTGCTAAAAAAAGAATGTTCATCATAATATTAATAAGCGAGAGCACTCTGTGAGCGCATACCTCCACCAAGCAATGTTAATGAAAAAAACAAATGGGCCCTGAAATCAGGCTTTCATATATCATTCAAAATTTGGTTATTTGCGTCTCTTTACCTTAACAAGAGGCTCTGTAATTTTATTAAACATCCGTCTGTATCTTTTTCAGTTCTATACCTACATCCCCAAAACACTAAAAACCACAGTTTCATTGAAAACACTAAACGGATGAACCAACCGCCAGCAAAATTTTGTCATTTGTGCCTTTTATCATTTCTAACGATTTCTGCGAATTTCATATGGATCTATTTAGAACTTCTTGGATTATGTTGCTGATAAACACAAAAAAAAATGCAAAACCAAATTACAAACAAATAGACAAACAAACGGACCAACAGATCATAAGAAAAATTACCCATTTGCTTTACGTAACCTTCTTAACAATTCGTGAAAATTTCGTGAAGATCCGTCCATTACTGTTTGAGCTATTTAACCAAGAATAATGGAGCATTCAAACAAACAAAGAAACGTGTGGACAGACCCTCCCCGAAAGTTAATCATCTGTTCTTTCTAATATGCCTAAGAATCACTGTAAATTTCATAAGGATCCGTCCAAAACTTTCTGAGTTATCTTGGTGACAGAGAGACAAACACCCAAGTAGACGAACTCGATATAAACATAACCTTCTTGGCGGAGGTAAAAATATACTTACGATGTAAAATAACGAAATGCCCTGAGAAGCAAAGTAACATATTGTAACATATTCTAATGTAGTGCCATAATCAGTAAATTATTATCATATGTAGCGCAGCGAACTCATATACTCTTATCAAATGTATACAACTAGAAGCAATGCAATATGAAGAATAATAGCTAAATGTACTAAAATTCAATTACGTTTAATGAAACTCTGATCATTCCTAATTATGTAGTTCGTATTGCTCGCCCAGTACGAATATACAACAGTTGAATGTAACGTCCCAAGCTGTACCCTAATAAATTATTGAGAGAAATACAAAGATACATGCAGCATTATCCTTCTTTAGAATCTGCAGCACGCTGTCGCACCCCAGCATAGCGTGCTGCACTCCTACTTTTTCGCTCCAAAAGTTTTCTCTACACTACTTGTGTACCGCTGCAACCTTATTCAAAGTTTCGGGAATCCAAATTGGCACTTCCATTGCCTTAGGAACTTCAATCGGCGGTGCATCGAAACTTTTAGAAGAACTTCCATTTTGAACTTTCCCTTGCGATCAACGCTAGCTCGTTCGGTAAAAGTCCACGAGAAGATATTGCAAAGCTTTGTTGGCAATAGGCAAAACGTGTCAACAGGACTGGCTTGCTGCGCCCTGAGTGCTAAGGCATGTAGTGCGTCGAGAAATGCACACGATATTTTTTAGGTGTCAGAGAGGGAGGGTGAATGCAGCATCTCAACTTACTGATGGTTACTGAAAGATAAAGTTTATCTTGCTGATTGGATGCTGAGAAGATATGATCTTAAAGAGAGCGTAGGAAGTCGTTTGGGGAATTTAAAAATATTATAATTTAAACGACATTAAAAAAAAAATAACGGTATTAGAAAGGGTTGTGAATAGTTTGTCGTTCCTTTCGTATGAAGTCTCTTCCACTCGGGGATTTTATGAAATTGAGAAAATATTCAAGAATTTCATAGAATCACTAAATGAAAGCGACTACTTGTTAACAGATTTACTGACAGTGGAAATTGTCTCACTAAAGGTGTGAAATGATTGCATTATTTGGCTCTGAATGTGATGCATACAAAAGAGTAAAGTTTATTAGGTTTTGTTTTTCTGAACTGTCCCTTCGGGGTGGCCCATAGGTTACAGTAACCTTTCGAACCTTTTGTTACGTCATCGAGACGTTTCTTTCGCTGCCTACCTTGTTTCCTATGCTTCGTCGAATCTCCCAACCAAAGATATATTTCGTTCTGTTCTCCCACATTATCGTTTCTAGTGCGATGATTCATGTTTTCGTTAACGCCATTGGGTGGGCTATTTTTCCACACTATTAACTAATGTAGTTATTTATTAGAAAATAATTTCATTTTACTAAACTCTAGTTCAATCCTCCTGTTTATAATACTTGGCATGTCGAGCGAAAACCCATTCATGAAGGTTTACAAACATTTCCTATCATAATAATGTTGCTCTACAGTTACAAACGAGTATGAGGTTTGACTACTGAGGGGTTGGCAAAAAATCTGTTCTTGAGCCTCTCGGAGCTATAGTCGCGCTATGGAGAAATTATTAATTGAAAGGCCTCTCCGCCCTCCGCAATCCGCACAACATTGTAGACTCCTAACATTTAGATGATGGATGCTGCCGGTACTTTCGTTTGTTACCCCCGCCAAGAAGACTATGTTGTCGTCGGGTTTGTCTGTCTGTCCGTCTCTCGTTCTGTCTGTCTGTCATCAAGATAACTAAAAAAGTTATGAGCCAATTTTGACAAAATTTATAAGGGATTGCTAGGTATGCTAGGAGGAACAGATGATTAACTTTTGGTGAAGATCCGTTCATCCGTTTGTTTGTCTGCCTCATATTTCTCAATGCTATAACTCAAAAAGTTTTTTTTTTTTCTGGAGATGAAGGAGGCTAGCACAACTCAAAAAGTTATTGACGGGTTTTTATTAAATTTACATGACTTGTAAGATGTATTATAAAGAGTAAATGGTCAAATTTTTGTGACGTTTTGTTTGCTTGTTCGTTCGTTTGCCGCTGTTTTTAATTTTATGCTTGTTAACTCAATAACTCTAAAAAATAATAAATGGATCTCTATGAAATTCATGGGAGTTGTTAGTAATGTTAAAAGGCACAAATAATCAAATTTTGGTGTAAATCGGTTTGTTCGTTTGTATGTTTGACTCATGCTTGTCATCATGTTTGTTTGCAGCATAACTCAAAAAGTTATGAACGGATCTTAAAAAAAAATATACAGAAGCTGGCAACACTATTGAAGGGCACAAATAATTAGATTTTGGTGTTGATACAGAGAAAATCATTATCTCGTAACCAATTTTAACTTTTCGTCACCGTTGCCTTGCTTGGCGGAGGTATGTGCTCCCAGAGTGCTCTAGTTTGTTTTCTGTTTGTGATGCCGCTGGTTCAGAAAGTACAGAATGTATTAATAATAAAAGGAATCTAATACTAAGAATAGCCTTCGTGTGTTTATAAATAAATATATATATAAATATATATATATATATTTATATGTTTGGTGTCACGCTCTTAACGAAATAGATAGGCGGAAATTA
>LQNS02278100.1:20267216-20279801 GCA_001587735.2 Parhyale hawaiensis
TATTTTGTTTAAGTTTGTTGGAGTATTTTACTCAAGATGTTACTTCTGCCTGTCTATATAGAAGACCTAAGGATGCCAGCACGATAAAGGATCAATGAAGAAAAGAAGAAAATTAGGAGGCAAATAAGAGAAGAAGAGATTCCGCACCGGCCTAGAGGCATTACGCAAACGTATAGGTTATTGCGTGAATTCTTCACGCACGGGTCCACTAGTATATGTAATAATGTGTACTACTGGGTGCCAAAAAAATGTGACATTTTCAATTGGCTGTTGTGTTTCGGTATATAAGATACTTTTCAAACCCATATAGGATCTACTAGTCATTTGTTTGATGCCTATATTGAAAGAACAGCCAATTGAAAATATAACATTTTTTTGAGACACCGAGATAAATATTTTACCTGTGCTTATAGTTCATTCAACTGGTTCATTCAACTGGTGCAGTCTATTCACAAAGCGGGATCGTTCATTGCCTCCTCAGCTCTTGTTACCTACTGAGAAATAATTCTTCCAAGAGGAAGAGATACGCGTCCGTATACAGTAAAAGTGGAGCACCACTGCGCAATACATAGTAGCCTGTATGCTAAGCTTGGCCTTGCCAAAAGGACGTAGACTGGATACAAATCAGAGACCTTGCGACCACTTAACTAGTAAGGAACGTCGAGCTGCAGTTCCACCAGTTAATTATTACAAGGAAGAGGACGGCAGTCCAACGGTGCATGAATGTCTTGACACTGCTTGGCCTTTCCTGCCACTACAATTTTTTATTGCACTTTGAAGAGTTAAATTGATTTTTTATTATTTCAGAAGGCTGAAAGGAAGACATAAATTGTGCTTCGCCCCACAAGTAGTTCATATTTAACAAAAGAATGTGAGCTCGAGATAGCTACTGTAGTCGATGTCGATGAAAAGCGATTTCAGAGGATTTTGACTCCCGCATAATGCTAGCTTAAGATATATCTACTAGGTAATCGTATCAAATAAGTACGGAGATGAGTATAGTTGTATAGAGTACATTATGTCTCGACATACTAATGACAGTCCACTTATATCAGGGTTTTCCCAAGTGGGCCCTAAGCTTATGCCTAGAAATTTTTTATGAAATTATCAGTACTATATAATAATTCACGTCGTGTTTTTATTTATTGATTTATGCTTAACTATATTTGTATCTCTCCTGTCACTCTGTATGGGAATAAGATACGAGAAAATTCAGGTGCCGAAGATGGTATCTTGGATACAGGGGGTCGCACTTTGGCGCTCCAGCTGAGGGACCTGAGCTCGCCTGCATGATCGTGTCTGGACATGTTCATTGTTGCTACGGGAGATGTCACTTACCTACGCCTCATAATATCTATCTAATTTTTTAGGCAGGATTCTGAATTTTCTTTAAAGAAGCCTTCTGAACAGTAATAAGCATAGAAGACAGTGGGGGTTTTCCTCAGGTTCTAATTATGTACCGTAATTTATAATGACGGCCCGGGCCACTAGTTTCTTACAAACCTGGTGATCTCAACCAAAATCCAGCATAATCATAGTGATGTGCGAAATCTTTTCATGAATAAAAACACAAATTTGAAAAAAAAACAACACTCAACCAGTGGCTGATGATGATAGAGTCTAACGATGACAACTATGACGTAAAATTAACCAGAACTTCCGGAAATTGTGAATTGTAAAACGAAGAGTACATACCTGCGCAGTGCGTAGTATCTACTTTGATACGAGATACAGCTTTCCTGCCTGCATTCGACCCGTGGTGTACTTTAAATGTGGGTGCTGAAAGGGCGGTAGTCAGCTCATTCAAGTGAAGGCTGCTTCGTTAGAGGTAAAAAGCTGGAGAAACTGACTTAATATAAATTTAAAGTAATTATCCCTCCATTTCTGCTTTTCCGTGATCACACTCTGAAATTCTCTTCATTTTTCTTAATATTTATCAGCCCAATGGACTTTAATAAATACGTTTAGGAATATGATCAACAAACTGGTCTGTGGCATTAAGCAATATACACGGCCCTACTTGGATATAGAGTTATTCTTATACCTGTAAAATTTTTCTGTGATCAATATCTTAGCTTTATATTATGCTAAATTTAATCCATTGGCAAATTTGTAAATAAGTATTCAGGTTTTGAGGGCAGATGTGGTCTTTTAAAATGAAAATGCAATGCAGCAATCGGGGGGGGGGGAGAGCTATTGTATCTATGTTTTGCAGTGCTAGGTGTCAGGTTATTGTGTTACTGTAGCTAAGAAATACTTAGCAGCACATGTAATCAGTAAGCAATAATAATCATTAGGAGTCAGCAGTGATCATATAAAACTCGAAGCACTAACATAATATCCATTGTAAAATCAGGAAATCTGCTGATGATACTACACTACACTATGTCATACTGTCACGAAATGAGCTGAGATCCAACAAGACCTTGACCGCCTCATGGAATGGAGCACGACGTGGCAGATGAGCTTCAATGTCGACAAATGTTCAGTAATACAAGTAGGGCTGGTGAACCCATCAACCCAATTGAAAATAAACAGGACAGAATTGGCAGCTGTCACCCAACAACGTGACTTGGAAATAACTATTACAAACAAACTACAACACAGTCAGCAACTTGACCAAAGTGTGAAAATGGCCAGCAGCGTACTGGGATTCATTACCAGAATTTCCAATACAAGTCCATGGACATTATCATTCCCTTGTACAAGGCGTTAGTGAGGCCACACTTAGAGTTTGCTGTTCAATTCTGGTCGCAACATCTTGTAAGGATAGCGATAACATGGAAAGAGTCCAACGCAGAGCTACGAAATTGATACCTCAGCTGAGAAACAAGCCGTATGAATGTCGTCTAAAAGAACTGGGTCTGATCTCTCTTGAGCAAAGACGACTCAGGGGGCAAATAATAGAAACATACAGGCTTTAAAACTGGTTTCAACGGCGGGCGTACTACAAAACTTTTTGAACGAGACGTTAATGATCGCCTGCGAAACAACGGTAAAAGAAAATCAAACATAAAGTTCGATGAACAACGTTAGGTCAGCAGTTCTTTCCGTATATCATAGTAAACATTTGGAAGAGACACCCCACCGACGGTGTCGGTTCGGAGACAGTCAACGCGTTTAAAAATCGTTTTGAGAAACTTTGTTAGACAGCGTCCTCAGTTAGGAACTCCTCCTCCAGGAGTTGCAAACTCTTAACGGCCAAAGCTTCAGAGGCCACTTTAATCCATATTCTTCTCCCTACCGCCCAAACTAGCTAGATAGACGTCTCAAAACTCCACATATCAGCGGCTATAGATCGTGCTTGCGCGAATGCATGATCGTCTCTTTCGCTGAGATTATTCCATTTTTTCTTATTTTTTCCTCAGCCATCTATATCATACTGACATAATGGCAATAGCTCATAGAGGGCCGGGGCGTAAGTTCCGGTATCTATCTGGGAATGGGCCTCTTGATCTGTCTACTGCCGCCTATCTGATCTAATATATTTTGGGAATGTTGGAAGTCCACATAAAGAAACTCACTTAGAGTTTGCACAATGTGTACTAATTTTAAGCATTTTTTAATTCTAGAGATTAATGCCATGTATTATAATATATACAATCATGTGTGTAGGTCTACGGGTATGTATGTATTTATACATAAGAAGAATTACGTAGTCTGCAAATAAGTTCGGCAGATATGCATGACTCGAATTAATAGCAGTACGAAATGAATAGAATAAATAATGGATTATATTAAGATCTCCAAACCATCAAACAGATTTGGGAAGTCTGCACTCAAGTCTTTACCAACTAAAAAACTTACAGGATACGGATTTGCTGCCATGATTTTTGCCAATATTGGAAGGAAGGAAGATATGGTGATGACGTGCCTGTGTGGAGTTCGTTCGTTTAAATGGGAGAATGAGAAATTAGGGTCACTACAACCTGAACTGTACGACAGAAAACGTCAACTGCCATACAAGACGAACAGGTGTTCAAACATAGTCTTTACCCTAATTTTCGACTACCCGGTTCGTTATGTATCAAAAACACAGTAAAGCACAGATATCAAACATTACCTGCTTGTAGGTTTTGCCGCATCTATAAAAAATATTGTTGGACAATCAGTAACGCTCAGTACAAATATTCAGCACCCATATCACCCTGGATTTCGGGGAAGCCCCTCGTGAAGATGACCCAAGCTCGGGACAAACAAGTCAGGACATGTTTAGTAAGTGGCTGCAGCACGTCTAAACATAGGTCCCTCGCACTACCTACGCATTTAACTGAGTCCTGCTCAAGGCTACACGCATTAGTGTGCTGGTAAGCTGCGTGCAACTAGCTTGGGTTTTTGAAGGTATAGAACAAAAACACAAGAATGAACACCAGTGTATGTTTGCGTGCTCCTGAAATAATAGTTGGCAATTTAGTTGCTCTCAGCATATTATTAAAAATTGGGATGCCAGCTTAGAGTGTAGCTATGATTTTTTTTTATTACAACAGAAGGTAGAACGTGGAGAGTTCAGTCGCTTTCCCTCGTGGAAAAAACGATTTAATAGTTTTTTCTCATCTGCATTTCCTGCTATAAACCAGGAATGAACTGGAAACTAAGAAGCTACATATTTGATACAAAACAAAAGTTTCGGAACTAAGTCTCAAAATTAGGGAAAATATCGTACTATCGCAATTTTTTTACATTTTACAAAGAATCATACATGCCAATCCTCAAGAAAGATGATGGCAACAATAAGGAAACAGAGGAGAGTGGCACGCAATGCATGTATCAGAATGCTCGGCCACCTCTGATATTGAATTATTTTGCGGCAGCCGAAAATCCGATTTACTGGGTGAAGAACAGCAGCAATGTCCAGTGATTGAGAGCGAACTTTTCCTTCAGTGTGGGCGTACAAGTGATTTCAGGAACGTAGACTTATCTTCCATTCCTCTACATTGGACAAGATAATCTAATCCGATTAGATTCAATTCGGTAAGTCACAATTGGGGACTGATTTGGCTATTGCCGTAACGCCTTACGTATGATGTAAAGCGTTACTGCACTTCACGCATATTCGCGCCTTTCTACATAGTAGGAGTAACGCGATTTTGGAGCGTTTCATACAAGATACACTCGGACATGAAGGGTTAATTAGTCAGGAACGTCTGTCCAGAGTGCTCCATACAAATTTTGGACTGAGTTTTAGGTGTTAATGACCAACCGTTTACAATTTAGACTGTCAAAACTCAATCCTAACAACCGTTCGAAAAAAATAGGTCGTTCGCGTATAAAATTAAGTTATTGCAAAATGTTTATAAGTTGGTAAAGAATAATGCAGCGTACGCGAAAAGGGCTCACTGATGGTTTTGAATGTAATTCATTTCACAATAAATTAATAAATGCAGAAAGAGTTACAACTGCGAGTTATATTGTCACTGTTGGTGTATACGGAGCAGCGCATTGACATCTCCTACCCATTTTTTTGGTGTTTTAACAATTTCCCGGGCAAGCGACCATAAATAGGCTGATCTATATCACGGGGTCGTTTTTCGGCCTGACGGTTCAGGGTTAATAGCGCTATTCTTAGGAGAACTACAAGTTTATTTTATACGCCAGTGGATGAAATAACGCATTTTTGGCAGTATTTTTTTTCCAGAGGATTACAAGCACTGATGGGACCCACTGTATGTTATTTTACTCAGCCTATGAATTTTCCAGCCTGCTTCGGTGACGGTCTGTGTTGAGCATCGATGAGATCGCCACCGCCGCAAAGAGGGCGGAGCAGCTTAAGTCGGATGAGCAATTTACTGTATTTTATAATATAGAGCTCAGGGATGGAGTCATGGCTGACGCATCCTCCTATGCATTTTAATTAGAAGTGCAGCTTGGAGCTGTAAAGGGGTCAGTCAATAATTATGAGCTTTAGTGGAGGGTTTATTTATAATTGACTCTGAAGGTAGTGAAACTCTAATTCCGTGAATATTATAATTCTCTTATGATTATTTTCTCCCGCAGTGACACGATACCATAGTGTCAGACTCTCGCATGCGAGAGCGGCTGATCGAGTCTGCCGGCTATACAGAAGAGTTCATGCGGTGACTGGCTTGCTGAGTCGACATTTTCGACATTCAGACGCCACTGCGGGGGCACTGACGCAAGCCAGAAGTAAGGATCGTCAGTGGTGGCACTGTCGCATGAGCCTTCCCTCTCTGACGCTATAGCTCGGACAATATGTGGTCGTTTGCAGGCGTGCATTCGTCTTGGACCAGCGAATATGCAGTATATCTACAGCACAAACCAGTGCTTACGGATCTCCCAGTTGGGGTATGCGATTTAGCTGTCTTTACCTACATGTAGCTTATAGTGAGGTCTACCGTCTAGAATAACGGATAAATTATAATGATGATACACTTCCCTTGATGATGCTTGACTGTTGGTTTCCCAGACGATGTTCTTTGCTACCGTAGAGGTAAAATCTCAGAACAGGGGTCTTGTTTGAAAACTGGCCAGCACTCTATTTTTGTATTTGGTGCCGTATCAAAGATACTGTTTAAATTGGTTATGTATATAACCTAACCTAACCTAACCTAACCTAACAAGACCCGGTTAGGTTAGGTTAGGTTGAAAACGGGCCAGCAGGTTAGGTTAGGTTAGTTTAGGTTAGGTTAGGTTAGTTTAGGTTAGGTTAGGTTAGGTTAGGTTAGATTAGGTTATATACATAACCAATTTAAACAGTATCTTTGATACGGCACCAAATACAAAAATAGAGTGCTGGCCAGTTTTCAAACAAGACCCCAGAACAGCTTCTGAAGCGGTTGAAAATTTGCTAGGATTTTTGCGAGCCGCGCAGGACACTGAAAATAAATTGACATAAATTCGAGTAACGAAGCATAAATTGAGCAAAGGAGTTGCGAGTAAAAAGGCCGGAGGCTGCAGACATCCGGCCTTTTTTATTCCTATAGAAGGGCCGCAAGTGCCCACCACTGACAATGAGATTCAAGAAAAACTAGGCTAGATTAAATAGCTGGCAGTAAAAGGATCAACAGGCTCATTTCAAAAGAGCTAGTGCAGTTATGTCAGATAATCCATGGGAATATCTGAAGATGGAGAGAATGAGAAGAAAAGAAAAACCTACTCGATCAGACTATCTTACACAACTCTCGTTCCTCTACACTCGCGCTTGACGAGTTCTTTATATATGTGATTACTATCAACTATTTGCTGTTAGTGTTGTTACAGCTACACCTAAAATTAATAACAGCATAATCTTTAATGAATTATTTCATATAGTTAATACAATAACATTGTTCACGATTATTTTCGTTATTATTATTATTATTACTAAGTCATACCAGACTGGCGGAGTGGTAACGGAGAAACTCTATGAGGTTGACATACCCCACGCAACCAGCCCACGGGTGGTGAGAGACCAACAGAAATAATACTTTACATTAACAGCACCGACAGGCTTATCCACTGCAAAACTACAAGATTCATCAGAAGTAAATGACAAAGATATTCGTCCCGATACAAATTTTTAAACGATTGTTTCTGTAAAGAGATAGCAGTATAATTATTCGAATATTAATTACCCTTGCAGTCCTCTTAAGAAGCACTTATTGCAATGCAGAGTACATGATAACCAACGGGATAAAAAGTTTTTACTTTTACCACCTAGAAGTCGCATTCTATTAAGCCCGCTGCAGACGATAGTCTTTTGTTCTGTGTTTTCACTTCACAGCGTTCGAATTTATTGCTGTATCTACATACACAACAAATATGAGCACTGCTTTCTCAAACGACATTCCCTAAAAATTTGAAAAGACAATAGTGACACTTTCTAAGCCAGCGGATATGACGGTAAACATTTTATCGAAACTTTCGGTAGACACACAGTCTTGTTTGCCACGACAGTACGAAGTATTCGAACGCTTTGAAGTGAAAACACAGGGCAAAAGACTATCGTCTGCAGCTGGCTTTAGGATCCCGCTAGTTCTAATCTCTAGAAAAATTCATTTTTAAGCTTACGAGGGCTTATCGACTGCAATAAAGTACTCCTACTCAATTACTTCACCCGCAGCGGCAGTGTGGCGAAGAGAACTGCTTCGCTTGTTGTCTCGAGGTTAATTAGACGTTCGGTTCCCAGTATGGCAGGCTAAACACTGCACAGGAAAGCCGCGTTCTAAGTCATGCCAACTTTATGCACTTTTTATTTTGGTGAAAAATTCAAGATTCTTGATATCTGATCAATAATTATGTACTATTCATTCATGACCTAAACACCTAGGTCTATTAATTTCGTTCCTAAATCAAGCGCTTCATAAAATGAGTACAACCTATGACGGACTCTTGTACTAGTAATAAAACGTAGATGCCTTCTCTACCAGTCAATAAATAAAAGTTATTTCTTTCCATTCTTCCCTACAAGCGCACACCCCACAACCAACGTCTACTTCATCTCTTGAACAGAAGGTTAAAGGTGACAGCGAAGATTTGGTATATGGATAGCAAAGTTCAACAACAACAATGGATATAAAAAAAACACCCTGAAACCTGCCAGACAGCTCCACCAATAACATCCCAAACCTGTTCTGCAAGGCGGCCGCTACTCTGCGTAGGCGGTAACGTTTAATGTGAGTTTCGAATTCTATGAATAAATTCATTGAGGCGATGGGAGCGGATTCCTTGCAGGCGTGGTTACAAGTACAGAGTCCTGCGGTGTGAAATAAGTAAATCGCATTTAACTATATTTAAACGGAAGGTTACACCTCTATTGATGAAAATTTCACATCTGATTGTATTATTATTTGTCATTAACCTTATTGTCATTATCAGTAACATTATTTCTGAATTTATTTAATCGTCTTCAACCATATTTCGACACAGGACTATATCTCTATGTATCAAGATATTTACCACGGGCTGTATTTTTATTTATTGTCAATATTAATATTATTAGTAGCTGTCATAATTTTATATGAATATTATTGTTATGATTATTATTATGGGTAGGTCATAAACCTAAATCAGCCGGTAAGCAACCTCAAGATGGCCAGAGCACTATAAAGAAAAATTGTGCAAAAAATCATTCACCGCTGAAATTAACTTCTGCATCAACACTGCCGAACCCGGATCCGTAGGTTAATATTAATGTTTATAGATTACAGGGTCCGTCGCTCTACCCCTGAAACGGTGATGCTTGCTCAAAATCCAATTTTTATTAATAGCTAATTGTGAAGCATACCTCGTTGTTTCTTTATGTGGAGACTTCTCACCATTTTAATTTCCTGAAAATTAAATTTTAAAACTGATCAAAATAGACGTTGTTCGGCTACTTTGAGCAATACTTTAATAGAGTTAAATAACATTTTTCTTACGATTAGGTATCCTCCAAAAAAGAGGAAGCTGCTAACTTTCTGGTAAACGTAGTATGCACTGCAGAGGTCCAGCTCAAATTCAGCCATCCAACTGGCCAGTTTATATTGCTCACAAATCGGATTTCCCGCTAGCTAGCGTCAAAGATTAGAGGGAATTCCGCGGCTTGGGTCCTTGGCTCATTCAGGGTAGCGAAATTCTCTGTAACATATACAGTACAGAATACTAAATTCCCGGATTTTCGGTGTGATCGTTTTATTGGTTGACTTGGGCGCATGGATTTTGAGAGTATTTTTTTGTTGCGTACCTTTGTAACTTCGGTAAATGTTAAGTCATACAGGAATATACTTATAGATGGTATGTATATTGATGCATACTTACATACATATACATATATATGATATATATACGAGTTATTGGAGCCTTATTATTTGGAGGTAGTGCCGACGCTGAATGGAATAATGATTATACTACATACTTTGGTAGTTACATTTTTCTTCTGTGATAGAATGTGAAAATAAGCCAAGATAATTATGATTTTCAATATGATTATTACCGCAGTGAATTTTTTCAATAGTGCTGATTTTTTCATCGACTGACAAATTAGATGTATATATTGTATCATACTGAAGTTATGATAAAATAATGAATCAAAGTCTATGAATTCTGGATGCACTCTCAGAAATACGTTCACCCTAAGTCATGATATCTTCTAGTCTACTTCGATATCGAACAACTAAAAATTGCTAGTACTTCCATTGTTAGTAGCTGTAATTCTTCTCAAAATGCAAATCCTTATTCACAAGCCAGCACCACGGAATATTCAAGGCTAAATGCTAAGTCGCAGAGGAATTCTTCCACCAACAAAGGTGCTCAGCACCAGCGAAGCTGCGGTATGCTAGCTATGGACCAGATGTTCCGGGTTGCAATAGGTATAGTAGGTTAACTAGCTTGGTTGTGGGAGGGTGTTGGTTTGTTCTGACTTTTCACTCTGTAATTATCGTCACAGCGTTGCACATATTCATGATATTTTGTGGTTGCGTACTGAAGAAACTTTTGCATTGCGCGAAATAACCCGAGTGCCCCAACGACGTGTTGCCAAACCGTCGTCTCAACTCTATATAAAGAAAAATTAATAAAGTAGGTTTTCGTAGGAATTGTATTGCTTCGAACGTCTGTTACGAAGGGCGCGGGTTCTCGTATGTATTGATACAATAAATGATTTACAAGCGAGGCAATGATTCTCGTTAATAATAGAGAGACATCATAAAGTATGGAATATATCTTGAGTTTTGATGTATGACCGGTCGATCCCTGACTAGGTGTAGACCAGCAGGTGTGGACGGATCACTGACATCTGAAGTTCTGCCTTTCCCTTTTTTTCTCAACGCAAAGGCAAAAAGATATAACGTGAGTAGTATATATATAGGCATTCTTTGATACACAAATTATTTCTCTTTTCAGACATACTTAGGTGCAGAAAAATAAAAATTACTTTCGTTTCGAACTATGGGGAACTTACTGAATGTGGTGTCTAAGACCTTCACTCGTCGGAGTCACTACAGTATTGGAACAGAACTTGTTAATGTACGTTATTGAAGGTAGAGCACATGCATGTTGGGAATGTTCCAAGTCACCAGATTCCCGTTGAGTGGCATAACTTCAGCACACCCTGCCTTGACATTGATTACCCTCAACAACCCGCTACAGGCGCCGATCACTGCAATTTGCGTTGCAGGGATCAGTCCTTGTAGTGTCGGACGCTGTATTTTATTTTCCTTCGGCGTAGAGAAGAGCAGCAGGGACTGATGTCAATCCAAGCTGCAGTGTTGTGTTTCAATTACTAAGTGCTGAGGTAGGAGATTTTTCAGGTTTATTGCAAACATGACCGTAAGATTTACTTTTCACTTTGTAGCATACATCCAGTGTTCAGTATTGACAGATACGAGAATAGAGATGCAGTATTTTGAGGGTTTAGGTATGCGATGCAAATTGTATGCTATTATGCGATGTCTTCCTAATGGAGCAAAAAATTTGCGTAGAGCAGATACACTTATTTATCTTTATGTGTGTTTTTGTGTTGAAGTAACATCGGGAAAGTATGTATGTCAAAAACCTTAGACTTTCAGTAATTTCATCTTCAGATTTTTTTTTCTCGCTGGCCACTTCTACTTCGTTTAGCCTAATCTATTCTACAGTATTATAGTTTACCCTTTCGTAGACATAACAATAACATTCTTGGTTCCTATTGTTCAGCTGCGATGCTCGCACGATGGCAGTAAACACTAAGTCAATAAATACCCTAACATATAAATTTCACTATGCAAAAAATCCTGGAAACGAACAATTATTAGCGATCTTCAGGGCCAGGTTAACCCTTTAAGGACCACTTGGCCTCACGAGTCTCGTTTCGCAAAAATTAGGTTTCTAAATAAAGAAGGGATCAGTGATTTTTGGACCTATGAGTGCCGCGACTACGAGACGGTATTCGGACGAATACAATTTAAGACTATCTCCAAAAATCTGAGAGAGACGGAAACTTGGTCCTTGAAGGGTTAATGTGGGGCATTGGAACAGCTCTCTCGGTCCCCTCTGTCCAGAAGGCCTCCCTCTGGAACACACACAAAAAAAAAATCAAATGAAAACAAAAATCCCCTTCAGACAGAGATATGACTATGTACGTATGATTAAGTTTGTCAGGCTTTATTGTATGTATCATACGGTAATCTAATACTAAGAATGACCGTCGTGTGTTTATAACTATCTATATTTATATGTTCGGTGTCACGCTCTTAACGAAATAGATAGACGAAATTTAGCCCAGGTTGGAGGCTCTGGTTGTCCTCTCAAGCTCCATTGAAAGTGATAGGCAGAAAATAGGCCGGGTTGCAGAAGATGGCAAACGTATCTTAAGCAGGGACAATTTAAATTCCAACAGTGAAGACATCGCAGGCTTAGTCTGATTTGTACGAGTATTAGCTTCTCCATACATCGAATCTACGGCAACGTATAGGGCGACCTTACGTCCGAATGCACTTTTTGCATTGCCGAAGTTGAAATCGTAGCAGTGAAGATAATCTGAAGATTCCGTTGGCACTTTCATGCTTATTGATTCGTAGTTTCTTCCCACAGATGATTTCGTTGCATGAGCTATTCTTCCCACTTTGATGCAATTGTCAACGAAACCGACGAAACATAAGTTTTCACGTGCAGTAGACAATTATTTCTTCT
>LQNS02278100.1:20296016-20308867 GCA_001587735.2 Parhyale hawaiensis
CTAAACCTAAAATTGACCATTGTTCCATGTTATTTGTTTGTAAAATTGTATTTAGAGACGATCGTTCTCTTATTTTGCACTGTTCAATTTTTGTTATTGTTTGTTAAATTGCTCTAATGTATTAAATATAGTTTTGTTTGTCCTGATATTTTGTAGAAATATTTTAAATACATTCCTTAGGGCCCCATCAAAAGATTCATTAACCTTTATTTTCAAAAATGAAAATCGTTCTCTTATTTTGCCCGCTAGTGTGCATATAATCTGAACAATCAATGGTATAAAATAATCCTATAATAACATTGCACATGATCTGACTATTCGACAAGAAATACATCTCACTTGATGATAATCGGCCATATAAGGAATATCAGCAATTCACGGTACCCTAGCTTGCATGGAATTATACCGCGACATTGCAGTTTTCTTTAATTTCCGTTGAAATTCTAAATATGAACAAATAACGGATTTTCAAGTTAAAGAGCCTGGGTAATGCTACGAATATACACAGCATAATGAAAAAATTACTCAACGCTTAGTTCATGACTCAATTAATGTGAGAGTTCTGACACTTTGTCAGGACTATAGGGAGCTCAAGAGTGGAAAGAAAACAATCTAGAGTGTTTGTAGGAGGAGGAAGAATGCACAGGAGGTAGCTACAAAAGAACAATGTCCCTAGGGCTAAGGCAACGTAAGGAGTCGCCTTAGAGCTCAACTCCCGCAACATAAAAAAAGATGAAAGCAAATTATGACTGTGAATTTGGTGCTCTCAGGCATACTGCGTGCGATAAGCGGGACCTAGGAAGTACGCCTTTTCTTAAGCGCACTATGAACATATTTAGAGCGTTATCCATAAATTTCAATTTGTCCATCCATTACAAGTTCATGTTTATGGTTCTTTCTAGTTATATGCTCAACATTGAATAACTTTGTTTCAAACCACGATAGAATACAACTAAATGGTTTACAACTCTACGCTGGATTTTGTAAATAAAACGTCAAAATTTTATGTATGCACTCAAAAGAGGTCTACGTAATGAACATTTCTGTTATACTGTCAAATACATTTATGCAAAAATATATTTACTCGGGAATAAAATAATGAAAATCGCATACAGTAGGTACAATTGCGGTGTTCGATTTGTTTACCCTTCTGTCTTCCGTGTATAACAATGAAACTCTCAAATATCCGTTGAATTGTGCAAATTATAAAATGGGCAAGTCTTTCATGATGATCTGCATCTTGCAATGAATTAAGTTGCTTTAGGTTTTCTGAATGTTGCCTTTTTTGACGTTAGATCTTTCATTGAACTTCACATCAGCTATAAATAGTAAATAAGCTCGTATCTTAATCCCATACAGAAGCGGCAGCTTTTCTCTCTCTCACTACACGCTGAAATCCACAGACTTTTCAGCACACATTAACCTATAAGAGGCCATGTGGAACGTCAGTTTTAAGAAGCCGACGCACGTATCTCTGCAGAGGTCAATGACATTGCTGATAAAAAATTAACAAGGGCTTGACTCAGTAGTGTTCTCTAGTGACCAGCTAAATTATGTCAAGGTATGGCGTTGCCTGGCCTTCAATATGAATCAGTATCGGCACACTGCTCAAAATTACGAGTAGTCCGGTAAGAATTCGAATACCTCAAACTTTTGTAACTACGAGAGATGTTATAAAGATGATATATCTAGTGCTGTCTATACTCAATTGTCTTGGCATTCAGATAAGGTGGCTTTAACAAAAATCTCATTGCCAGTGACTGCATCTAAAGGGAAACGTCTCGTAAAATTTAACTATATTAGGATAAAGCAAAATTCGAATTCTCGTGAAGCAAACAATATCTGCAACATGGTGGACGTTACTTGAAGGGATGGAAATTGTGAAGGCAAAAGTAGCTTAATATAAACTGATGTTGAATGAATTGTCCCATGCGAGCATTTATTTCTTGTTTGAAAGACATGCATTAGCCGCAATAAAATATTCATTATAACTCTTTCAATAATTTTACCAAATGTAATTCAAAAGTTTCTCAGAATTTTAACGTGACTAGGTAACTTTGACATCATCCTGTCATCAGAACTGAACGATGAACAAAAAAAAAGTAAAAAATAAAATAAAATAAAAAATAGACACCGAAATGAAGCTACGCCATTACGGTAAAATAATTTTCGATGTTTCAAGTCGTACTAAAATTTGACATCTGCTGCATTAACATGTGCCACTTTCTTAATCTGCTTCTTGCTTCTTTATTTTTTGGAGTCAATCTGACGTGTAGAGCGTTCCTATGTATCTGTTCCTTCGAATGGGTGTAAGTGTATGAATATAATATCTTTAATGCGGAATAGTATATTAAAATAATTTATTATTAAACTTGGTTCATACATCCGTTCTCTATTTACATACTATAGATAGCTTCGTGAATTAAAAAGAAATAACACCACGAGTCGTTGATTATCACATGCGAACGAAGTGAGAGAGGTGATAATATTTTCTTTGAAGATTTAGGTACATATATATTTGTAAAGATACATGTCTATATATTTGTCTGTCCACCCAAAAGTGGTCGAAGGAGTTGAGCAATGTTCATAATTTGCTGCAAGGAGTTTGGTGGGTTGACCTAGATATGACCCATGCCAAAAAACTAGGCCTAGGTGGCCATAAAAAATGACGGTGTTGAATTTTCTCCACCGCGGCAGTTCGTCTCACGCAACGAGGCGTTCTATTTTTGCCTATGTTATTATAAAGAGATATTACAGGAAGGCGAGGAGAGGGGGGGGGGGGCTCTGACCTAACCTTGTTGAACAAAGCATCCATATGAGAAACTAGGATTATCTGGCCATAAAAAATGACTTGTTTAATTTGCCCCCACCGCGGGTGATGGTCTTACGCACGAGGCGTTCTAGGTTCATTATAAACTTACAGCAGTGACAGAAGGGTTAATTTCCATACACTCATCTTTTATTAACATTCTGTTGGTAAAACTCTTGTTCCCAAAGCTTTCAGCTCCTAATTATTATATAATATTATTATATCGGCTACAGTTGGTGTCGAGGGAAGTGCATAGAACTAAATTTTCTCCGGCTGAGATCACCCACAAAACTTGTAATAAATGCTGTTTTTATTAAGTTCAATATCCGAAAGTAAGCATCTGGCAATGCGGTGCATGGTAATTAAGTACAATTTTGCGTAGAGTTAGAGGTTGTTGTTCAATTGTACACTCAGCACTCGTAGGCTTTATCAAGCAGCGTGTAAAGGTTTTCAACAGTAACACATTTTACGACTACATGCAAATTTCAAGCTAGGCAGACTGGGTGTATTTTCGATCGGGCGTCGAAATAAAGCCTTCGAGGCTTGACGAATCTGGAACTTCAGGCAGGTGCCGTGATTTCGACGAGTTAAATTGAAACCGCCAAAAGTTAAATCTTGCTCTCTGAAATAGTTTTCAACCTCTTCGACTTCATTGGGCTGCCTCTAACACGTTCCATGCGATTCACAGTTGCGAAGACAAAGTTTGTACGTGAAGTTTCGGACAAGCCATGGATTGTAGATTTCGGCCCTAAATCGAACCCACCATAAATCAACGTTTTTAGATCAGACCAACCAAACACAGAGCAGGTCGGGTAGGCGTTTTCTACCGATTAAGTCACACCGAGGAGCGTTGTAATTCCTCCTCCATTAGATGCACTGTAAACCTTCTATTAATTAAAGTGGTATTAGAAACACAGGGACAATTCGAGCAGTCATTTCTCGCTATTCATTCTAGTAGTTCATGGAAGCTCCACCAGCTGCTAGTTTATTCAATACAGTTTCCAATTAGACTTAGGCATCGCGATGCCACCAATCATAAAATATTTGAAGTTATGAGCATTATGAATTTCAGTTCTTTGTGCTTTGAAGCTTCGCGGCTCCGTCATAATCCCACTGAGTAGATTTAATATTACTTCAGAAAAATGCTGTTACTGGAAAAGTTAATTTAACGGCAAATGATTGATAATTTTATTTTGTACTTACTGTACTTGCCAGAATTACGATTTAGCTATAGCTAATTTTAAAACAGGATAGTCGCAGACTAATTTGGAAAATTGTTTGGAGTGCTTCATAAGTATGGTAACATTAAACGCAAATTATTTTGTAGCTAACGAGGCTGTTATATTCTATTGGAACTCCTCTAGCAGCAAGTGCAATTAATTTTCACACAACACGTGTACGGAATACTGCAGAAAGCAGGGCTGTTGATTATTCCTGAAATTCACATAGCAGGAATATATCTATTCCAACTTGTTGCCGACCTGTGAAGTCATCAGAAAGGACATGGCTTCGTTTCTACCGAAAACCAGACTCACAAATTGCTGAGGCATCGTAGTCCGTTCCCTAAAATTAGATAGCAGCAAACCAGTGAGAGTCAGTCGAGTTCAAGGTCAGGTACCAGACAGGCAGTTGACCGAACCGGTTTCTTTAAAACTGCGTTGCTTGCTATGCAGCTCCGAACCTGAACTTTGTATAATTGGAGGAGCTGAAACTTTGGATGTTATTTCTCAATGGAGTTCTTCTCCAGCTGCAACTTCTATCGAACAACGAGCAAGTAGTAATAATAATAGTAATAAAGTTAGAACCAAGGTACACCTTCATCTACGCTTCATTACAGAGGACGATGCGATACTCAAGACACGAAACCGAAACATGTAAATGTATGCAATAATATTTGTGGCAGCTATGTAGCGACTACAGTGTGATGTATACTATTCATACTATTTAATAGATAATTTTTAATAGCTTGTTAATAGATAATTATTAGATCATGCTATTTAATTGATAACTGTTATTATAAATTTGTAATGTACAATAGTTATCATAATTTTAGTCCGTCTTTCAGCGGTGACTTTATTAGGTTAACCTCGTAAAGAATGCAAGCTGCATTTTTTATCCACCGAGTTCTTATGCCACGTTTTTTATTTATAATTAGTCGAGTTGCCAATAATTATTAAAAAAAGACATACCGGGAGTGGATGACCTTTCTACGCCAGTCAGAGTTCAGCACGTGTTGATGACTTGCAGATTTCGGTGTCATGCACCGGTTTCAACCGCTGTCATGAACGTCTGTCATGTAATTATTATATATTTATGTAACAGTTTATTTAAGTAGCAAATAATGGGTAACAATATGACCGTTTTTAATTTTTTATCATTATTAATTATCAATGACGACACCACAACGATATCAATTAATTAGAAGTTTTATTTTGCAAACAAGATCTGTATTGTACCAGGATCCGTATCATGTTGGCTAAGGAATGTGAAATCACATTAAAAATCAGGCAGCAAATGTATGAATTGTTAGTTAAGTAAAACTGGCCCCCGTTGTTCTCAAGATTATATTATTATATTATTGGAACGCAACAGATAGATGGAACGGGATATCCACAACTAATACAATAATAGAAGTGAAAAGATTCCAAACTTTGGTTATTTTTTTCTATTTATTCACACATACAAAGTCAAATGCATGCAACAAAATGAGCACGCATGCAAACATTTTCTGTAAAAAATAAAAACTAACAAATTTTCTGATGAAATTCATGAATTATAAATAGTAAAATGCTTTATAAATCTGTAGTTATTCGAGTTAAAAATTACCGTCACAACTTCCGATAGTTTTTGCGAGGGGCGTATGAAAAGTTTTAAACATCGCTCTACTAGACGCGTTGACGCATAGTAAAACCAATGATTTTGAAATCTACAAACTTTTTTTTACAAAGCATTGGTGCCAAATTTTCGGATTCTAAAAAAGTTGAAAACAATGTTTAAAATAAATCATCATAAATCGCCTATCGCTTTTACTTTTCCTAACGATTAAAACTAGTCATGCACCCCTCGTAAACTTAAAAGTACTTAAAGGTAAAAAACTCTGCATGAAATAAAACTAAAAGGTGCCGATTATATATCATCAGTAAGTCTAGCACTTAACATTTTGGTATGCACTGGGTGCACGATTATTAGCTAAGTAAATAACGATAATTACACGAGTGCGAAGGTAATTCTGACAAAACGAACCTCTCAGACAAAACGAACTTTTCTGACAAAACGAACCTTTCTGACAAAACGAACCTTTCTGACAAAACGAACCTTTCTGAGAGAAGAAAAAAAAGTAATTATTTTCATTAGGGGTAGATGCCGCCGCCTCAAAACTGAAACTTCTAGATTAAAAAAAAAAAAAAAATCGCCAAGAAATTCATTTACCACTTAAAAAATCACAATATATTAATTAATTTTCTACGTTACGCAGCAATTTTTCAAAGCGTAAATTTATGACATCGCGATTTTACTGTACCATGCATTAGCTTAGCTAAGGCTTCGCTGTAATTTCATTCAATATTGTCAATTAATATCGGCCCCGTTTAAGTAGTAATGAATGAGAGTATTTTCTAAAAGTGCTGCTGGGTACACAGAGTTTTATATACCAGCTTTGAACGCATTCTTTGAGCCTTTGGGTAAAACACCGTTTCGTAAAGAGAGAGCCACGCCATGTAATCGTATGCGCAACTTGTAGAGCGGATGGTCAGCTCGACAGTTTTTCGTGCTACCGTATCTATGCTACAGACTTTCACTGTATATCGGGACGACGTGCGAGATGGACGTACTTACCGCGAGCAGGTTAAGAAGCCTCGGACGAAGTCCAGGTGACGTGGCGCACATCACCTCAAGTAGGTGGAGTCACGATGCTGGGTGTCTTCGGTGGGTCCGCAGTTAGCGACCAAAGCGAGAACCAGGATCTCCAAAGCGAGAACCTGGATCTCCACAGTGCACGTAACCACCGACCGCTGGTCTATCTGGTATTCTCTATAACTTTCAATTTAGTGGCGTTACGAATATGCTGAAGCACTTTCTTAAACAATCTTGTTCCTCGTACAGCGAAGCTATTAGAATATTTTGTCGCCACGGCTTTTCCACCATCTCTGCTTGCGATGCGTTATCAAAAGTCCTTCCAGTTCTTCCTGAGTGTCTGGCAACAATCCGTTCATTCATATCACACAGTAATATTTTTCAGAATTTTCCAAACATATACAATTTTCCAAACATATATGATTGTAAATCGCTCGAATCTTCATTGTATTGAATATCATTGGAGACAGCTAAGTCGTTTGTGGTAATCGTACTTTTACATGCCTTGAATTTTAGCCGTGAACGGTCTTTGAAAAGCTTCAAGTTGTTCTGGCTTTTTTCTCGTACCCGGTATTAAAGTGGAGAACAGTAATCTATTTTTGTCAGAATTAATTGTTTCTATAATGCGAGCATCATCTCTACTTCGCATGATGAGCAAGTTCATAATCTAAATGTTACAACTTTCCCGTATAGGTTTCCGTGGGTTTAAACCCATCCACTCCATTCTTTTTCCACAGTAATAACTCTCGCAATATGTTCTTCCAAGGCAGCATCGTCTTCCATTCTCGCTCCCAGGTCTCTTAAAACTGCCTTTCTTTGAATTTAATGACTATCGGTAGAGGTATATAATGTGGATTCAAAAAGTTTTAAATTTTTTCGTATCTTAGCAGCTCAAATTTTGCTTCATTAATAGTCATATTATTTTGTTCCAACTATTCTGCAGATTGCACAGCTGCTAGTATTCGTGTATCGTCAGCAAATAACGAAGGGACTGTATAGTTTTTTCCGTACCCTATGTCATTGATCTTGATAAGAAAAGTACAGGTCCTAGCACGGTGCTCTGTGGTACTTCATTGAGTACCGGCTGTGTTGATGACACTTTGTTGTTGACGATTACACTTTGGGTTCTATTTGACAGGAATGCCTCAAGTCACCGAAGGCATTTTCCACAGAAACCTATACGGGAAAGTTGTAACATTTAGATTCCTTGGTTAACCTTATCAAAAGCCTTTGGTAAATATAAATATATTACGTCCACATTCATGCCTTGACACAATGTCTCTACGATGGAATCATAATGTTCCAGAACTTTTGAAGTAGTGGAACGTCTACGTCGAAAACCTTGCTGTTTTAATCTGAGTAGTTCATTACTCTCTAGATGGTGCACTAGGTGTTTACGGAACACCCTTTCAAGCGCTTTTACTACCTGTATGGCTAGTTAATGAGACAGGTCTATAGTTAGCTGGATCTGTACTATTTCCAGTTTTGGGAATTGGGGTAATGACTGCGTGTTTATAAGTGCTTTGTACAACCCCCACGTCCCATGACTTGCGTCACATGAGGTTAAACGGATAAGAAATGCTTAGCTTACACATTCTAAGAATTTTGCAGGAACATCATCTGTTCCTGAAGCACTGTTTCTGCTAAGTTCATCAAAGGCTAATTCCATGGTTAGTTTTGTGCACAATATTTCACTCATCTCTTTATTATTACCAGTAATCGATACAGTTTCGTCCAATAATGGCCCGATTTTTGTTTTCAGTGACAAACAAGTATAATGAGACTAACAGGTTAACCCAAGGGGCGGGGCCAAGCTGTAGTGCATCATGGGAAATAGCTTTGTGACGTAACAAAAACACAGTTCGTTTATCAGTAGCTATTTTACTGTGATTCTTCATCACTTCATATGGGCCTCCAGAGTGTCCTACATGTCCTATAATTATTATAGTTGAACAAAAATATGCATCAAGGCATCTACGAACTTTTTAGCTCTCTGAAGGATAAAATTTTCTTATTATTTAGGTTGATTTTACCGTAACAGGCACGCACTCGGTCGGAGAGTTTCGGTAAAATGTTGCCCTAAGCTGTGCCGTCGCGTGCGCGTCGTTAACATATCCGCCTCTCTTAATTGTAAAAACTACAGCATTATAAGAAAAACTATGGATTTAACATTCGTCAGTTTCCAGAATATAATTCCGTAAGATAGTTTACGTATGTAGAATACGGTCATGTAATTTTTTTTTTTTTTAATTTAGTTAACGCGAGTCGATGCCACCCTACTGTTATATTGCTGTAACGCTACCAGTGTACTGCAGCTGATGTTTTTTATTTTTTATTTTACAGAGCAATTGTATGGCGTGTACGTATTATATATAGCCTTTTGCTTTAATATTACTTTGCTGGAAGGAAAGTGAATTGTTTCTTTGGTCTTTTAATGCTGTTCTTACAAATCTCGTTTAAAAATTTTTCTATCTCGGCGTTCAATCTCTTGCATCTGAGCTAATTGTTGTTGTAGCGGTTCGAAATAATAGAGGATAGCAGAACATTGGTAGAAGACGAAAAAATATATATATTAACTGAAAACATTGCGGTATTCACCCATATAAATCCATCTTTGGAATGCAATATTACTTTCGATGAAACTCACTTGATTTACTGCATTTTAAAGACGATAAACTTGGCTCTAAAGGTGCTTCTGAAACATGCGGGCATTTGCCCGTTGAATTTATCTGCTGTTTTACGAGCCTTTAACTAACGTTCTTTCAAAATTTTACCCTTCAGAAAGCTAAAAAAAGTTCGTAGATGCTTTGATACATATTTTCGTTTAACTATAATGATTGTAGGACATGCAGGACACTCTGGAGGTCCAAATGAAATGATGGAGAAACAATGCAAAATCGCTACTGATGAACGTACTAGGTTTTTGTAACGTCACAAGCCCATTTCCCATGATGCACGACAGCTTGGCTCCGCCCCCTGCATGGGTTTACCTGTTAGTCTTATAATCCTTGCGTGACTAGTAAGTTGATGCATAAGCGAAGAAGCACTTACTGCTTTCTTTCATCTCTTGGATGGCTTGCCCTTCATCATTATGAGATTTTGCAAATTTATGCTTAATCTCTTCCAGTCTTTGCTGGGATTCAATTTGTTGCTGTAATACATAAGATGGCTCTTGGTATTTCATTAATCTTGCTCTTTTCGTTTGCAGAATTTGTTGTGATGTTTAGGGCATTTCCTACTCGTCGGCTGGAGGTACACCACACACTTCTCCAACCGAATGTTTTCGAAGATTTCGTTCATTGTTTCACTTTCAGTAGAGTCATTTATAAGAGTGTTTCAGTTCACAGACCGCAGCTCCTCTTGTAAATCTTTGCAATTTACCTCATTATTGAAAGTATTTAAATCCCGAAAACTATTTATGCTAGTTTGTCCCTTATTGTTCGAGTCACCCGCTTCATAGCTACTGAACTTGGGTTGTGATATCAAAGAGTTTGGGATAATTTGACAATGATGCATCTTGGGTGTTGATATTCTTTACAAATTGGGTATTTTGCACAAAGAGGAGATCTAAGATCTTCCCTTGTTGGCGAAGAAATCATCTAACAAACGAAAGCTGTTCCTTCACCTGAAGGAAAGATAGTGCTTGTTCTTCTTCATCTCTTGTGTATGAAAACTTTCTGATAAAAATAAAACTACATATTTGATCAGGTACGTCTGGATGTAGCCATTTTAGGAATGGAAACTTGAAGTCATCTGTGCAAAATAATGTTTTCCGTTTTGACCTGAGCATCACAAATATTCCAGTTCAGGTGACTTTCAGTAATTGGTAAGAAGAGTGAATTTGCCTCACTTGCAATGTCTCGGAGCATTAGCTGCTTTCTGTAGTTTTTTTTTTTTTTTTGTGTGACTATTGACCACATAAAATCTATTTTTTGTTCAATGCAGCGTTTCGATGTAGGATTAACCAGTTTATTTAACAACAGCAAATTATTTCCCCAGTGCACGTAACCGTAGACCGCTGGTCTATGTTGTACTTGTTTCAAATGAGAATCCAGTAATTTTTTTAAGTCTACACCTTTCATATCAGTGGCGCTTAGAATTTGCCGAAGTATTTTGTTAAACAATCTTGCTCCCTATGCAGTGAAGCTATTAGAATATTTTGCCGCCCTCCGTGCATGAGATGCGTAGATCACAAGTCCTTCCAGTGTTTCTAAGTTTCTGGCAACAATCTGTTCATTGACATACACTTGCAGCAGTAGGGCCTATGCTTTAGAATTTTCCAAACATATATGATTGTAAAGCGCTCGAATGTTCCCTATATTGAATGCAACTAGAGACAACTAAGTCGTATGTGGTTATCGTAGTCTTGCATGCCTCGAATTTTGGTGGTGAACAATCTTTGAATAGCTTCAACTTGTTCTAGCGTAGTTCTCGAACTCGGCAGCCAAACTGGAGAACAGTACATACATACCCTATTCTTGGCAGAATTAACTGCTTCTATGGAATCAGCATCACCTCTTCTTCGTGTGACGAGAAAATTCATTGGAAATGGTCACGACATACTCCAATATTCCTGATATATATGTATTTAGAAAAAAATTACTGTGTAGCTTACTATGAGAAATTCTTTGCTGCAGATGCTAAATACGTCATTATTTATTCATTTGTGTTCTTTATTTGCAACATAGTCTAAATTCAGAAGTCATTGTAAATTTTGTACGTACAGGCTTAGTAAGAACAGCCAGGCAACCAGCAGTTAGTCATTCATCAACGATCGTAGACAGCGCATCCTCAGACAGACCCTTTCTCTACTACTATTTTCACAATTGTGCATTTTCAATGAATAAATACTACTAAATTTGTCTGTTTTTCACCTTGGTTAAGTGGCCACAACATAGTTGGTGCTGTGACCCGAGCAGTCAGCGAGTGTTTATACAGTTTGACATCTCTAAGCTCCGCATATCAGAGGCTCTTGATCGTGCTTGCCGTGCATACATGATCGTCTCTTTGGCAGGGATTCTTTCCCCTTTTTTTCTCTTTTCTCCATTCCTCTACATCCTACTAACATAATGGCAATAGTTCATAGAGAACCGGGGTGTAAGTCCCGGTGTCTCTTTGGGAATGGGCCTCTTGGTTCGTCTAATGATGAGGTGTAGGCGCGATATTAGGGAGCCCTGCTTGGTCTGTAGAGAGACAGTGGTTTAGAGCATGAATAGAAATAATACAGAATTTCCGCTGTATAGCGCTGCTAATCAACCTGGTGGTACGAGTTTCACAGCTCATTAACTTGAGCGTGCGATTGCCTAGTGTGGCACTTGCATAATGTACAGAAATCGTCCGGTATCAGTTGCGGGTGACTATACAAGGGCATTATCAACATTAACTGTTGCCATGCAAGGAAAAAAATAGATGTTGAATAAAGAACAAAAATTCACAAAAACTTCAGTCTCTATAGCTGATTGAAGGTATCTACCATATATACATATTAGTGACATAGTTCTGCCGTCATTATGTAATAGCATAATTAAGTAGTGCAAGAAATTTCCAGTTTCATCTCTGTAATTTACTTTTCAAAGGACTTCCTAACGAAGAGTTAATATTCTACCTGTAAGTTTGTTAACAAGCAATACTTCTCAACTAAACTGCCAAAAATGTCCGGGTATAATTTGTGAAGATACTTCTTCACTATGTCTCCAGTTCATTGCGGGTGTCACTGTCGGATGGGAATTAGTAACGAAATTCTGTAAGTGACACCTGTAAAATTTGGGGAAGGTCATTTCATTGGGTGAACTCAATGCTACTCCATCTTTTTGGAGAGACGTGTGCTGTCGACAGATGTGAAAAGACGAGCAAAGTTAGAAAATAGAAATGTTTTTTCAACAAGCTGCGTTCAATGGGTGGCGGTGGAAGTTGTTCGTGTCTGTTGATGTTGTTGCAGATGATGTTAACATTATCTTTCTCTGGGACATTGGTCATTAAGCATTCCCCATCACGGAAGAGATGATGCTCTTTGGTTGGGTGGCCCTGATAATGTTATGGAACTCATCCGTTGATTTTACAATGATTTCTAGCTAAGTACCGTGTCATGATTTTGTTCAGTTGCTTGGATATTTTGTATGTTGGAGTAGGTCCTTGTGATATTGTCGGCCGTAATGGGTAGCCATTTTTGTGAGTATTTACAGTGTTGTAG
>LQNS02278100.1:20398196-20411576 GCA_001587735.2 Parhyale hawaiensis
ATTTCGTTGCTCTGCGTTAGAGTCTTTCCATTTTATCGATATCTTTACACAGATGTGGCGACCAAAATTGAACAGCAAATTCTAAGTGTGTATCACTAGTTATTGTTCAAATCTTGATGTTGGTTAAGGTAGATAAATTATCTTAACCAACAACCAAGTAGAAGTATTTTTTCAGGGAAACGTCAGAAATATCTTATTGAAAAATCCAATTTTCCGAGCTTTAATGCTACAGTGTTATGTTGGTTTATAAAATACATACGCATGATGAGTCGTTACTCTCCAGTTTTAACAGTCAGTTTATGATATTAGTAAAAGACAGCACGATTTCTGTCACATTAAACAAGAAGCAGACTTCCCGAAAAGGAGCAAGTAGAAACAACACGGATGGAAAATAGGACATTTTATTCGAAGAATTCGAAAATTTTGAGTTGTTTTGCTTAAGCACTGCAGTTTGATAAAATATGGTTATTTAATAGAGATATTCTATGCTTTGTTGAGCTTTCACAGATTCTTGTGCTATTATTAGATTTTACTCGACTAACACGATTCACAAATGGCTTTGGACTCTATATATGTACTAGTACATACTATTACAATTAGCTGATAGTATGGTGGATACCAAAGTTTTTATGGTAGGTGATTTGGACACCATGTGCTTGTTGCTTATAAATGTAGGTATCTTGAAGTGCCTACACAGTAGAGAACTTGAACTTTACTGTGCTTTTCGAACTCGGGACTGCGATAGGTACAACTTTCTGCTCACAATTTAATTATGTGAGAAGATGACCGTTACTCCAGGCACAGCATTTCATCTAGTATGACCTACTATACCCTTCTAGTTTAATTCCATACTATTTATTATTGTTATTAACAAGAAATAATTGAAAAACTTCCATGAAAGTAAGAAATATTTAATAAATTTGAGTGCCGATTTAACATTATTTAATTTTATATTACTTGCCTCTCGTTTTCTTCTCCTCACTGCACAAGATAATCGCAAGGCGTTTCCATAATATTTAAAAACTTCTGTTAATAAACATTGTCATCCACGACTTCATGATAGCATTTTGTTTTTAAATTTGGTGTTATGAAATACTATATCGTAATCAAAAAGTTCTCAGTTTCGGAAAGTCGGTTATGATATTCAGCAGAGAAAAAGCTATCCAGCGGTACATGACCGGAGTTTTGCGAAATTGTCAAATATTCATTGCTGTAAGAGATGTCATTTTCGTTGAGCCCCTAACTAGGAAAGTGGTTAATGTATATATTATTAATATTATGTATATATTATTATTATTTTAATATTATGTATATATTATTATTTTTTAATATTATGTATATAATATTACTTTTTTCATTTCCAGCATTTGACCATAGCCGTGGCCATATTGGCCATAACTATCGACAGTGCGGCGGCGACATTTAAGAAAGATGGTGGATATGGTGGCTTCGGTGGAGGCAAGAAAGGCGGTGGTGGATTCGGTGGAGGATATGGTGGCGGTCAGGTGCTCCTGGCACAAGGTGGATACGCTCCTCAACCCGTAGTGGCCCCTCAACCCGTTCCTGTTCAGACCGTGCAAGCTATTCCAGTTCAAGTTGTTCCAGTTCGGACTGTGAGAGTAAGGCCCGTCAGGGTTCAACCCGTCCAGTATGCTCCCCAGCCTCCTGTCCAGCAGCCAGTTTATGTGCAAATCGTTGGAGGATATGGTGGTGGCGGTGGAAAGAAGGGTGGATTCGGTGGAGGCAAGAAGGGAGGATTTGGTGGATTTGGTGGCGGTAAGAAGGGAGGATTTGGTGGCGGCAAGAAGGGTGGATTTGGCGGATTTGGTGGCGGTAAGAAGGGAGGATTTGGTGGTAAGAAGGGAGGTGGATTCGGTGGAGGCCAAGTTTTATTGATCCAAGGACAAGGATTTGGTGGGCAAGGATTTGGCGGACAAGGATTTGGTGGACAAGGATTTGGCGGTCAAGGTTTTGGTGGGCAAGGAATTTGGTAAGATACGAGAGGCATCGTCGAATAGACTTCGTTTAATTTAATAATAGAATACAGAAAATTTCTGTAAAGACAAATCACTATTGTCATCCAAGTCTTGAAGCACCGGATGATGCAATAACAGAATGTTTTTTTACATTCCTGAATTTGGGGGAACATAGGCACACAGAGAAATAAATTCTGCTGTATCATTGCTAGGGAGGTAGTTAGCTGGACCGGAAAAAAAAAATTGATTACGGAATTATTCTGATGAGAATTTCCGAAAAAAATAAGAAATGGTAACAATATGAAAGTGTTTCGCTACGGCTCAGAGATGAGAAATTGGGGTGAGATTGAAGACATAATAAGGATGCAGAAAAAATATAAACTCTCGGAAAATATGGGATTGTTGGGATATGTGGGACAACATGGAAAGAATGTAGCACATAGGAGTTCTTTTACTGAACGAAATAAACTTTCCGTACTCATTTGATGCTAATGGGGCTAAGATTTGAAGCTGAGAGTTTGAATTGTTTATAATAAAGTTTGTGCATCATTTGGTGAGCATCAACCCTAAGAGATACACGGCTGGTTGAGCAAAACGATGTTAATGTGATATGTTTTCGTAAAGTCGAACATCGTCAACTATAGAAATCAAAGGGTTCATGTTACCTAAGAAATATTGTTACATGTATAATAGTGTAATATAAGTGTTGAATGTGTGAGTGTACGCGATAATTAGGTACAAATAGATCGTTTCACTGGTCACAAGACTTTTTAATTATCATGTATAGCATTTATTTGGTTTGAGAAAAAATTAGTCAACTTGGTATTATGAGCTATCAAAGCTATTTCATAGGCTGATTGGTATAAGAAAAGCACTAAGTGCGTTTTGAAAGTTAACTTGATGTACGAATTATGGAAATTGTTAAAATAAATTGCTATGGACTAGGCATAAACTATGTGGCCCATCACAAACTAACGATATTAGAGCTTATCATTGTTAGTGTACCAATAATGGAAAAATCTGATTTGTAGGAATGAGTACAAATTTTAGGGACTCATGAATCTTGGTAAAAAGTATGGATTGTAGCTATTGGCGTTGAGTTAATTACAATTATATTAATTGTAAAAATTGATGAGGTAAATGGTGTGTGATAATTGATATCTTACGCGAGAAATTGACTGATTAGCTGGATGCGGTAGGACTGGATAACAAAAACAGAAAGTATTAGCAATATTGTTAGTCACGAATCGTGCCAAGCTACTGTTCGAATAAATGTCTTAAGTAAACCCAGTGTCTATGATTTTCATCCATTGCAAAATATATGTGTCTGCATGTTCCCAGATACGAGTGTCACTTTTTGAAGATTGGCTTAATGAATCATGGGCCATATCAATTTTTAATTTAATGCATGATAATAATAATAATATCGCAATTGATGGCGAGGCTAGAAACTTGTGCTAACGTCATGTGTCGCAATCTATCACGTTCTGAATAATAAGCAATAAATACACAGCGTTCTAACTCAGCTAGAAAATTTCCTAATAACATTTGAAAATATTTCAAATTCCTATGTATTTATCACCCGATAGCAAAGCGAAGAGAGGTGATAATGTTTTCGTTGAAGATTTAACTATATATATTTGTCTGTCCACCCAACAACAGATAGAAGGAGTTGATCGATATTCATGATTTTTTGCAGGGAGTGTGTTCGGTTGACCTAGATGTTCCCACTGAACTGGAATTGACCATCAAAAATGACGGCGATGAATGTTGTTGTCTGTCCACCCAAAAAGAGGCAGAAGGAATTAAGTCATAATAATAATTTTTTGTAGGCAGTCAGGTGGCTTGACTGAGATGTGAAAAACGGCAAAAATTTTGAGTTAGCTGGCCACCAAATACGATGGCGTTGAATCTGGGACTCCACACCCAAAAGGAGAGCGACAGAAGGAGTTGAGCAATGTTCATAATTTTTGTTGTAGGGTCAGGTGGGTTGACCTAGATGAGACAAATTCTAAAAACTAAAATTAGCTGTCGGTGATGAATTTTATTGTCTGTCCCCCCAAAAGAGGCAGAAGGAGTTGAGTCATGATAATGTTTTTTTTTTCAGGCAGTCAAGTGGATTGACAGATGTGAAAAATGCCAAAACTCTAGATTAAGCTGACTATAAAAAATGACGGCGTTGAATTTGTCCCCATCGCGGATGATGGTTTTATGACTCAAGGCATCCAGTTTATATATTGGCTCACCGGACAAGAAATAAGTCACCAGTTATGAATAAGGTGTAGGATCTCCACGAGCACGTATAATAGCAGTAATTCTGAAAGGCATTGAGTCTACAAGATTTTTGCGGTACACTAAGTCTTGATTCATTTTGAACTACTCTTGCATCAATCCATTCTTTAAATCAGCCAAAGTACGAGGAGGAACTTCTCGGCGCTTAACTTGTCGTCAAGACGGTCCCATAAATTCTCGATGAGGTTCATATCTGGAGACTTAGCCGGCCACTGTAGGTGCCTCTCATAGCCAGAATGGGGTTCATGCCAATGCATGACCGATCTTGTCCAATGTATATGGCAGTTATCATCCTGGAAGTTTGGCAAAGTAGCAGTTCGATCTTCATGCAGATACTGTGTAAATAGCACAGCTTGATCATTTATCAAATCAATGCAGCCTTCCTGATTCAGTTTGATGGTTATTTCAACCAAAGGGCCTACTTTCGAGTAATGAAAACAGCCGCAGAATATGACAGAGCTACCTTCTGGTTGTATCGCCCCTTGCACACAGGTAGTCCCTATCAATTAGCAGATTTTTACGACAGCAATTACACTTAGCATTGCCTTTTGTACTGATTGTTTACATTGTTTGAAGACTCGCAAAATAGTACGGTGTGAAACGCTAGCAAACTCCGCTACTACTCGATGTCGCATATCGACCAAAAGCATTAACACCTTTTTGCCATCTCGTGACATCTTGCTTTCTTCTCATCGTTCCAGAGCAGATAAGGAACACGTCTATACCTGGGTAGATGTGAATGAAAACTGATGCCTCCTGAGTGCTTCCACGGAACCTACACTACTATGGGGTTCAAAGTTCTGCTATTATACGTGGTCTTGGAGGTCCTACACCTTTTCAGCAACAGGAGACTAAATTTCTGTCTGGTGGGCTTATTTAATATATTTAGATTGTTTGTCTCGCTAGAAATTGCAATTATACGGGAGAAAGCGCACAGTCTTCCTTTTTTTCAAATTAGATAAGTACATTGGAGGCGCGTGAGGATTCGAACCGGGGATTCAAGAGCAGCATTTTGCAACGGCAAGACCGGGCGCTAAAAGGCAAGCTTACACATATGCGAAATATAGCTCAGTCTCACTCCACTCTACGGTGAAGATATAACTTAAATACGGTATTTAGCTTACAATCTTCAAGAATAAACTTACTACCAAGGATACATGTATATTATATTACTATCGATACCGAGTGCAGAATTCTTCAAGCTCGGACATGGCTCTATACAGTGCTAAATTTCACGGTGCTATTAGAGTCCTTAAATCTTTGCAGGAGGTCGCTATCTAACGGAGGTAATGTAATATTGTTCTTCAACAATCGTCGAGGCTATAAATCCTTCCAGCCAAAAAAACAAGACTGATGAATTGACATCAGCAGATCAAATCCTCACCACCTATGGGCACAAAAACATTTTACTGATAAGAAGGCGCCGGAGAGCTCGGGTTCTACCCCTTACGCCTTTATTTGGAGGTAGTTATGCGGGCAAGAAAAGGTGCGACGGACTGACCTTGTGGCAATAGATGTAGAGAATGGTTGGGAACACCCCTACATCTGCTGCAAGGTGAAATAGCTAATTTATTCAAGAAACTAAGGCGAAGAAGATTATTTAGCCAATCTGCTAGGAGATCAAGTGAAGAGGGGGAGGAGCAATTCAAGAAACTATGATGAAGAAGATTATTTTGGAGTTTCGCATGGAGATCCAGAGACAAAGTGAAGTACCTATTCATGAAACTATGGCAAAGAAGATCATTTAGTAGTTTTACTAGGAGATCCTTTGACACGGTGAAGTACGGTACCTATCCAAGAAACAAAGTTAAAGAAGGTTGTTTAGTAAGTTGCCTGAAAATGAAGTGACAAAGCAAACTAGTTGCAGAAAAAGCATTGCAGTGCGAATGATTTCAATGTTAGTTGCTTGGAAATTGTACAGTGACAAGGTGCTCCCTTTATGGCAAACTTCAGTATGATAATTTTGTGGTAGCTGCATGTCCAATATGTAGATGATGGAGCTACTTAATGAATGGAACACAATAAACATTTGTACCTAATGCAAGCAGGATACTCAGCAAAGTAAACAGCTTGTCAAGAAAGCGAGTAAACTAAAGTACGTGGTGGTAGCCACGTGGTAACGTGCAAGGTAACGTCCGTACTCAAAAACTAGATCCTTATGCTGGATATGGCCGTTGCGTGCGAGATTGAACCTACCTCACTAAATAGCAGGGTTAGAATCGGATGAATTATTGCGCTTTACCATAGTGAAGTACAAGGCTTCTCTAGCGCCTGTAGAATATGTTGAACGTTTCGATGAGAACATCACATTGTCGCCATGAACAGCTGGTAAGAGGTTCCATTTTGGAAGAAATATTTACATAAATATTAAAAAAAGATTCCAAAAATATTACAAGTACGTAATCAATGTTATTTGACTATTCTTCCATACTGTGCCCTATGGCTTGCAATTTTTGATCCGATGTACAACTATAAATCCACTATATAATAAAACACAGTTGTTGGTCACTTGCTCCAATGTTGGTTCGTCTCTCCGTCACGCAGTTAAGAGTTTATTGGGAGAAAATTCATGTACTGAAAAACAAGTTGAGATACCATACAATTTCAGCGCTTTGAGTACCGGTGATAAATATAGCTCTTGATCTCCCTCCTCTGGATCCCCAGCCTCTGGATCCTTAGCTTCTGGAACCCCGCTTTCATTACTGAATGATATCGTAGTAGTTGAGTCTTCACGCTGAGCAGATGCCATTGTATATTGCATTTACATCGCAGGTAAAGTTCGACGCTGGAGGTTCAACAATCAGTTGATATCCACGATACGGTGAGCCCTGGGCATTTCCAGTGAATTCTTTTGGCTGAGCTATATTTTCTTAGTGCAGCTTAACGCTTTATTAATTCCAAGCTGATATTCACTCCTTATCTCGCAGGGGGGATATTTTGCTATCGCAAAGCTCATGGTTGTACAGCTTGCGTTTCACTAATGGAAGATCAGGCCTGCATGGATGAGACCTATAATACAGTAAAACCTATACTGGGAACCGGAACAATGAAAAGCTCAATAACAAAACATTTGCCGCCATTTTTGACGGTTGGCCCTGTAGTTCATACACTTCATACACTGTTGACTACAAACGGCCGCAGCATCACAAACAACAGACAGATGAGGGTGATATGCTTAATATACGCGACTATTTGTTTTTTTCTTAAGCTAACATAAAAGCAAAACTCAGAGGGTAGAAAAGCTGCAACGTCAACAAAAAAAATAAAAAATAAAAAAAAACATATACACACACAGCTATTGCTGATAAGATAGGGAATGGATAGTAGTTCTCGGCCACACAGATAGGCACCAAGTTCTTGCCCACGCAGGGACCGTATTGCTTCGCTACGGAACGCTGTATAGAATCAGGGCGGCAACTTTTGTCTCATTGTACACATTTGGAATAGATTTCCTCCGGAAGTAGTCGAGGCACAGGTAGTCAACACGTTCATGAACCGCCTGGACGTTACTGAGAGCAGCACCCTCCACAACTTCTGTTCACTCCTTCGTTGGTCTTCAATAATCTTCAAAATGGTATCTTTTATCGCTTCAGAGGCGGTTTTCTTAAATTACCATCCACACCCAGGCTAGTGAAGCTCGTCATATTGGCGTGTGCATGCCATCGGCTGCAGTTTTCTTGCTGGAACTCATTAATTCGTTTATGGATTAATGAAATGGTATTGGCTTAGCGAGGAGCCAAAGCCGAGGTTTGGCTCCTTTTTCGAAATAGGTTCTTGTTCGTGTAGTGTCCAGTTTCGTATTTAATTTGCTCTGACTGTAACACCTGAGACAACGTTCAATACTGTTTCTAAAAAAAAAAAAAATAGAAAATATGTAGTAGTAATTATTGTTACTTTCCCTGAAATATGGATAGCATGCTTAGTAGCTAGTCAACTGATGAACTTGCAAGCGGAAAGACAATTCGTTTGTTTTTCCAAGAAACTCTTATATAAACTTCAGTAGCTGCATCTGTCTTGTCTTTCAGTACAATATACATGGTTTGTTTTGTGAAGTATTGCAAGAAAGAATAAAGCTACAGTCCTAGCAAAACTCCTCAGCCCGCAGGATATCAAAACTTCACGCGACAACACTCTGATATATATATATATAGGCTCTGATTCACCATAAGACATTGCGAGTGGGGTGCGGAAAAACTAGGAAAACTCTACACTGTCACCTAGCAAGCCTCGCGTTCGTTTCTCTTTGGCGGGCTGTACAAATTCTCACAAAAGTATTCAGTTCATAAAGCAGCTTAACCCGTGAGACATTTACCCAGTTAATAATTGCTAAGAAGAGCAGGTCCATAATAAACCTTAGTTCAAGTTAAAC
Source organism: Parhyale hawaiensis (assembly GCA_001587735.2). NCBI lineage: Eukaryota > Metazoa > Arthropoda > Malacostraca > Amphipoda > Hyalidae > Parhyale > Parhyale hawaiensis. Next base: position 20,406,834 of record LQNS02278100.1, read on the forward strand.
AAAAGTGTCGTCCGTAGAAGTTTTTTTTTCTATTTACTGCAAATCATCTTCGAACTAGAGTATTAAAGAAACAATCCCTGCATTCAACATACCTATCAAGAAGCAATAATTCTCAGGTCAAATTGCATAAAAATTGAAATGCTGATCAACTTGAATGATCTCTGAGTGAAGGGGTTTACCAGTGAATGAACTTATAATATCTAATTATCTCGAGTCAGGGTGAGAGCACTATGGAAGAACACGAAAATCATATGAAAATGTGCTCGATGGCCTATATGAACAAACTGCTAAAAGATTTTACAAGGAAGTTTCTTTGTTCTGAAAGATAATAAACTAGCTTGATGTCGGAAGACCCTCCCTTTCATTTTTTTTTAAGATTCCACATCAACAGTTGATACTTCTCCAGCATTTGTTAAACTCCGATACGAAGTTTTTAAACTTCCTATCAGACCTTCATTGTAAAATACATGCAGTTACAGAAAATTACGAACCAGCTATAAATCCTAGTAATTATGATTGTTGTTGAGAATAACTTAAACTTCCTGGTATTCACTCATCCAAGACGCTACACGCTGCCCGCTACCTACTTACTTGCCTGCCTGGCGATTTCAATGCTGTAGAGGAATGCTCTTGCTAGAGGAAGTCCCTTGAGGAGAATAGATATTTGACACACAGGCTCCTAGAAGAGCATGACCAGAGTTCCTTCGAAAAGTTGTGTAGAAAATATCTTCCTGTCGCTGATAAAAAAGCTATAAAGTAATTATTAACACTTTGATTAAGTGGTGGTTTCTGTTGAAGTAGTTAGAACTGAACGCTTAGGTCAGGGGTCGCATCTGCCCCTCCAACAAGCGTCCTTTGTCACCCATTCTTCGCATCAATATTTTCTAAATTACCAATGTTTTCATTAGTCCATGGGCCTTATATGACTGCCCCGTAACACAAACAACAATGCTTTTGTCATTGGTCTCATATTGTTTGTTAAGGACGAGTTTACACGTAATTCATATCAGGGCTGTGCTGCCCGAGTCGAAGCCAATTTATAGACTAGAGGAGTCGGAGTCGATAAACTGGTACCGGCTCTGATTCCAAGCGGTGCAAAGCACCAAAAGATTATCTCTGCAAACTTGCAATACAAATGAAAGTCTTGTAAGCAAATCTTCTGATAATTCTAGCTCACTCTGTCAGAGTATTGAAGTAGAGTCTTCATCTTCAAGTGATGCGGAAAATTTTGAAAATTATATTAAAAAATATGGCAACAGAAAGCTAAGAAAAGAAAAGTAGACAGCATCGCCGCTGAGGCTCAACCTGTGAATGTGAATAAAACTAATTTTAAAGAGGATTTCAGCAGCGCATCAACAGAAATTGAAAATATTGAGTATAACAGTAAAACGTAAACATCTATGCTGGAAATCTTCAAAGGCTTCCAAAAATAATAAGAAAAGTAGATCCCATCCTTATGGCTCTCCTTCCAACGCAAGTTAGTGTGGAGGGGCTATTCTCACTTCTGATGCTAATGAATACTGATCTCAGAGCAACAATGAAACTATATAGACCTTGTAGAAGCTACCTATTTAATTTCTGAGGACTTACACTTTACTTAGAGATTCATGATTGATTTCAATAAAGGTTTGTGATTAAAATATTGTTCTTTAGGTCTTTTTAATTATATTTTAGCAGCTTTTTTTAATTTGTGTGTTCATCTGCTTGTAATTTGGGTTTTTGCTGAGTTTATTCTGTTGTCTTATGTATTTTTCTATGTATCCTTTTCCAAAAATTAATTTCTTTCAATAAAGTTGAAAAAAATCCAGAGGGCATAGCTATAACTGTGAAGTGATTTATCACTTTGATATTAGCCTGATGATTCACTTGGAAATGATGAAATGCTATTATGACAAACAGGTAACTTAAATTGAGAAAATTATAGAAAAATACTCGACTAGAGCACTCTGAGAACGAATACCTCCCCTAAGCAAGGCACGGTAACGAAAAATTAAAATTGGTTCTGAAATTGTGATTTTCTTTGTTTCAACACGAAAGTCTAATCACCTGTGCCTTCTAACAGTGTTAAAAGCTTCTGTAATTTTTTTGAGGATCCGTACATAACTTTTTGAGTTATGCTGCTAAGAATCATTCTGACAAAGATTATAGTCCGACCATATTATCTAGGCGGTTCGGTCGTGGTCAAATTTCTCTATTGCGGTCCCAATTCTGAGGTTTTTTCTGAGATTTCTCTGTATACAGGTAGTGGGCGGAGCTCTGATATGGGCCAAACAAAATCTCAAAAATACCCATTGAATTGGCACCGCTATAGAGGAATTTGACCACGGCCGAACTGCCTTGATAAAATGGTCAGACTATAAACAAACACACAAACGGGCCAACCGACCATCACTAAAATTTAATCAGTTATGTCCTTTAACATTACTAATAATTCTTGCAAATTTCATACAGATCCATTCATAACTTTTTGAGTTATCGTGCTATCAAGCATAAAATCAAGCTCAGCGACGAGCAAACGAACAAACAGATCATCACAAAAATTTGGTAATTTATTCTGCGTAATTTACCTAACAACCCATTCAAATAAATAACATAAAAATCCGCCCATAACTTTTTGAGTTATGACAATAAGAAAAATGAGGCAGATAAACAAACAGATGGACGGATCTTCAGTTTTCTTCACCAAAAGGTAATTATCTGTTCTTCCAAACAAACCTAACAAGCCCTATGAATTTAGTTGAAAACCGTTCATAACATCTTGATTTATCTTGGTGACAGACAAAGAGAGAGACCAACAAACAAACAGACAGACAAACTTGACGAAAACAAAAACCTCCTTGGCAGAGGTAAGTAAAAATTATTATTTTATTATAAAGAACAGTCGGAGCCGGTTGTAGAAATCATAGGAGTCGGAGTCTGATGTTCAGAGACCCTATTCCCTGCAGCCCCGATTCATATTAACGCCTTCGCTCGTCCAGTGGTCAGACTGTGTTACTGTGCCCCAGACTGTGTTACTGGGCCCCAGACTGTGTTACTGGGCCCCAGACTGTGTTCCTGGGCCCCAGACTGTGTTACTGGGCCCCAGACTGTGTTATTGTGCCCCAGAAGTAACAAAAAAACTGTTTTTCTGAGTTTTATGGTGCTCCAAATTTGAAGCAATACCCATAACTTACAGAGTGATACTTCCAGAGTCAACTGATTTGGCTGTAAACATTTTAATAACTTTTTGCAGCGTTCACTAACTAAGTTGTGCGGACTTCGACGCTACAAGTCATTCGGACGAGTGAACGCGTTCAGACGGATTACGTGTGAACTCGGCCTTAGTAGCATTTACTGTTGCAACAAGTGTTATATTGGCCCAGTGTGGTAGTCACATGGGGTTTGCTAAAAATGAGGTGGTTGGGTCATTGCGAAATATAATGTTATCGGGCCATCGTTGAGAAAACTGGCATTGCCCAGGGAGGTCAATGTGGGACTATCGACTTTAGTTGGGGGTTCACAACTGACACTTTTCTTTTGGAGCTGATATTTAATTTACTACGGAATTCACCTGAGAATGAGACTGTTGGTCCCTCTACTGTCCGTTATGCTATTTAATATTATTTTTTTCGTATAGGACGGTGGGTGAACCAGGAAGTTGAGCTACATTTAGCAATAGGAACCTCCTTGCCCACCGCCAGACAGGCCGGCCTTTGTGTACCAAAAGTTTCCGTTTTCAAAACTTGCCCATCGTTGTCAGGCCTTCCCCAGCTGCTGCCGCAAGGCTGCGACTTGCTTGGTATGCTGATGTGCCTGGGAGATATAGGAAGCTGTGCTGGCTTGGTGTACGGCACTTGTCTTTCCTTCCTGAATATCTACGTTCCCTTGATCTAGATGATTACATTGCCTCACCAAGTACGGCTCTACTGCGTACAATTCCGAGAATGTATCCTTCCAAAATTAATTATTTTTTGGCACATACAATTTTTGTTATCACGTTCCACTGCTTTTCTAACGTCTGCTTGCAGTATTATTGCGACAGTGCATGATTGAGTTTATTGGCAAAACTATTATCTTTAATTCGAGAATGCGCTCTTTTTATCATATAATAAGCATTAATTGAGTTTGGATATCTTCAGTTTAATGTCGAAGCGTTATTGCTGAAAATTGATGCATACGAGATTGGATTTATTTACCAAATATTTCTGCAGTAATGATAAAAGTGTCGATAGTTAATGGCAGCATATGTTGTCATAACCAAATTGTATTTTCACCCGTTATGAAAGTGTAGTTTTACCTCCGCCGAGGAGGTAATGTGTTCGTCGTTTATCTGTCTATCCTGTCTGTTCCTCACCAAGATAGCTCAAAAACTTACGGACGGATATTTAAAAAATTTGCAGCGATTGCAGGTATATTGAGAGGAACAGATGATTAAGTTTTGGTGAAGATTCATCCAAACGTTTGTTTGCCTGCTTTTTTTCTCAAAAGCATAACTCAAAAAGTTATGGAGCGATTTTTATGAAATTTGCAGGACTTGCTGGGGTTGTTACCAGGAGCAAATGGCCAAATCTTTATGTTGATCTGCTTGTCCATTTGTTTGTTTCCATGTTTGGTTTTATGTTTGTTAGCAATATAACTCAAAAATTAAAAAAGGAAAGGATATTCCTGAAATATACAGGTAATGTTAGAAACAATAAAACACATAAATTATCATATTTTAGTGATTGGTTCGCCTATTTGTCTGTTTCACTATTGCTTGTCAAA
>LQNS02278100.1:20411588-20425705 GCA_001587735.2 Parhyale hawaiensis
GTTGGTCAAAATGTTTGTTAGAACATAACTCATGAAGTTACAGACGGATATTCAAGAAAATTACAAAATCTGTTATTAATAAATTGCTGTCAAGAGGCCTAATTAACCAAATTTTGTCGGTGATAATAAGTTAATCATAGTTTTTAGACCAATTTGAAGTTTTCCAAAAACTATGATTAACTTATTATCACCGACAAAATTTGGTTAATTAGGCCTCTTGACAGCAATTTATTAATAACAGATTTTGTAATTTTCTTGAATATCCGTCTGTAACTTCATGAGTTATGTTCTAACAAACATTTTGACCAACAGTCAAACACACGAACGAAAGAACCGTTCATCACCAAAATTTATTTACTCGTGTCTTTTTACATTTTTACCTATTCGTGTAAATTTTATGAAGAGCCGTTGCTAACATTTTGAGTAGTATTCTTCATGACCATTTTGACAAGCAATAGTGAAACAGACAAATAGGCGAACCAATCACTAAAATATGATAATTTATGTGTTTTATTGTTTCTAACATTACCTGTATATTTCAGGAATATCCTTTCCTTTTTTAATTTTTGAGTTATATTGCTAACAAAACTTAATCATCTGTATGGTTGAATAACTAAGGGCGAGTTCACACGTCATGATATCAACGCGTTCGCTCATGTACGTGTCTGAATGTGTTACTGTGCCTTAGGAACAACAGAAAAGTGAACTACTTTCGATGTTTAGTTCCAACTAAATTTGAAAAGCTATTCTGTTACGTGCCTAGTGACCTTGCAGAGGATACGGTTTGGACGGTTAACATTTTAATAACTTTTTGTAGCGTACACAAAGTTGTGCTGACATCGACGCTACAAAACATTTGGACGAGTGGACGCGTTGAGATGTATTACGTGTGAACTCGTCCATAGTTACGTAGTTCAGCCATGGGTATGCGCTCTCGGAGTGTTCAGGTATCTAATATGGCTCTTAAAAATTAAACTTTCAGGAAGTTTAGCCTCTTACGACACTTCGATGAAAGACGTGTAAATATCTGAAAGGTTTGCTAATGAGAAAATGACTAGTGACTTTTACATACTCATTGTATATCAACATGTAGTAGATTCGGTAGAGACTATAATGTTGTTGAAAGAAGTTAGTTACACATAAGTAGGCCAATGCTGCTACCGAAAGTGAAAGTTAGAAGGAAATCCCAGTTTCCAAGGGTATGTTCATGTCGCCAGCGGGCACCGGCGGCCCTTAGGTCGGATGCCAGCTTGAGGAAATGCCCAGGGAAGTTTCAGCATTTTGTGTAGTTTAGATGCCAAGGGCAACTTCCTTCCTCGTGATTATTAAAAATAAGTATTTGAGAAAGGTGGTTATTGAGAAAAAAAACATTAGAGAATGTATAAGAGAAACCTGCCATAATCGATTTTACGACTTGACAGTCAAAATGAAAAGTGGCCATTGTCATGTTAGGTGTTAGGTCAGGGTTAATGAATTGTATAAATTCCTCAGAATTTTTGTCTTGTATCCATGTAATGATAAATTGTTCAACACTTTCTATCTCTATGCACCGCAATTTCACTTTGTTTTTATCTGCTTGTCACTTCTTTCTACTTTATTGTGCTGAACTCATCCAAGAAGGTTTCATAATACTTGTTAAGTGTTTTTTTTTTGCTTCAGAGAAGCGTATAATGTTTTACGTTCTCCTACTGATGAATCTTTTTCTCCTTTTCCTTTTCTTTCCCTAGTTTGTACGATCGTCTTCGGCCGCTCATTATTCTCTAGACTGCTGGACATGTTAGGTTAGTTAGGTTCGCCACCTTAGATTCTAAAAGGAGCCGCGACCCTGGGGACCTGGGCGTTACGTTAGTCATTACGTAGGCCCTCGGGACGTCTGGTTTCAGTGCCCATTTTGTTCTTTTCGATTTCACGCTTCTGCTGGTCTTATTATCTTCTGATTTTCCCCTTTTTTTCCTGAATTGCTTCTCTCTGTGTGAGGAAGCGCTTCCGTACATGGGTTTCTTTTCTCTATCGACATGCTGTGCGTCCCTTGCTATCACCCGGGAACAAAGTGAGAGAGTTAATACTGTTTTCGTAGAAGATTTAAGTATGTATATTTGTGTGTCTGTCCACCCAAAAAGTGGCAGAAGGAGTTGAGCAATGTTCATAATTTTTGCAGGGAGTCTGAGTGGTTGTTTTCGATATGACCCATGCAAAAAAAACTAGGATTAGCTGGGCATCAAACATGACGGCGATGAAATTTGTGCTCCCACCGCGGGTGATGGTCTTACGCCACGAGGTGTTCTACTTTCTTCCTCTGTTTGATCCCCATTGTGGTAGATGCGAAAGTTTGATCTGTAGCGGTAATGACATGTCACCTTGCTTTTTCGTTGTTGGGTCACCGGTGTTGTGGTGAGGAAGTGAATATGAGCACTCTGTTAGAATAAACTGCACATTGAAAAGTAGAATTTATCTTATTGTAGGAGGCATAGTAACCGTCGTTCTTTAGGGAGGGTTATATTTTATTTCATGAGCTCCTTTGTATACTTGCTGAACTTGAACGTTCTTTTAAATTCTACTACGTTGTACAGGAAATGCTGAAGCCTGTAATTAAGTACTTTTTTCTTTAATAAATAGCTGATGGGTGTACATTTGCTTATTGCTGCATAAATGATCTTACAATTCGGCTGGCGTTTCACTTGCTCTAGTGGCCCTAAACGAGTTAATAAAACCCCTCAGTAGAAATCGATTTCAATTCGCATCATGATTTCAACAAAGAGTGTTCAAAATAATATCAACATGATGGGGCAGAGTAGGGCATTTCGATAATGTGACTGCTATATGATATGATACGATTATAGGCAACCGATGGGCGGAGATGTGCATTGCCAGAGAGGAGCCAAAACCCAAGTTGTTGTACAAAGACATACTAAATTTCACGAACATTGTGGAAAACCTCACCAAATGGAATGATTTTGTAGGTATGATCAAGTGCACCATGCAGAACGGCTGGGTTTCTGACGCTACATTTGTCATGAAAGAGGATTATATGAAACTGCCTATGCATGCAGAATGGAGTGGTTAGAAGTAAACGAGGTATGGAGGAGGATTATGAAGCTGTGGATGGTGCTGCTCCCTCCAAGTGAATGTTTGGACGATTTTTGAACTTGTTGACTGTCGGTGCTCCTACAACTTCCGAAGGAAGTTTTTTCCTTCACAATCAACATAATTGAATATTGCATAGATCATGCCGAGAACCTTCTAAGCTTGCGCCCTATGTCTTCAAAATGAGATTTAAAACACAGCTTTTCATCCAGGATCAGTCCAAGGTATCTTATTTGGGGCACCCACTGTAGTAGATTATTGTTAAAGTAAATAGGTGGCAACTCTTGGTGAGTACAGTGGAAGAAAAGCATTAATTTGGTTTTATTGTCATGGGTAGTTAATCTATTTTTATTATAGTTAACCATTCGGATAACACATTTAAAAAGTTTGCATGTCAGTTATAACAGCTTGAAAATTACTACTATTGGTGTAGAAAACTGCGTCATCCGCTTACAATACACAATTGCTACCGAGGGTAGTAATAAAAATGTTAAATAAAATCGGGCCTACAATTCTTCCTTGGGTAATACTTGAACTAAGAGGTAATATATGTGATATGGCATCATTACAGAGTACGCATTGATCCTTTTTACACAGGTAGCTATTAATCAGTGCATTGCTGCATTTCGAATGCCATAATGATCAAGTTTTTCAGTAAAAGGGATTTATCTACGGTAGTGAACGCCTTTCTGAGATCAAGAAATAAAGAGATACCACATGTTTTATCATGGAAGCATCTCAGAAGATCTGTTACAAGAGGAAAAATTGCTAGCGTAGTATTTGATTTCGTTCGAGAGCCAAATTGCTTACCACTAATTACGTTATGTAATGAAAGGAAATTTGATAGCCTAGAATGAATGGCTTTCTCTAAAATTTTATTAAAGATAGATAACGTAGATATGGGTCTATAATTAGCGACATCATTCGGACTAACTGACTTGAAGATTGGTATAACACGAGCATGTTTATCTGATACATTAGGACAAATGCCGTTCTCCAAGCACAAATTAAAAATATGACAAAGAAGATCAGCAATACAATGTGTAACTTTAATTGCTTATGTATATATTTTCTTTACCCTGTTGTGGAATAACAAAAAAGTTCGTCCGGCTAACTTAAGAAAATCCATGCTTGAAACGCACTGTTCTTTGCAAACCACATCTCGAATTTTACGAGCGTATCTCGAGTATTACTATTTCATCCGGTCCGCATCTCTCGTAAAAGTCGAGAGTTTCATGTTTTCACGCTCGTTTAATTGCTTCATAAGTAATGCTTTCAACTTCTAAAAATTCTGACACATGACGTCTTTATAGTGTTGTCACTCAGAACAATATACTGAAGAATAACTTTGAGCGTTACTAACATAACGTTTAGCATTTTCTTAGTCGCCAATCATGGTTCTAAGCGAGATGCAAACGCAATACCATAGATAACATGACACTGAACCATGTCTCCGTTACTCTGTTATCTCAGCACAAGGTTGTTTTGGCCTCCTTCCAAAAGGAGAATATTGAATGTTTTGTTTATTAGCCTTGTCTTCGCAATAAATAATAAACTATTTAGAAATAATTGAAGTCACGGTTTTGCTGATGGAAAAAATATTAAGAGTATTTGCGCATACATGTGCACCGTTGTAACTGGAAAGGAATTGATATTAATAATTCACGATGTCCCAAATTGCAGAGATATTCTTGTGTAAAAACCATCATATGAAAGGCCCTCAGGATCCTATAAGGTTGTAGAATTTTCTGTTTAATTAAAGAACTGTTTCCTTAATGCAGCATGCATCAGAACACTCGCCTTAATTTGTTCTCTAGGATATTGAGGTTTGCTGCACCTGGCATATCATCTCTGTTGAAATACAGAAACCCTTAGTGGACTACTTGTAAGTTCCAGTAACTTGATTGCCGTTCATACAAGACACTGTAGGGTATTCTTGCTAGTAATTTGAACAGTAGCTTTGGCATTACAAAGTAGCCTAGTCTATCATTTCTAATTTGTTCATGCACATGCGACTGTAAAACAGGATTTAGAGCTGTATCTCAAGTTTATGTTAGTGGTGAGGTTCCAACTTGCTAGTCCATTAATTCTTCCTGTCCTTCAATAATTATTTTGCCGAAACGATCATCATATTCACAGCGCCTGTGACTCAGTTAAGTTCACAAGAACGCTAACGGTACCGCGCCATTACATGTTTGGAGGGACCGGAGATGAGCTTAAATACATTCTTGGTCTTACCACAATGTCGCCTTCCCGGTAAACCTTACAAAGCACAGCCAAGGTTGCTACAATCTTCGTATTTTTTGTTATTTTACACTGCGTTGACTTTGTGGCTGCTGTATCGGGTGTGGCTTTTTAGAAGGAAAATACGAGGCGAATATCAGGATTCATAAAGCAAGTTTTTGAACTGTGGTTGCATGCTTGGACTCCAAGGATACATAGGACCTTGCGGGAATTCTCAGGCTGGCCTTTAATTGCGTTCAAGTCTATAAACAGACCTTCGCTGGGGCGCTGTGAAGGAGTTCCCTCACGGTCTATGGCATTTCCAAGGAAGAAGGCATCTCTATTTGATCCTGTTAAAAGGTCCGAGACCAATGTCACTGACTGTAGATGGAGACCTAACTGTTATTTACTGTAGTAAAGGTAAGGCATCCAGCTTCCCTATCTTTTATAGAGTTTATGAATTGATTCTTCTTGCTACTCAGTAAGCTTAGGCGTACAAGTGAAATTTTTATAAATTTATATGCATGTTTGTGTCTATGTACAAACAGTTTAAGCTTATATAATGAAATATGTTTAGAAAACATACTGTGGCCCCGTATTCTAGCTATCACGCAAGAATAAAGTGTGGTACTAAAAATATTAGCAATTTTTAAGTCCTTGGATGAAATTTGATGTGTAGAGTTACAATTAAAAATAAGCGGGACTATTTGAGGATAGATACGATTTACAGTAACTGTGCTGCTAATGTACAATATCAAGTGCACAAAGTATGGATTTGTAAGGACGGGTCATTTACTTCTCCGGACTGTCAGTAGTGTTCACAATCTGAATGAAAAAAACTTTTTTTAATATAATGAAAAAAATTTAAATTGGTATCTATTGCTTGACTTAATAGTTTAATTATTTGAGCAGCAAAAGAGTATTGAGGACAGTTTTGTATGCAAATAAGATTGCGTAACTCGTGGGGCAGAGACTGGTGGGACGCCTATTACATTCTTACCTGCCGTGCTTTAATTACCTGGTTCAGGAGTTTGAGCAGCGTCCTTTAACCTTGAAATGTTCTCTAGTTATTCATTAGTAGTCATTTTATGAAGAAATAGTTGCAGTCACAATTTTTCTGATGGAAAAAAATCATTCCAAAAGTATTTCATGATATCGTACGTCATCAGCAGGAAATAGTAAATGAAACAATTGTTCTGACGAGGATCGAAGCTGTGAATGCCTCGACATTATAGTGAATAAAATCAATATTTCTTGGTTGTTTCTTTGAGGTGAGACTCTACATTGTTGTTCGACGCATCTATAAGAATTGTTCAAATTCGATTACTACTCATGAAGATTCCTAAGTATATAGTCCTTTCTAATTAGTAATTAGCTAGAAGCCGACACAATAACATAATAATGGTTTGATATAATTTGTGTAAATTTTACACCTGCTCGCCCATAACTATGCCATTTTCCATATATGAATTCCTGATTTTCTGGAGCAAGAGCAACTTTGTCAAAGAGCTTTTCCGGCACAAGAATTGTAAAAAATACTTCATTTTTTTATCAATATTTTATTTCATTGTATGGCTGAAATTTACAGAAATTGATCAAATAATTATGACGTGCTGTTCTAGTGACTTTCCAGTACGCCAACTGCGTCGCATTCCATCGTATGAAAACAGCACTTCGCGTAAATGGGGAATATTACTTAAAGCCTCAAAGCCCTGTTCTTTCCAGTAAAAACACTATCACATACATGATTTACGTGTATATGTAGCCTATGATGTGAACCAGTCAAATAATTTGTTTCATTTTCCTCCTCATTACCAGACCAATCTCCACCTAGTTTACTTGTAGCAATATACTGTAGGCTGTAAAGCTTCAGTTTTTTACAACTTTCATCTAGTGAAAAGGCTGACTTCTCCATATGAAACATTGGCAAAATTTTTTTGATATGGAAGTAGAATTTTACTAACAGTGTAAGTGCTACCTACGATTCCTACGTATATTGACGTTCTTAAAATACGTCATCATTTCTGACAGGTGACAAGACTATCAATAATGAATTTTAAAGGGTAAGCGTGCATTGCGTAGGGATTTTTTGTCTTCATCTACCTACGCCTGGAAGGACAGCATCGTCCGGCTTTCCAGGATGGTCCAGACCGCAAGTGAGAAGGTCATCCGCTCCAGTCTGCCTCACTACCAGGTATATAAGGGCAGGGTTGTGCCTCCCAGCAGCATTGTGTCTGTGCATCCAGCTTGTAACACATCTAGCAACATGAAGTTCGTAAGTGAACCTTATTCGCTTGCTGTGATTGTTAGGACCACACGTCTTGTTGCAATTTCAACGTTAATTTAACAATTTTATTACTATTATATAATTACATTCGGTAACTTATCAAATTCACAGTAGAGGTAACCCTTTCGCTGTTAATTAGACAGTATCTCCTATCACGGAAATTGATTTTTTTATTTTGTAATGCATTAGGTGGTTTGATGTGCCCTTGTTTTTTTAATATAAATGTGTGAGGTACTACGACTACTAAAACCAAATTTTTAAAGATACAAATTTATTAGAAGAAAATTGGAGTGCATGGGTTTCCGTGATATTACAAGAGTTACTGCATCTGCGCAACTAGATGTCCATTTGTGAAACCTTTTCCTTTTACAATTGTTCTGTACAGTTTGATCACAATCAGTCCAAAATTGGAATTTACCAAGGGTATTGAACTTTTTACAGTTATTGTATTCGCAAACTATATTCAAGTTTTGATTGTATCGTATCCGTGATTTGAGAAAATTTCACATAATAGAAGTTGTTTAAGCTTCATCACGGCTGCGAAGAGTGGAAACAATTTTTAGTCAGAAAGAAAATCTTGAATCTATGTCGATTATGAGCATAAAACCGTCATTCTTTTACACGAGCCAATATCAAAGATACACTATTTTCCCCCTATGATTACTGAAACATAGTGTGATGTGATGTATGTGTGATGTGTGTGTCCGCACTCCAGGCCTCGGGAGCAATGTCTGTTCTGAGCTGGGCGTCCAGTGCACGTCAGACTCTTGTAGCGTGATGCTCTGCTGTTTTGCGGGCTGTTTGTTTATGGGGAAACTGAGCTTTTTATTTGGAGTTTTCACATTTAATAACCAAGCATTAAACAATTATTTAATTACTATTGAAAGAGTGTGAAGGGTCATCAATTGTTACGAGGGAACAAGATGCAAGTTGAAGTAATATTTTAGCCCTTAACTTGCTTAAAACTTCAGACTGGTGTGTTGATTTCACCCTTTTGGCTGGTGTTGGTCGGATCGCAAGCCGGTTACCCTTGCGACGTCAGAAAACTCCAGTTTGCGGAGCAGGATGAAACGTTTGGTTGTCTAAAGAGTAACTGACTTGAGTTCAAGTACTGAAACTCATTTCAAAGTTGTGCAGCCGGAGCTCATACGAGCTAATGACCTAACCCAATTTGCTTCTGCCGTGCCAGTCGAAGAGTCTCTAGTATTAAGTTTTGATCCCGCCATTTAAGAATAACCCTTGCAAGAACAGGTTTTTTTTCAGTAATAAAATATTTTAACCATCCATTACCCATTAACAGGTTTTACCATTCATTTGCCGATTAATAGTTTCTGTTGTCGCTCAATTCATTCAGTTTTTACCGTATATTTAGACATGAATAGTTGCTCCCAGCTACTTAGCAGCTACAGTATTTACTGCCAACTTACCCGCTAACAGTTTTTACCGCCTACCTACTCATTAGTGTTATAATGAAGAAATCAAGTTTTCTCAAACAGTAAGAAGTGTTCATGTCTTCTGTTATTCAATGATGCCACCAAGTTTCACAAGTGTTATAGAAATTTCGCTTCATTCAAACGCATATTTCACACAAGCAGTTATTTTCATTTCTAAGTTAGAAACAATAACTAAATTAGCTGATAATAACGGTACTTAAACATAAAATCAAAGAAAACATTACAAAAACAAATTTGTTTTAATGCTTGCTTAAAAAGTAGTAAATCTACCTCTGATATAAGAAAAAAAGTGTAAAATTCTCGATAATAAAGTTGGATTGAATAAAAAACTGGTGTTCTAAAGCGGTACAATGGCCTAAAAATGAGAAAAACTTAGTAGTACCTATATATTTTTTTCTTTGGAGGCAAATCTTGAGGCTAAGAATGAGATCACAACATGTGCATGCAAAAAATTACGCACGAGAGGGATTTCAATTACACGCTCTGTACAAGACATTGTTCCTGAAGATATTTTACTTCTGATCTCCGTCCTCCTTAGCCTTGGAATCAAAGCCCTGCGTACGTGCAGCATCTTGTGGTCATTATATTCTGTCTTTCAGCATTGTTGCTTTATTTAACACGTGCGTCAATAGTTAATGGAAGCTTAGCATGTCTGCATAGGAAAACTGACAACACTAGAGATAGAGAAATTTATTTTCTTTTATTATTATTAGTATTACTGAGTAAGTACACGTGTGGGAGATTCTCGTTTTTTCGAGATTCGGGTCATTCAAATCCAGAGCTATGGTGCTCAATACCGTTCAGAAGGACCTTTTAAAATAAAGAAAAGAGACAAAACAAGGAAGGTAGTTAATTTATAAATATTTATAAAACTTATACAGTATTAATGAATTAAATAGGTGAACAGTCTCAGTTAATAGAGAGCCAGTGTTGCATGAGGGTACGGAAATGGTTCGTAAGCTTGGCGGTTACAGCGATTTAGTCTTTCCTCCAGAAGCTCACGAAAAATCATAGGAAAGGTTCACTTACTCTTTTAGAGACACCATGCTACGCTGCTTATGATATGAAATATATTAGAAAGTCAGAGTCTTCTCGCTAACCCACAACTCGTAGCATAGCAAAACGGTGGAGCTGCCTAGACATGCCTCGCAGCACCAGGCTGCAACGATAGCGACATCTCGTAATGCAACATGTAATCCTACTGGCGGTGTAGGATTTCTTTAGATATCAAAGACAATTTCTGACGTCCTCTACCAACCCTACGGTTCTACCAACTTTTTCTGATACCTGATTGAAAATTATTTCAAACTTTCGTCATGGCTTGAATTCAATATCTGTATACGGTATGGTATATGTTCATTAACGATTTCATCATCTCACACCGCACATCTGGAACCGCTGCAAACAGGGTACTTTCTACTGTGGTTTCCAATAAAATTTATCAATAACAAAGTAATACAACTTTAGAAAAAATTCTAATATTACTTGCACTGTCGTAATCTAAATCCAATCTTCCTTTTTCGTTTCAGACCGCCCTGTTCGTCCTGCTGCTGGTCGTCCTGGCCCTCGTCTCGGCAGACCCTGACCCTTTCAAATACAAGAAATTTAAGAAGGGTGGTTTCCGTAGATACAGGCCCGTCTACAGACCCAGACCCGTCTACAGACCAGTCGTCTACAAGCCCGTCTACAAGCCAATTGTGAAACCCGTTTACGTGCCTGTCGTAAAGAAGGTTGTTGTTTCCAAAGGATATGGTGGACATCGTGGATATGGATATGGAAAGTAATCCAACGGACTACGTGTTTCTCTACCGGAAATTTTCACGAAGTGGTCGGGTCTAAGAAGATTGTTGCATTGCGGAGAAATTCAGTTAGGGAAATATGTGAACACTTTATTTTCCAGCTGAAAAATTTCTTCGAATGTTCCGTCTGATTAGAATACTGGAGCTACGGTTGAAAAACACTGATGGGGAAGTTTTATATAATTTTTTTTACGGTCGTGGCGATATCTCCGACGAGAGTTGCGTCATTTATGGCATTTTTATATACCAATGTTATACCTAAGTCGACTACAGCAAAATTAATTTGTACACTGTGTGTACGTACATAGCAGGCTTTACTTTACTTACTTGAGTTACCCACGCTGTATTTCTACCATTGTTTTGATTACTGTTACAGTGCATAATTTAACGAGACTTCGTAAATTGCTTTCAAATTGTGTAAATTTTAAGTGAACTGAAATGGATGACGATGTTAATTCGCATGGCACTTGGTAAGCGCAAAAAGTTAATGAAAAAAAGTTAATATATTGCAGTCACTTAAGAATCAGACAATCATTAAACTCTGCATTCTTTGAACATCGGCAAACTATTACCCTTTCATAGAAAACTACAATTTGGCTAAATTCTAGGCTTGGTCTACGAAAATGCTTTCTAGATTTTCTGTGTCAGTAAATGGTTTAGAAATTTATAGGCCACTGCGTGGTATTGTCAGTCAAATCACGTGTTTGTGAGAGTTTTTTAATACCTTAACTTCAGTCAATAACAGAGGCGTCAGAATAAAATAGTTCCTAAAGATAGCAAAATACGTTTACAACACCACAACTCCTACATTCAAACTGTTGGGATTTCTGCATTATTGCTCAAATATATTTTTCTCACCAAATTTTTGTTTTTTTTTATCCATTACATCCCACTTCTACTTCGAGGTTTTCTAGAAAAATTCAAACTAAGAACACTCAGTTTGCTCAGTAATAGAACCATGTGCATTAACCCATCACTGCCGGCGGGTCAACATGAGGGACATTTCGCAAAAATTTGGTTTTTAAATAAAGAAGGGATTCGTGATTTTTGAACCTATGAGCGCAGCGACCATGGGACGGTAGTCGCAGGACTACAATTTAAGACTGTCTCCAAAATCTGAGAGAAACGGAAACTTGGCCCTTAAAGGGTTAAACTGTGAGTTATCCACATAGGCCTGAGAGGGCAGCCGGCAGTAAACGATTTCTTTGGAAAATAATAAGGAACTCTACGCATTTTCTTCCATGCAAGTACTCGATAGAAAAAAAGGAAAATACATTTTATATTAGATAAACGTGCTAAAGTTTTCCTAGTAATTACGTTCATTCTGTTCTATAAAGCAGGAAAAATGTTATTAAAGCTATTATTGAGGCTTTGCACGATAGTGCAATTTTTATTTCATGTCCAGATTTAAATTGATTAATAAAATAAATGGAGTTGCAGACTGAAGTGCATTAAACGGGGGCAAATCTTTAACGCAACTAAATACATTTAGTAGACTTCAAGTGCACTTGAGTGAAGAAGAGTATGTAGGTAAGAGATGACACCTCCATGTATAGGCCCCTTGGTGCCAGTATCTACAGGTATTTCTTAACGGCGTGATCGACGGAGAGACGGACCAACGTTGGAGAAAGGAAGAGAGCAAGGGAACGAGGGAGCAAGGGAGCGAGGGAGCAAGCAAGCGACCAACAACTGTGTTTTATTATATAGTGGATGATCATGCGACTTTAGAAATTCAAGCCATTGGATAGAGAGAGGGTTTGAAACTTCCAATCGAAGTTTCCTAATGCTTATTCAGCTAATAAGAAAAAATTTATAGTGAGAATTAAGAAAATCATATTTAATTCAGATAGATAATTACTGTTAACTTCTGAATTTGAATTTTTTGTTACCGTTGCCTCGCTTGGCGGAGGCATGCGCTCTCAGAGTGGTCTAGTTTGATATATATATTACCGTGGAAGTCTATGATATTTGAAGCATTTTTGCTGCTATTTTCGTTTTCCTAATAAAAAACTGTTTGCTTGCGGAAAGTGTCACTGTTTTCTATCTAAATCAAATCAAATTAAAATCAAAATCATGTATTTCTCCCCGTAGGAAGGTATTTATACAATAGTTCTATTACAATACATGTTCAGTACACTAGTGTAGAACAATAAGCAAGGAGTCTTACTCGCTAGGTTAAGAATTGACTGTACAACTCTACTTCACAACCTACTGTTCGTACAAGAAAAAAAATATTTATTTCTTTATTAAAGCATTTTTTTTGGACGTCGCAACTTGAATCATGCGTTGCATGAAATAAATTTCACTTCAAGTAAACACTGTCAGAAATTCCTCGCGATTTTTTTTTTAATATAGGAAAGGTACAGAAGGAGCGGCAAGATCCAATGATGACCCAAAACTTTATAGGCTAAGTGGATCACAGAACATATTATTCGACCCGTCACCCGTCGAATAAATATGTACGTCTCTATTTTAAGCTCATGCATCAAAAGTAAAAATAAAAAATATAATATTGAGGGCTGATCCAAAACATTAGCACTGCAACATCAATACAGGGCAGTAAACATGGCTAGCAGAAAAAAAAGTTACGCGTAACAGATATACCACCAAATCGTTACAGTCCTCCTTCTTATGTTCTTCGTTTTCTCCGAAGTCGACTTTACAAAAAACAATTTTAGGGGAAGCTTCTTATAATTGAATTCATCCTACGAATAGGATGGCTCATTATGACTCTACATCGTGCCCTATTTAGTATTGCACTAACAACGATATTTCACTAACAGCGAAAGTACAGTGCTAGCCTTTATCTGCGAACCATGTGCGCTTATTATCGGACGCAGAAGGGTCTCAGACTGCAGAAGTTCGCTAGCTTGCCGCAGTTCCGACTGACAAGATATATATATATATATATTTTCTTAAAATGGCATAAATGTAGATCGATTAGAAGCAATTGAAGAAATTTTGATACCCACGACGCGCGTTTCGCTGTTCTCCAGCTCATCAGGTGGGAGGGTCAACTTTGACCCTCCCACCTGATGAGCTGGAGAACAGCGAAACGCGCGTCGTGGGTATCAAAATTTCTTCAATTGCTTCTAATCGATCTACATATATATATATTCCTAACATTAGGTACTGTGTAATCAGAGAGAGAAAACTCTGGCCAATCTTGCTGCATTTCAAATTGTTTTCGTATGTCTAGTTTTCGTATTACATTTTCCTCGTTTTCATCATAGAATGAAGACCTTAAACAAAATTTGGCGTCCGGCGTCT
>LQNS02278100.1:20500494-20526269 GCA_001587735.2 Parhyale hawaiensis
AATTCCTGACAAGAATATTGGAGTCGCTGGCATCCACTTAATGAGAGGTCAAAGGCGGCTTCGTGATCGGGAGGAACTTTGAAGTCCGTGAAAGAGAGGAAAATTACGGGCGACAGGAGCGTTGTGCATGCTACCGAACATGCAGGGAATATCTGTAGTACTTAACCGAACATGCAGGGAATATCTGTAGTACTTAACCGAACAGGCAGGGAATATCTGTAGTACTTAACCGAACATGCAGGGAATATCTGTAGTACTCAACCGAACATGCAGGGAATATCTGTAGTACTCAACCGAACATGCAGGGAATATCTGTAGTACTGTAGTGCCGGTATTACACTAAGCGATCGCGTGCTCAACGTGCTGACCGCATGTGCAGCAATCACGTCGTTCATAGTGCCGTGTCTCTCAACGTTGAGGAGTGGGAGGATTTGTAGGACAGTTGGAGTCGAAATTGAAAGCCAAAATCTGACTTCAAAAAACCATTAGAAATTGTTTCAAATTTCTAAAATTTATTCACAACTAGAGTGCCCGTGCTTTCAAAAGTAACAGCGAAAAATTTGGGAAGAACTTTTATGACTGATTATACCTTTGACACTATAGTGCTTCTGAAGAATATGCTAGAACAGTCAACTTAAGTTGTCAAAAAAGATGAGTTCTCTCTGTTTCAATCCATCCTGAAAAACACACTGCTTCCTTCCCATACATGACATGCTAAAAAATATATATTAGCAAGCAGTGAAGCATGACTGTATCCTACATACCTAGATATGGTATGATCTCCCTTCAATACATCGAAATTTCTTGCCGCCAAGCAAGAACTTCATTGTTAAATGAAGAAAGTTAGCTGAAAAAATAACTATATGTGAACTGCTTTGCGAAAAATAACCTCTCCCGTGCTTTATTGATCATGTACTCAATTTGTAATTTGTACGTCGTGAAATGAGAACAAATAATATAGCTTCAATGTATGAAGAAAGTGATATCAATCAAACGCCTTGACCACACTATGAGAAGCTGTAGATATCTTAATTACACGCATTTCAACGTGGGTTGTGCAAGAAATGAATTCAATTAAAGTGATATAATTCCCTTTTTGGCTACCTTCTGCAAATTGGTCTAATTTTTGCCTTTCGATTTACATGAAATACTTGAAAACGCTACTCAAGTACAAAATCTTCAACTGGACTATATTTCACCCATTTATTTCATTAGGAGCGTAACACGAAATATGTAATATGTAAACAAGTAAACACAGGACGGTGTTTATTATATTGTTTTTATTTTTAGATATGAAGAGGAAAAGTAATGAAAAATACTGCGAATGTAGGCAAGAATTGTTTTTTCACCTAATTTACTTGTTTGCTGTTGCTAGTGGAGTACCTAGATCGTTCGAGCAGAGTCTTGTCAAATGCTGTTCACATTCCATGGACTAACTTGTTAATTTCAGTATCAAATGATGCAAATAATAAAGGATTCCACCGCAAATGTCAACGAAGTATTTTCTTAGGTTCAAACTGGTATATGCTTTTGGCATTCACTTTTTAGTCTGTATAATCGTTTTTTTGGATGCTAATTAGTAATGGACTAGTGGACCCGTGCATGAAAAAAATTCATGCAATAATTGATATGTTAGCCTAATACCCATAGACACCGGTGCGGAGTCTTCTTTGACTTGCTTCTTCATTTTCTTTACTGATCCCTTTTCGTGCTCTCATCCTTAGGTCTTCAATATCGATAGACAGAAGTAAAAGCTTGAATAAAACGCTCTAATAAATTTGAATGCAACTCCAGTCATGTCAGCTTATATACAATGACAACGCTCCGTAGCAATGTTACTGTTGACATCGTCTTACCAAATCAAATAGCTGCTTCACTTGAAGCGTTGAAATTCAGGCCTGTGAAGAGAAAACGGCCGACGGAGTCGCAGACGACTGTAAAAAGACGTCAGAGAAATGTAGCTAGATGACGATTTGTTGGTGGATCAGACGTTGCGGAGGAGAACCGCGAGCAACAGCGACTCTATATGAAAATGGGAACGCGATCACAGAAAGAAGAAGAGAAAACTGCTCTGTCATATTAGAAAAACAGCAAGCTAGAAGAAATATTTGTCTACTACCCGTGAAAAATCGTCACCTCCAGAGCCCTTCTTTGACCATTTGCCGCATTTATACCTCGGGACGTGAGAGGAAACAAGGTATAAAAACGAACTCCAGAAGCTAAAAATATCTTTACTTGGAGTTCGAGATGTATTTCAAGCAAGAAGTGCCTTCAGATAAAGGTATAAAGAACCTTTCTCCATCTTCTGAAACTAGGCCTATTTTCCCCTTATCCATTTCCTTAAGAGCGGACATGAAATAAACAAGTAAATAAATAAATAAATACACCAAGCGTTTTATTATACAAAGATTATAGCTAGATGAAAATTTAATGTCTACGCTGGTAACTATGATACCATGCATTATAGCAAATGTTACAAAAATATTCTCTTTAGCTTAACACGTTTGTGTGTACATTTGATATAAACAGTTGGAAAAAATTACCAGCCACATTCAATGCTAGTTGTATCAAAGAGTAGGAATCAGACCATTAGTCGGAGTCAGATTTAAGACCCGCCACCACCACCCTGGCATCTATGCTACCCATTTAAGTACGAGCTAAACATCCGCTCATCAAGTTGGACGTGTCAATGTATGGTCTGATCCTATAGCATAGCGTTTCACTGCTTGGTCTATGGAAGGACTGGAATAATATTACGCGCATTAGTTATAAGGCCTAACAGTAAGTGCATACCCTCAGAGTTCTATGGAGCGAACTGACAGTATTTAGTTTTCAGAAGGACTAAGAGATCAAAGTTAACTTTACACTGTTGACACTGTTGTCTTCGTGCCCTACTACACATTTAGAAATTCAACACTGTACGCAAGTGGACTTGTGTTAATTGCGGCCTTTCTCCTGAAAAAAACTGTAGTCTTGTCAGAACAGGACAATCGGCCGTGTCTCTCGTTTTGCTGTTACGGTGCCTACTTTTCCAGCTTGGCGGTTTATCGATAAGGCTCTTTAAACTTTTATTATCTTGCGCACACTTGGTGGAATCTGTATGTACTACTGAGATTAAGTTATGAACAACGTCGTCTTCATGGGTATTTGATTTAAGTATCATTCATCTGCAAAGTTCATGGAGGGTGGAACTAGACTTTCATTTTATGGTTAAGCTAGTAGTCTAGTTTAACACACGTGTAGATTTTTTTACGTCTGATCTTTTCCCATTCGAAAGTGTACGGAAATTGTGCCAAGTACTACGGGACAAAAGCAGTGCACTATATTTTAATGAGCCTGTAAAAGTTACACTTTAGCCAAAAATTGATATATTGCCGCATATAAATTCAAATTGGTTCAGGCCCGTTTGTTTTCATACTAGGCTCACCAAACTCGCTAGATATCTAGCCAACTAATAGGTTGCTATAGGTGTTCAAGAGCACTGGGATTCTGTTATCAAATTAATGTTCATATGAGATCAAAATTTTAGTAAAATTCGACTAAATACTAATGGTTCCAAATGCGAACGTTAGGCGCCAATAGATTAACTTCGAATACCAGAAAATGATTTTGGAAGCGATAACTCTGTTAACATCGACTTTTAGTGAACTTTAAGCAAACCTATCTTTTTGCAGAAAAATGCAGAGAGTCGTATTCCGCCTCCACCTGCTGGCCTTACAGGAGACACACCAAAATTATTCCAAAGATAAACCAACAGCTTATCGCCTACGATGTCCAAAACAGACATTGTGTTACTTCGTTGTGGATCAAAACCATTACCTTCTTATCATCTGTTCGCACATTACATAAAGCGCAATTTTGCCCTTTTAATTCCATGAGAAAACCATCATTTCAGCAGGCAGAGCCCGACCACCTCATTATCCCAAACAGATGAAGTAAGGAAATGACCTCAATTTGCTATCCTGAAATGGCAGAAGTCAGACATTTTTTTGCCGCTGAGGTCCCTCCTCTAACAGTTAAGGGAGAGCCCCTCGCACTCAAGGCCACGCGGGGTGAAGTAAGTAATTCTAAGTGAAGGACTTTTCATTCCTCGGAGCAAACTTATATTTCTCCGGTTTCAGAGAAGGTCGCAGTGAGCAGACAAGTTGTGATTGTTACTTCGACCACTCGTAGGCGTCTGAGGAGCTCTTCTTCTTTTTTCTTGTATACAAATCCCAAAACAAATTTTCATATTGAAACATGGGCTGTACAATGTAAATTAAATTGTCAGTACTGTACTGCCGACGACAGAAATCATAGAAAACAACCCTGTCCATTCTTCATCTTCTCCTACGTATCTAGTGAATATGTAAAAATAACCTTTACATTTTTGGAACCGCAACTGTTCAGATTTGTTTCAACCACTGCTGTCTCAAAAAATGTATTATCAGTACTAAATAAGGAAATTCCCTGCTTTTAGTTTATGCCATCAATTCCCTGCATCTATTTACTTCACTACTGTTCTCAAAAAGTACTTTGATCTGTTCATAATGTTATTTTGATAATATTATGTACTGGGATTTAGAAAATTAATCTGTAAATCAGAATTAATCTGTAAATCAGATCAGAACTACAATTTTCAGTATTTTTTTAACTAGTGAACCGATCGCGTATAGCTGTAGACCATACTTCCAGTTATGTTTCAGTTGTAAACCAATTTGAAGAGATATTTGTTCTCTTAACAGTATAGTAACTGTTGATGTTGTATTTCCATCATTTTGTAGCTTACTTCTCTCAAGTTGTTTTTACAATTTTTGTGTCATCATAAAGGAGGCAAAAAAAACTCTTCTCTATGGTCGCCTATCTGTTACGTACCACCTCGAGACGTATTGAAGCTCTGTAACATCTTTAGGACCAGTCATGAAACTGGTGATGTTCAGGATAAATTCTGACATTAACGTTTTCTTATGAGGTGCGTTTCAAACAAACGGTATCATTTTGATATCCAGTCTCCTCTCGCATGTAGGGTAGTTCTCAGAACATTTTGGTACTGATGAGCTACTATCACTTCTGCTGTGTCAGCATGCTTTCATGTACGCCTAGTACATCTTATAAATTATTATTTATATTCTGCGGGTAAACAAAACTGCCGTCTACTTTTATTCAATTGTTTCCTAATAGTTGCTATAACTCCCATGTGGAAGATGCATTATATCTGCCTATTTAATTCCTGAAGTAAAATTTCAAAACTTGCAGGACTGTGAATTTCGCTTTGGAAAGCCAATACCATCCCATTTCCCAAGCAATTAAAATAGATGGCGTTAATATTAACATCAGTCTTTTGGTCATCATAAAGCTTTCTAACACTTAAAATCGACAACTAGGATGTTTTGCTGATAATAGCAAAGTAATCAGGCAGTAAATGGCAGTGTATACATTTGTTTTTGGAAATTGACAAACATGAATATATTACCGCAAGTGAGTTCATATCCGCCGAAATTTTCTCCCGCAGATTGTCGCTGCCGTGCTCGCCGCCGTCCTGGTGTCTGCTTCCGCTGCTCCAGGTGGCAAGGGAGGATTCTTCCCCGGACCCCCTCCTCTGATTGTCCACGCTGCACCCATAGCACCCATTGCACCTGTGTTCCACCCTGCACCTGTGTTCCACCCACCTCCAGTGTTCCACCCACCCCCAGTCTTCCACCCTGCACCCATCGTTCACCCAGTGCCTATCGTTCATGCTGCCCCCATACTTATCGGGCCCGCTTTTGGCCCCCGATTTGGAGGAAAGGGCTTCGGCAAGGGGTTCGGTAAGGGATTCGGTAAGGGTCGCTAAGAAAACGCTGATCACCCTTCCTACCCCACCAGTTCTAACCCCATTAATTTAACTCCAGGCACAAACCCCCCGCAAAATACCCACCAGAATCCACATCTTTTGGTTTCAGAGTCAACTCAAGTAACGAAAAAATAAAGTTATTTATTTTTGGTACCCTGCATATCATTTTCCTTCTATAGAGCTGCCTCCGAAAGCTAACATTGCTGCTTCTTGGATTTTACAGTAAAGCCTTTCAACATCCGTGATTGCGATTCTGCTACAGAGACGCATTGCGCTTGTCCAGTTGAACATCCATTTGAAACCGAGAAAAAGTTAGCATTCTGCTGTACATCAAAAAGGGTTACAATGCTCCTTCCCTTGGCTGCCGAAAATAAAACCCAAAATTTTTGGTACATTTTCAGCTTCGGGAAGAAATATTAACCAATGCATTGCTGAGTCTCAAGAGTGTCTACCAGACGAAGACTCAAGGTTGTAACTTTTGCGTCTACCATTTCAATTCTGCTCGATCTCTGTTCTTGTTATGGGGCATTATTGTATTCATGTGTAAATTACTATTATATTTTACATAAAGAACATTTGTTTTAAGATGCATTGGTAAAAAAATTAAACAACATTGACAGCGACTGTACCTACTGACTGAACCGCGATGCTTCATTCGGTTTTAGAGTCGCAATAACCGTATTCCAGAAGCTTAAATATCGGGCCACTTTTTCCGGAATCATTTTTTTTTTTGTCTCTTGAAGATGTTCGATGGTGAGGATTAACTTACTGTGCAGTTTTTAACCAGGACACTTGTTCAAATGCTCAGATCAATAGAGCTTAGGTCTTTCTACAAAATAAGAGACAGCTGGTAGAATTATCAATAATTATGAATTCCCTCACTGTCCAGCTGAAATTTGTCTAGAGCAAAGGCTGTTTCTAGAATATTAGATACATTTATATCTACATAATACTGACGAATCAAGTTGTGACCTATCGCTGCTTCTAATTAATTAAATCTGCTATGACCACGGACGCTAAAGAAGGCCTCACGAAACAGTTTTTCACTCTGCGTTCGCGCCGCTCTGCTGGCAAATGTTTCACTGTAAACAAAACCGCCTTACGTGACATTACGTGTCGTTACGTGTCGGCAATGAGAGTTACTGAACCGTTCCCAGCCGTGTCAATTCGCTTATAGCGATGATGTGTCGTTGGTGATGTTCCGAATATGTTTTTGAATTTGGCATGAACGAGCAATTAGAGAGCCACGTGTTTATCTGTAACATAAAAGCGCATCTGCTGGCTGAAAAATAAGATCGTAGTGCAATGAATGTTACATGGTTCTTCCGCATGATTTAACCGCAACCATGATACTAAACAGTGCTATACTTAAGCTTTAAAGTGGAAATAAATAATACAATGCTATATTGTCATAGAATATCAACACACACGTTCCTTTTTGTCGAAGACGAAAGCGATAGAGCAACGAAAGCGGATGGAACTTACTGATTTATGCAATTAAGAACAAGATAGATGAATTATTTTCAACCTAGCCTAGGATGTTTAGGGATGTTGCATTAGCAAAAATTGAACAGTGGGCGGGGTGGGACTGGGGAGCTGCTTTCGAGTCAGCAGCTTTGAGATTTTTCACATCTAGGTCATCACACCTGACTGCCTACAAGAAAATGTGATGATAGTTCAATTCCTTTTGGCAGTTTTTGGTTGGAAGGCACACTCCGACAGAGACAACAACCACCCACACTGTCTTCTATCAAATCAAAATGTCACCAGCGTACAAGACAAATGAACGCATATTGAAGCAAATTATCAGGAACAATTATTCCCCCTGCATCAACAGAGATGACAAGTTACGCCTATTAATTTACTATGAGAGTCCAACAGTCAGCTCACTTGTCGTGAAAAACAGCTCCATCAACAAGACACCCTTGAAAGAAACCAATGTCGTTTATGAGTATACTTGCCAAATTGGAGATTGAAAACTCCGGAGAAACTCATACATCGGCATGACAACTACAACACTTTTCCGAAAAGTGACGGTTCATTTCAACAATGGAGGACCGAAGGACCACACCCAACAGCATCACAATACTACTTTGACCAGAGCTATGCTATTATCTGGCACCGCAATACTCCACCGCAACTCCGATTTTCCGCTCCTCTAACTGTTAGAAGCTTTATTCATCAGAGCCACGAAACCAACCATCAACACCCAAATAACAGGATCAAGTCGTACACTGAAATTTCATGGAGACCCATAAAGCTGAGTAAATAGCGCCGTGATTGGCTAGACATACTACGAAACAGCCAATCAGCTTCTAACCAGAACACTAAGGTACGCTCTATTATCCACATATGCATGTAACGAACACAGCTGTCAGTTCACGACAAGCTTTTAAACCATCTCAGCTCCTTCCGTTTACGCTGCACAGCTCATCAGATTCATCCACTTCATCTTCTGCAACATCCCGCCTGAAGATGACCTTACGAGATGGTTGAAACGCGAATCAATGAAGACCCTCACTCACTCAATTTTGGACAATTCATTCACAGTACAGACCCAACTACAATTTTTTAAGATTCGATGTCTTGAAAAACTTAATAAAGATATTTTAACTAGGAAATATGGCGTGATTTTTAACCGAACATGTGGTGAAGAAGGGTTGCTACCTAATTATACAAATATAGGTATATACTTAACTTAAACGAAAACATTATCATCCCTCTCACTTCGTCCGCGGATGATAATGAATACACACTGATCATTTGATGTGTAGTTACGCTGTTAAGTATCACTGTAGTGTTCACGCGTAAGCCACGGCATCACTACCGATGATGAAGGGCCAGTGTAGAGCAAAATTATTAGGCTATATAACTTCAAATTCTTCTCATTGAAAAAACACGCAATTCATTGCTACTGGAGATCGATCACAGAGTGGGAGGGGGGGGGCTCTTGTGAGGATCTGCGGCCGTTTGAGGGTAAACGATAACAGAGAAGAAGAACAAGGTCAGAGGTCTTCGGGTTCCAGTAAGTTTAGTGACGTAAGACTGCAAATGGCCGAGAGTGCCCACCCTTGAGTGATGCACTCTCGGTAGATGCTCAAGCTTTCCAAAGTGTACTTATGGCACGTTAGATTGGGTCGTGAAAGTCGATCTAAGCCAATACCCCTTGATTTAACTTGTCAGAAAATGCAGACAAGTAGTTTAGCTTCATCACTTTGAATCTGTTGCGGGTGCTAGAAACAAGCCGATTACGACGGGTCTCCTGAAATCTCCACTTTATGGACTAACACTAAGTTCACGGAGGTCTCACAGGCTGCTGAATAAAAGTCATTGAATGAATCTTGAATAATAAATTCGAAACCAGGGTACCTCTTTGAGGATTTGGATAAGTCAAGCCCCAATGGTTTAATTTTGCTGCCCGTCCTTATTAGTGCGAGTCAATCTTAAATTATGGAAACTGAATGCAACTGTGCGCTTGAAAATAACGAACCTTTACCAAATTTACATAAACCCCCTGAAGTAGTTTTATAATTTTAGCCCCTGGGCCGCCTGGAATTCTGTTAGGGATCTGTTTCAGGAGACCCGGCTAAACGAGGATAATAATGCTGTAAAAAATAGATCATTAAACGAGCATATATGTCTCTACTCATTTAAGAAATTGACAGTTTTAGAAGGTATTACTGCAGCTCAAGTATACGCTATTAAGCAATCTTGGATGGTTTTTAAATTCATTAGTTGCCACACAAGCAGAAAACAAACCTTAAAAAAAAATAATATCCGATGTAGAATTTAGCTTGGAAACTTTTAAACTTAAATAGTAATATCCGTAGAGTTTGTTAGGGTTCAAAGAAAATAAATTTGGGGGGAGAACTGTGCCACTACGAGATTCAGCGGCAAACCCTTAGCCATTTTGTCTCAGGAGTAAGAAAGCCGTAACTGGTAATGCTACTGCATATTAATTCACAGTCAGTTCGCTTAACAAACTTTTGTTGTTTTCGTTACTGAAAAAATTAATCGTTCGGTGGATTATTTTGTACCAGTTCTTGTTAACTTCTTGAGCGAAGCATTGTTTTCTATGGATAACTACTTAACATAAATACTGTATATTTGCCACGAAAAAGTAACAGAGTCGTACAAACCATGTCATAAATCCTGAGAGAAATTTGTGCTTCACTGCATCCAACTTCCAATAACTGCTTACTTATTTATTTATTATTAATCATTTTTTACTCATTTTATGGTTCACATCGAGTTGGGTGCAGCAGCAACTTTTGTTGTTAATGTGTGCTATATCGAGGCCATACTATCCAGTCGCACGCACACTTGTTGCGAGGATGTGCAGCTAGTAGATCGTTGTTATGTACACATAGGCCAGTAGCTAGCATAGATACGGATTATTTCGGTGGAGAAAATGGACAAAACTTTTTGATGCTCTGTTTTGTCGTTTGTTTCTTTGACTATGTGTTTACTTACTGTTTGTCGGTCACATAACCCAAAAATTTATAAACGGATCATTATGAAATTTATAGGAACTGTTTGTATCATTGTAGGCACAAATGGCCAAATTGTGGTGATGTATTCATCCGTTTGTGCGTTTGCTTTTTTTTTGCCTTTCTTGTTCATAGGAACATAACTCTGAACTGTTAGGAATGTTATTGAAAACACAAGACCTGATTATGGTGATAATGAAGAAATCCATGGATTCACGACCCACTTGAGTTTTTCGATAACATTCCATTACATGGCGAAGGTATGCTCGTAGAAAGTGCTTTTCTAGTTCTTCTTTTTCTTATTATTAATAATAATATTGTTACAGAGCAGAACTAGAGCACTCTGAGAGCGCATACCTCCGCCAAGCAAGGCAATGGTAACGAAAAAATCAAATTGGCTCTGAAACAATGATCTTCTATATATCAAACCAAATATGTAATCATTTGTACTTTTCGATAGTATTAACAGTTTCTATAATTTTTATGAATATCCGTTTATAACATTTTGAGTTATGCTGCAGACAATCATTATGACAAACATGAGTCAAGCACACAAACGAACCAACCGAACTGCTCCAAAATTTACCCATTTATGTTTTTTAACACTGTCAGCAACTCCTGCAATTTTCATAGAGATCCATTTTTAACTTTTTGAGTTATTGTGCTAACAAGCATAAAATCAAACGCAATGTCGAACAAACGAACAAACAGATCATGACAAAAATTTGGTCATTTACTCTTCGTATATAATGACCCTAACAGCTCATGCATGAAAATCCGTTCATAACTTTTTCAGTGATGGCATTAGCAAAAATGAGGTAAACAAACAAACAAACAAACAAACAAACGGACGAATGGATCTTCACCAAAAGTTAATCGCCTGTTTCTCCTAACATACCTAACAATCTGTGTAAATTTCGTTAAAATCCGTCCATAACTTTTCGAGTTATCTTGGTTACAGGCAGAAAGATAAACAAAATAACAGACAAAAAAAAAAGACAGACAAACCCGACGAAATTAAAACCTCCTGGGCGGAGGTAATTACAGTGTAGATTATTATAGTCCTACTATGCTCATTTATTAATGCTAACATTATCATAATATATTTATTGATTAGTATTATTATGGTTTATGCTAAGCAGTTTGGGATTAAATTCAGCAACCTTGGTACAACATAGGCGAAGGGTACATCAGGGAAGTACATCTCGGCTACGCAGCCTGTCGAAAGTAATAGTACTTCAAATTGCTCAATAGCANCTAACATTATCATAATATGTATATTGATTAGTATTATTATGGTTTATGCTAAGCAGTTTGGGATTAAATTCAGCAACCTTGGTACAACATAGGCGAAGGGTACATCAGGGAAGTACATCTCGGCTACGCAGCCTGTCGAAAGTAAGAGTACTTCAAATTGCTCAATAGCAGAAAAAAGGCGTAATTTTGCGTACAGCAATCGACTTCTCCACAGCGAGGCACCGTAAGAGGTTGCAGGTCCCTAAAAAATCTACATTCATATAGCTGACCTAATTTTTTGCCTTGGGAAGTGGCCGGGTTTGGTGGTCTGCGTATATGCGCAGTAGAGTGGGGCTGGAAAGGATATTATCGGACCACGACTATACTCTGGAGTGTGCGATTCGTACCCTGCTATCCATGTAACCTAATCCACCAAAGCTTGTATTTATCCTGAACTTTAACCGCAGGATTTTTGCCAGCAGCTATGAAGCGAGTTTTAAGTAGTGGTCGCAAGTTGATATGCTTCAGAGGACCAAAAATTTAGAGATGCAGAGCAGGAATGAGATTTCTAAGGCTGAATTGTGGAATTTTGTATTTCAAGTAGGGGAATTTTCTGTCTTCTCAAAAGTACGTATTTTTCGATTACAGCGTAAAATTTGAGCAAGATAGCGATTTACTGCCTACAATTGTAGTTCCGAGTAAACTGAAGCAAAGTGAATTAAATCATCTCGATTGAAAAAAGGCAATCGAAGACAACTGAAATTCCATGATAATTTTTCTTTTAAATGTTGCCTGTCAGCATAGATTAACTTGTCCTGCTACGAGACAAGTTTATCAAACAAGTTTATCAACTAGTGATTTTCCTGCAAAACGTGAGATTAATAATTCTGGACGGTATCAGTGTGAAGAGCTGTTGACAAGTCATATTATTCCTTGCATTTCCGTAACTAGGCGTGCAGGGACATATATTGCTCAACTGGCTAATTTAGTTTCATGAGGGTAAAATTTTCCCATACTTTCCTAAAACAAGCAACCCCCCCCCCCCTCGTAGAAAAAATTTCACAGAATTCACGTGATTTGCTAATTACATCGCAAAGCTTACCCAACCATATTTGGAGTCTAATAAAACTACCTTTGCCGTAAAAACATTAAATATTATTTCCTTTCGTATATTGGAATGTGACAACACTGCATCTATATACTCCAGCAGATGATAGTTATCAGTTATACAATAGCTTTCTATTTCTAGATCCTACTAGTCTCCGTAGCAGAAAGCAGAACAGTTCTCAGAACCTACTGTTACATAAACTAGTCAGTCCGGATGTTCTCAGCCCGTTGCTAGCGCATGTACCGACAGAGAAGCTGCGCCTGAAACACAGCACAGCCTCCCATCGCAGCAGTCGGACATGAACTGAGCCTGGACAGACAACAGCAGATACAGAGACTCATGATAGACATTCACACTGTTCGCAATACAGCCGGGCTTGCATTAAAGAGGGCTATAACAGCAACGGCTATTTAGTATACAAGTATTTTGTTACTTAAGTCATCACCAAAATAATGTCGAGACGATGAGGGAAAATTATCGTTTACATCCGACTTATTATGGCCACAGCTGCCTGTCATGTCTGCAGGACCAGATGTTATGGCGGTCAGGCGTATTTTGTACAGTAGAAATGCGTCATCATTAATACAATGAATGATTTTTGACCTCAGTTCTACATCTGTCTAATGAGCAGCGAGATGGAATGAGACCATGAATAGTTTCCTGGAAATAATATTGTCATGGAGCAGCCTTGGCATATATTACTCACAGATCTATTTAATAACTTTGTTGTGATCATAATCGCCATTGATAAGACCAATGATTCTCCACAGAGGTGTTCAATATATCATATTATGTAGTGAACCAAACGAGATATGATTACCTTCACCAAGGAAGATATGTTTTTGTCGTATTTGTCTGTATGTCTTTTTTCCTGTCACCGAGATAACTCAAAAAATTACGAACGGATCTTTACAAAATTTACAAGAGTACTGAGGCATGTTAACAGTAACAGATGATTAACTTTTGGTAAAGATCCGTTCATATGTTTGTTTGTATACCTGTTTTTTATATCATAACGCAAGATGTAATGGGCGGATTATTATACAATTTACATGAGTTGCGATGATTTGTTCGTTCGTTTGTTTGTCGCTGTGTTTTATTTTATGCCTGTTAGCGCAATAACTCAAAAAGTTATAATGGATCTTTATGAATTTTACAAGAGTTGTTAGCATTGGTGAAGACATGAATGTTTAAAGTTGATGAAGATCGGTTTGTCTGTTTGACTAATATTGGTCAGAATGTGTGTTAGCAGCATAACTATAAAAGTTATGAACGGATCCTTAAGGAAATTTCACAAGCTGTTAATTAATTCTGTCAAAAACACGGATGATAATATATTGGTTTTGATACAAAGAAAATTATGCTTTCAGAACCAATTTACATTTTTTCTTGGCCGTTGCTTTAATTGGCGGAGGCTTGCGCGCTCAGGGTGCTCTAGCTTATTATATGTATAGTTGTGTTCTTTCAGATATATATATATATATATATACATTGCTGGAAACATCTTTGGTACATAAGTTCTAGACCTCTGTATAAAATTTAATGTAGTTAAGCGCCTTCATAAAAGTTTCAGTACGTATTCTTGATTCAAAAGTTATTTATAGCCACACCCCTATAGTGTATAAATGTGGGTAACTACAAAATGAAACTTTTTTAAAACCTGCGGATATTTGACACATGACAAATGCTAAATGCTCATATATATATATATATATATATATATATATATATATATATATTTATTTATTTATTACAGCTCTTACGTTTTAAGTTACATTAAATTGATTACTGTTTAATTATTGTGTCTAAAAAAGGATTAAATTTCAATGTAGTTAAGTGTAAAGCAGGGTGTCTTCTGGTGTACAGGCTGCTAATAACAAAGGGTTCCGGGCTATCAATGCCCTTCTCTCTGAGCGGAGGAGTCTCTTCTCTCCAGATCTTTCCAATCTACCTTCTCCCAGCTGCGCTCTGGCCGCTGTTCCGTTTTAGCGGAACGGATCGACGATCTCTCCTGCCAGCTCTGCGGATTGGACGAACAGACCGTTCGTCACCTCTTCTCTTGTCCCGCTCACCCCACTGATCATTCAGTGAGCAGTCTCTGGCTGGACCCGCTTAGGACTGCGCGTTTCCTCGCTTCTCTTCCTCTCATCGACTTTCTCACCCCTTTGCACAGGCCCCCTCCGGAGCCTCCTCTCCAAGTTAGCATTGGTGGACCCTGACGATGGCAACGAACAGCAATAACAAAGTTCATAAAGCTATTCTGTATCATTCAATTTTAGGTTGTGTATGGAGACGGTTTAACTAATACAGCTATCGAACAAGGAAAAGTTATACAATTAACTAGGTTCTAAAACATACTAGCACAGGGGCTGTTTCACAAGCACATTCATGGAATAAAAATCTGAATTAAACTTTGAAGAATGCTGTTTCAACTCACCACCCAATTTCTAACTATGGAGTTTTCCTTGCTGTAGCTCATCTGTGCTACTCCTCTTGAGCCCTTTCTGGCACCATTCAGGGACGCTGAACAAGTATTTGTACAAGAAGAACAATGACACGCAAGCAAAAAATAAAAAAACGAAGTAATAGCAAGGCTGGGATCAACACATTTAAGTTAATATGAAACGGTGGTTAATGTGTCTATGCAAAAAAACGAAGAGTTGAAATTTGTTGCTTGCTTTTTATTATCATACTTACGTGTACTTGCATCTTAGTGGCGCCTGACCATACTTTGTTTGAGTAAAACAACTACTCGACAATTATATATTCCAGAAATAGGTTACTCAGATAACGATTTATTCAAGAAATAGATTGCCTGAATATTGATTTATTCGCGAAAAAGCTGCTCCAATGACAATTTAATGAAGAAAAATAGGTTTCTCATTATATAGGAAATAGATCACTGAAATAGCGTTTCATTCGAAGAATAGCTGCTCCGACCGTCCGAACTCCACAGTAATAACCGTACCTCTGTTTTGCCACAACTGTGCTCTGTTCCAGAAGATTCAAACATTATTCAACCCCATTACAACGCGGCCGTCTTTGTTAAAATCAACAATTAAGCAACTCGAAGACAATGGGAACTCGGACGAGTGCGCTGGCGTCTGTTTCTGAAAGTTCCGAATTCAAATAAGAAATTAAGAGATACTGACAGACAAGTTATTGCTCAGATTCCGTGCAGCTTTCATAGCGCTGACAGACAGAACTCTGTAATATGAATAAACAATTATATTTCTAGCATCAACTGCAACGATAGCTATGTAATAAGTGTACACGGGTGTATTAAATAAATAAGGGTTTATGCTTCGATAGCAACCCTTTGACATATCTTATATCAATGCTATGTGCGCGATTAGAATGAGAAATTAGAAATTCATGGTTCAGTGGTGTCTCTTTGGCAGCGTATTAATGCTATATAAGTGCTATGTTTGAAAATACAGAGGATTGTGATTAAACTTAGACCATTCAGAAAAACAGAACTTACTGCCATTGCCGCAGGAAGATTAGCATTCTCTGTTTAAATTTAATTCACTTTCATGTCCTAGATGCTTTCATAAATATGGTCAGCCAGGTTCATCTAGGTTTAAATTATTGTTATATTTTACCTATTGCAAATTTAAACCAATTAAACCAGTTTCTAACTTTCGAAAGGTAGACTATCGCTACCTAACATCCTTTTATGGTAAAGTCTTGTACAGCAAACTATGTTGCAGTCTAAAAAACGTGTAATCATTACATGAGAGTACTAAATCAGAATATATACAAATTGTATCTGAACAATCCAATTCACTCTCACTGAAGTAGCTAATTTCAGCTCTGTAGTTATACTGGCAATAACTGACTCATTCGACATCTTGAAGGAACATCAATTCATGGTGAAATCTATTTGCAGAATAGCATCTGGTTACACAATTTTAGGTAAAATTTATGATTATCATTAGTTATTTTAAAGCATCATTTTGTAACACCTCCGATGCTGGCTCAGCCCTTAGAGCACATTCTAATTGATTACGGCAGGAGTTAAGAGGTCTTTCTCAAGTAAAAAAAAAAATATATCACTAAAAACACGAGCAATAGGCATAGGTTTCGTGAAAGTTTCTTGTAGAATTTTCTGTGGGTGATATTTCTATACATATGTTAAACTAACTAAATCTGACTGACACGTTATTTCAAGTTAAGAAGCAGTGAATGATCTTATAACTAGCATATCAGGTGCATTTTGCATTGTAAAATATATACTGGCAAAAACAATCTTTATTAAGTACTAATAGAAACATTACATGAAACTCACTGCAGCATTACATGGTACCTACACAAAGGAATGCAGTTTGTATCTAAGACTGATGAACACACCTCAATACCTTCTCATCGTCTCGGCCAATATTCTGATAGCGCTAAAACATTATTTTTTTTTCCTGACGGAGTGAAAAAACTTCAACTAATAGATAACCACTGAGTCTTCGGTATTGCCAATATACGCTACACTACTTGAAACTTCTTTCTTTCCAGAAGTTTCATTTTAGATAGTAGAGTTAAAAAAATACTTAACTTAGTGAGATTTAATTTATTATCTTTTTGTCTGAGAGGGGTCGCCATAAATATAAGTAAATATAGATATGCATGCATAAAAATATGTAACTCAATGAATTCTCTATAATAATAATAAAACACTGTTGTTGGTTGCTTCCTCCCTCGTTTAGCTGGTTGGTTGTTTGATTGGTTTGTCTCTCCTTAACGATGTTACGGATTAAGATAGGAGAAAAATCATATGCTCAAAGCCCAGAAGAGGAGGCAGACAGTTCGAGTCCCAAGTTACTATAGTTAGTAATAATGTTTCCTCATTATGCTCGAGCTTTTGCATTGGCTGAAGCCCGCTTCGATTAGAAACGTAGTTAGGTACAATTTGATAACTTTTTCAGCACGGTATAGGAGAGGCTCAATCTTGGATGGAGTTTTCACTCCTGTCGTGCATAATCCATTTTGCTGTTATGTTCCCTAGCTGAATTTCTTCGTGGCAGTTGAATCTTTACGTTGATCAANCGTTGTTAGGTACAATTTGATAACTTTTTCAGCACGGTATAGGAGAGGCTCAATCTTGGATGGAGTTTTCACTCCTGTCGTGCATAATCCATTTTGCTGTTATGTTCCCTAGCTGAATTTCTTCGTGGCAGTTGAATCTTTACGTTGAACAAAGGCCAGAGCACTGTATTTTCAATTCTTATTTAGAAATCTAACGCTCCAACTTCTGCTATGTAGGATACAACAGGGTCTGGGGAATTCCAGTGAATTCTTTTGAATGAACCTTTTTTTTTGGCAGTTTTACTTGCAGGAAAGAAATTTTACTTTTTAAAACTCATGATGGCTCGGCCTACGTTGATTTAATGGGAGATGAAATTTTACGTACACGTATGAAGAATATTTTGCTGCAAAAGCCTGTACACTCAAAAATAGAAAAGGGCTTCACTATCGAATTATCGTCGTCACATTTGACAGCTGTTTACTCTAGAATACAAATTAACGCATTTCCGAATAACTACAGAATTAAACACGTTATATGAAATTATGTTGTATTTACGTTACCAACTTTCAAAACTTACACACAGCTTAGGAATGTTTCCGATAACCTCGGTAGGTATAGTTCCCGATTATATTTTTTCTCAAGCATAGTTTATTATGTAATTAATTTATGTAGAGAAAAGCATACTCTTTATTCGCAGTTTCACTAGTGCTGCAAATGGTAGCTAGGTTTGCTAGTAGCACCAATTTCAGAGCTGCACCCGTCCGGCGTCACCTGGCCGGCTTAGAAAAACTAGCTTACCTACTTCTCTAGAACAGCACAGACCTTTTCAGTAATTCTTTTAACCTTGCCCCAGCTATTTGCTCAACCAGAAGCTGTTGTTTGTACTCTCAATGTAGGTGATCGCATCATCCTTTGGAAGTTTCCCATATATGCTTTTAATTTTACCTATAGATGTTGACCTTTTCATTTTTCGAATTTTACCCAAAAATGTCGGCCTCTTCTACGTTAAATTTGCCAATAGGTTATTGCCATAAGTTATTTCTCTGCACATAGAGAGTTTTTAGTAGACTACTTAACATTAGCCCACTTTATTGGTACCTATCCCAGATTGTAGTACCTCTTGTATTTCTAATTTACACACAAGCATGGTGCTGCTGTTTCCTATTTGCAATAGGTGATGACATAAAATGTTTTAAATCTTGCGTTTAGGCATAATTTCCTCCACCTGCTTTCCTTTCGCCGTAGGCTTAAAACTGTGGGTGACCTGCCATTGGGTCACGCTGCAGTCATTGTGTTAAGAGGTGGTATATTTTAATTAAAACTGTATTTTGTCTATAGTTGATATGTCTCCTCTTTCTTAGAATTATATGATCTCATGCATGTATACCTGTTCAGGATTAGTTCAGTTTGAACTCTTTGGCAATGGACAGATTATCTTCATACCATTATATAGGGCTTTCAAAGACCATGCTAAATATTTTAAGTGCAATTGAAAGGATACTGCCTTAGAAGAAGATATATATGATGATATGTAAAGACACCGTAAACTGGAAAAAGTTAAGACTGAACTACCTAATCCTAACTTGTCAGCTGCCAGAAGCGCAAATTCAAGGCCGGGGACGACGATGCAGAGCGCTTTGTCTTTAATTTGATATCGCGATCTAAGAAAAACTTCTTTTTGCACATACTGACGTATAGATACACAACCTTCGAAAATTTTGCGACGGAAAGAATCCAACATTCTTTACCTGACAACTAGAGATGTAGAGTTAACCAAAAGGAAACAATCTGCTGGTTGGGATCCTTAGAAATTCTCCTTTGTATAATATAACTTGCCTGCCTAAATATACCGTCAATACTGGAAGAGGTCAACTTTACAGTGATTAAATATTCGTTTATCTTTCATGTGATAAGAAACACAGCTCGACATATGTCGCTCACCTGCGAAAAGTAGGCCAAGATCCAGTGGAATTTTCCTCCTCATACTCTGATGTCTGTCTGCTGACAGCCACCAGGTCATACTTACCGTAGGTTGCTTTTTTTATTGTCTTGAAATGAGAGGGATTGGGGTATTGCGAGGGTGCATTCTTCGAATATGCATTTATCTACAATAGCCTAAAGCTGGTAGCTATGGATCACATGTATGTATTTTTTAAAGGAGAAGGGCTCGCCTTGTTGAGGTCAGGCCCAAATTATTGTTTCAAGTTGCCGCCCCTGCTGTAGCTACAGTCTGCAGGTTTGATCTGACACCAAGTAGTGCATCGCTCAAACGCTATCCGTGCTACCAAAAAATACATAATATAATCCAGTTCTTTAAGAATGGGAATATACCAAATAATGTAATCAAATGAATCAACAAAACACATTTGATTGTGAAATGAATGAAAGTCGAATGAAAAAGTACTTGTATTATCTAGCTCATTTAATCCAAAAACTTAATCTAACACATTTGTTATAGGAAAGAGGTTTGCGTACAATGTACTTAGGCATAGCACTAACGAAGAATTGTCTAGGAAACGCAATCTGACAGCTCAACCTAAACCATTTTGATCTTTAGTACACAGNGCTCATTTAATCCAAAAACTTAATCTAACACATTTGTTATAGGAAAGAGGTTTGCGTACAATGTACTTAGGCATAGCACTAACGAAGAATTGTCTAGGAAACGCAATCTGACAGCTCAACCTAAACCATTTTGATCTTTAGTACACAGATTGTCTTTTTTTTTTTTGTTTTTCATAACGAAATATGTTTGGCTGCATAATGTGTGTTTGGGATAGTTCATAAGTAAGGTTCGTATGTTATATGAAAAGAATTTTGATGTCGGTAATGCAGTTATCTGTTTAAGTTCGCCAGGTCAGAAAAATAAGGCTCGAGTTTTGTGCAGCTTCAAAAATTAATGATTTATCAAATAGTAAAAAGATCCAACAAGAATACGGTGTGTATTATTTACCTATAATAACCAGTAGTAAGTGAAGATCGAAGGAGGGTGCTGAAGGCATCAACATAAATTATTCTGGTAAATACATTGGTCAATATAGTGAGAATCGTATGCCATGTACGTATCAGAAGGTAAACGCATGTTGCAATGTCTACTGCAAACTTCTTTTACTGATGAAGGTTTAGTCTTATTTCAGATCCCAGTTGTTTGCACCATACTCTACATTTTCTGTATAGGAAATAAAACCCTGGTGAGTTTTAAATATCAGTCTATAAGTGCATCCGACAATAATTTCATTGTTGGCTTACATCAGTGAAATTGTAGTGAGAAGACTGGCCAAGTAGTTTACAATATCGCTGCAATGAAGACGTCTATGTACATCGTCATGAAAGGGGCAAAATATACGCTATCACACAACATGGAAGCATAATTTCTGGATAAATTATAGAACAATCAAGAAAATCTACTGCATAGCTGGAAGAATATGAAACTTAGTTTTTCGACAACTATTATGTTTCTCAATATTTTTATTTCTTCATGGCTAAAGTTATGGATCACCTGTACAATAATTATTATCACCCCAGAGGCGTTTGGGGTGACATTGTTCTTGTGAGAAAAATTGGAGTAACAATTGTACAAGCGGGAAAGACTGGGGTGACAATCGTACAGAGGATCTTATAACTACTAATTAATCTAACCTATCAAAGCTTAACCTAACCTAGCCTTACCTAACCTAGCCCAGCTTGAATTAACATAACGTAGTATAACACAGCCTTACTGAACCTAACATTACCAAACCTAATCTAACCTAATTTACCATAACCTAACATTACCAAACCTAATGTAACCTTACCTACTTTAACATGACCTAACATTACCAAACCTAATCTAACCTAACCAACTTTAGTCTAAAACCTACTTTAAACTAACTTAACCTAGACTAGCCTAGCCTAATCTACCCTAACTTAACTTAACCTAACATATCCTTACCTAACCAATCCTAACCTTACCTAAAATAAGATATTGGGAAGACAATAATTGTTCAAGTGGATAAGTTGTGCGCGTTTGGTGAATTTTNCCTAGCCTAATCTACCCTAACTTAACTTAACCTAACATATCCTTACCTAACCAATCCTAACCTTACCTAAAATAAGATATTGGGAAGACAATAATTGTTCAAGTGGATAAGTTGTGCGCGTTTGGTGAATTTTCGCGATCGATCAATCGCGCAAATCCACCAAACGCGCACATCAGATACACTGCGGTGACATTGTACAAGTGGGATTTGTTCGGGTGATAATTGTACAGGTGGGAATATTTGGGGTGACAGCGGTACAGGTGGGATTTGTTCGGGTGATAATTGTACAGGTGGGAATATTTGGGGTGACAGCGGTACAGGTGGGATTTTGTGGTGACAATTGCACAGGAGATCAAAAGTTATTTACATGAACGTAAGAAACGTCGCAAATTGCTGAACATATGTACTCTGTTTTCAATTTAACAGTTTGCAACAATGGAAATTTTATATAACAGTTCACTTCATGGAAATTTCCTTCGCAGTTTTTATGCTCCTTCACTGTAATTGTGGAAAATATTGCGTTTGGAAAAGTTACCATAAATAAGCCTTAATGTACTGTATAAATAGATTTGTTTACTCATTAAACATTTATTTATATATTTATTTGTTTTAACATAGTTCACAATGGAACTAGTATGCGATACAAAAAAAAAAGAAACTTCGTCAAACAGGTATCGAAAGATGTATTGCATGTTAGTTCGACTGCCACTCCTGGGGATAAACTCTCATTGCATGCCATATGTCATTAGAAACAGTAGCGTGTACATACAATTATGACAATTATGGTTGACTGAACTATTTCAGTCACCCATCTAAAATCTCACGTCAATAGAAAACGAAAAAGAAAACAAAAATTTCGAAACGTAATTGTTGTAGGGAATCTTTCAAGGATTCCAAANTGCAACCCGGCCTATTTTCTGCCCATCACTTTCAATGGAGCTTGAGAGGACAACCAGAGCCTCCAACCTGGGCTAAATTCCGCCTATCTATTTCGTTAAGAGCGTGACACCGAACATATAAATATAGATATTTATAAACACACGACGGTCATTCTTAGTATTAGATTAGATTAATAATTTTCTATTTACAAGCTCTTGTTCACTTTTGGCAATGGTCTGTAAGGTCATAGGGTTCGCATTTTATTAAATACATCTTTGCTTCAGCCACGACAATAACCAGCTGAAGTGGTGCGAAAGCCGTGCTGTATGGGGCACATTGATTGGCGCTACTGGTGTGTCTGCACCTCCAGACCAATGTCTGTTCGGGATTTATTGCATCTTAAGCCCGCGTCGTGGAGGTTTTGCTACTCTGCGGCCTGTGTGTTACCTAGTGAGTCTAAGGACTGTAATATTTGATTTGATAGCCTCTAACGGGATGACTGATTTAACTAGTGCCCTAAGCTGGTAACTGTCATAGAGTTACTTAAGGCTATTCATCACATGAGGGTACCGGCACTTGGTCTATTACAATTTTAATCAGTGTGGTGACCTCTTCAGCTGCGCAGAAAGTGTGCATTTCCCCTCGTTCCCCCTGTAGAATTAGAGTGCTAAATAAATTTTTACAATTGTCTTAACCTCAAACGTTACACACACAAAAATTTCTGACTGAATATATGAAGATTACCGCACTTGTCATATCAACTTTCTATTTCACGCTGTGCCAGTAGTTAAAGGTACAGGTAAGCACTGAGAAAAGTGTCCTCCCCAAACGAGCACGCTTTCCCGTGTACCAAGGAGGAAAGCTTGCAATGACGTATTCCTAGAGCACAAAAAAAAATGTCAAGCTATAGGTATTCCTTGTCCTGAGCACGGGAAGCTATCTGGTATGCGACATGGCTGTTATCAGAAAAGATAGCAGGGAATAATGAGTAGTAGCGGTAAGCTTCTATAGTTCCCTCTGTACCTGCGAAGGAGCAGCTGTCGAAAGTAGTGAACAGTTTGTTTCTATCTTCAGTAGTCAGTATGGCCATTTGTCATATATGTTTTGGATAGTAGAAGGCAGAAGAGTGGCTTATGACAAACCAAAATAAATGCATATCGAGATCACTTAATATAATTCGCTTCAACGTATCCGAAGCTTAAATTTTGGGTGTCGATGCGACACTTTGTTTCGAGCTCCAATTGGTAATCGCAGACCCTTTACACTTGCAATGATCGAAAAGGATATTTTTTATGTGCAGAATGGCTGACATTATTTCACATCTATTTCTTTTGCCGACCATTAGCCATCTCTAGAAATGCGCTTAAAATCGGTAAAAAAAAAGATAAGCCTCATGAAAAAGTTCGATTTTCCCCAGAGTGATTTTCAGAACAGATTCTTCCTATAGTGACACCTGGAAATACAGTGTCCTAAAATCATAAAAAAAACAATTGCCGTTCTCGTCTTGCTCGGGCACGCCTATCCCAGCGTATCTCGTGGTGCATTGCAAAGTATGCTTAGTTTAGACACGCCAGTTTTTTATTGCAGCTTCACTGTTACTCGGGTTCCAGTTTCCAGGACATAGGCAGTTTGAAAACGGGAACAGTGAACAGCTTCGGACTAAGCTCATGCTCATCTTCGTCTCACTGTTGCAAAGAAAAAACTATTCGTAAGATCACAAAAAAATGATCCTATAGGTGTTAATTCGATGACTTTACATCGTCATCCTTATTAGGTATGGACTTTATTTTCCTAAAGTTAGCACTGGTAGAAACAAAATTGTATAATTTTTTTAAACTTGGCATCTGCAGCTATTTGCGGCACAACCATAACAGCGACAAGACTGAAGGGCCGAAAAAATCCATACCTACACTATTGTTTATCTCTGTTTGTGGCTGCAAGTCAAGATCTTTCCCCTGCTTCTGAGGCGTTAATTAATTCTATCTGTACGAGACTCTGCGACCTCGCTACAAAGGCTTATTTCCCCGTAGCAAAAAATAGGACAAAGAAAAAACCCTTGCAGCAAAAGAACACTGTCTGGCAAGTATAGGGTTAAGCGTGCAGATGAAGCGTAGCACCTCAGCCGCGGTGCACTAATGGCGCTGATATAGGAATAATAATTTCAACGAGGATAATAGAACAACTTTTATTTATACAAACTACAACACTATACAATGTCAGCTCCTAAACACCCGGAAGACTTATTGCACAATAATTGCAACCCTGTGGCCAAGAAATTTCTCCATCACCAAGATCAGAGTTGTAGAACTTGTCCAATTAGCCCTCCATTCGATGCAGTTTTCTAGAGGGAACGAAAAACTAAAGAAGACTAAAACTCTTCAATGATTTCAGGGTTAGGTAGCATGAGGGGCAACTGGAGCAGAGATACTCTAGTAAATACATGTACATGCAGCTTGCATTCATACTTCACCTACC
Source organism: Parhyale hawaiensis (assembly GCA_001587735.2). Lineage (NCBI taxonomy): Eukaryota > Metazoa > Arthropoda > Malacostraca > Amphipoda > Hyalidae > Parhyale > Parhyale hawaiensis. Next base: position 20,525,534 of record LQNS02278100.1, read on the forward strand.
CTTATCATGAACCTTCCTCCTCCCAAGTGCCCGACTATTCTATTCCTGAGTCTTTTACGATGAGTTTCATACGCACGATAACCAATGCATTTTGCATTCTGTGGGAAGAATCTTGAGTCTTGAGATTGTTTTAGTAAAATTATATTACTCATTCCAAGTATTTTTTATGATATTGCAAACTTCAATTTTAAAGTTTGAATAACCTGACCAATTAAAAAAAATACATCTATCATGTTTGATAGGTAAGTTAAGTCATGTTATTTGCCCGCTTTTGATGTGAAGATAATTATAGAAAATGGTTCAAGAATCTCAAGTATGAATTTTCAACTCTAGGCTGAAGCTGTACGCCATGAACAGAAGATCATCATGTTACCGCAAGATAACGTTAATAATTTGCATTATTTTTGTCGTTCGAACTGCAAGGCACCAGGCTTTGTGTTCAAACTGAAATCTCTAACAGCATTTTCGGTTGCCCTAGAAAGTTATTTACGATATTTGCAGCTGGGGCGGCCAATAACTTTTTAGGGATAGCAGGCATGTAGGTTGACTAGTAACGCTGGCCAGGTTAACTGTTCCATCTTCCGCCGGGCTTCCACCAGACTCGGGCACCGACTGGAAGTTTTTTGCGACCACAGTTAACTCAGCCTGCTGTTGGTACGTTCAAGAGAGAGGGGCGCACTGACCGAAACATTATTTATCTTCTATAAAAAATAAGTATTTCGACACGCCACTAACG
>LQNS02278100.1:20526506-20549180 GCA_001587735.2 Parhyale hawaiensis
CCGACTGGAAGTTTTTTGCGACCACAGTTAACTCAGCCTGCTGTTGGTACGTTCAAGAGAGAGGGGCGCACTGACCGAAACATTATTTATCTTCTATAAAAAATAAGTATTTCGACACGCCACTAACGGTGGCTGCCTTTTCCTTTCGAGGACACGGCTACAGGTACTTTCACCGGTACCTCTACCTTCTTGACGACTTCAACTGGTACGTGCTTCACGACTTGGTACGGCACCGGGACCTTCTTGATCACGGGGTACGGGGCGGGTACAGGTATGCGGTTATAAATTGGTACGTGTACTGGGAATCCAACAGGAACGGGGTGAGGGAGGAGGATTGGGATTATTCTGTGTCCGTAGCCATATCCACCACCATATCCTTTTCCACCGCCATAGCCTTTTCCTCCACCATATCCACCATAGCCTTTTCCTCCTCCATATCCACCGTAGCCTCCATATCCTCCACCAGCTGACACCACAGCCAGCACCGACAGCACTACACAAATGGTCTGAAAAAGAGACATGAAATCGTGAAAAACCAATACGTCACATTTCTTAATTGACGTGGTATAATTGAAGGTCTTGGATTTTTCTTAGATAACTAAATCTGATTTCGATATTCTTATTCAAAACAAGAATTACGGTAGTTCTCCTCGTAAATTTCGGTTTTCGAGCAATTTTTACCTATGATAAATAAAAATGGTGTATATTCATAACAAACCTCACTTGACATAATGTGCCATAGTAAAATTATTTAAGTTTTTCCATATGTTGTATCAGTGTTAGGCTGCTAGATCGAATCCGTTTGTTCTAAATTTGTTTACGGAGCTCTAGCGACTACTTCCTTTGGGATAATCTATGTACCGTTCGATCGGACAGCGAAATTAAATCTTTCAGGTTTGACTTGCTCGAAACATCAGAGGTAGGCTCTGGCTTCGACCCGTTGAATGCTATTTCAGCCGTTGACCTATACTCGGGTACCTTTGAGACATTCAAATATTTAATGTTGCTCCGTAAATTGGAGTTTTCAGCCAAAACAATTTACATTGCATAACTTGGGTTTCTTCTAACACTAGCAATACCATCAGAGTTATAAAACTAAAGTTTGTGTCTGAAAGTCTAAACTAGTCATGCCTTACATTCGTAATTTTTCTGTTCACTCGACAGCGCCCGTGCTATGGTTCATATTATTTCATTTGGGGATCATTTCCCAGGAAGATTCAAGTATTCATAGATAACTTTACTTACACTTCAGGATGTAGACGCTTGATAATCTGAGGGGTAAGTTTTGAGGTCTGAAATTAAACCTTCGACACGTGACTTGACAGCAATTTGAGGCAGGAGCTTCTGCTTTGTAACTTTGAAATCGTGCTGAAAGGCAGTTTGAAATCGTGCTGCAAGACGTTACCCGAGTGCGTAGAGTCGGCTGAAAATTCCACGTTACGGAAAAAGATTGAGTTTCTGGCAGTATCAAGGGTAACCGATTGAGGGTTAATGCCTGGACCTCAATTCGATGAGCCGAAGGTAACTCACCTGCTTGAAGTTCCAACTAAGTCAAGCCTCAAAGGTGCAATTATTTAAGCGCTCAATCGAAGATACCCTGCGTCACTTGATGAAAATAATTACTTCACAGTGTCGTTGAAATACAAATTTGTACACATAAAATGGAGTTTTGAAGAGCAGTGAGACTGCACATCGCGCTAGGTAAGAGATGGTGAAATTTACAACTTATAAGAATGCAAAGTTTGCAGTTTACAAGGTTGGTTGGTTTCCTCGTCCCTATTTGATGGAGCATTAGGTAGAAAAAATTGGTTACTAAAAAGACAAAGAGCAATATCTTTACGATTTTTTTTTTTAGTTTAAGCATTGGACGTTTTGGGTTACCGCTATGTAGCACTGTAGCAATATTTTGGACCTCTTGGGTCCATGATAAGTAAGTTACGTAGAAGATCAACAATGGAAAATGGCAAAAATATGTTCTTCAGAGTAGAACCTGAATGATCAAACAGTGACGGACGGCAGGGCTGTCTTTTATTGGAGAAATCATTTATTTTTTGCATTCCATGACGACGTTGGCAGCCCGGGCTGTTTTATTCAGGTCTTATACCCAAATATTGAGCCCACGTGTAGTTTTAATAATAAATATAATAACTAAGCGCATGTGACATTACCCGGAAGTGAGGGAGAGGATAGGCAAATACGGAGTATCTCATACTGTCTTTAACTGCAAATTTCGTCATGCAACGAAAAAGAAAGAAAAAAATGAATTCTCCCATAATGAAAACTCGCCTTTTTTTCGAATACCGAGTGAAAGTAGAAATGCTTGGACAGCGCTTGCCTTCTCTAAGTAACTCAGTGTTAAAAGTGTCAATAAAATTCACATTGGTCTTGTAGCCACAATATCGTTTTGATCACTAGTATATGCTTAAATGTTCTTTGTAGAATTCCTAGCAGTTCCTGCAAATTTGCTGAAGATCCATCCACAACTTTTCAAGTTATGTTCTGATAATCAAAATGGTAAAATGTAGCAAACACACAAACGGAAAAATGTATATCACAAAAATTTGGTCATTGGTGTCCCTTACCATACTTAATATTTCTTGGAAATTTCATGAAGATCCGATCATAACTTCTTCAGTTAGGTTGCCAAGAAAACAAAGGAAAATGAACAAAAAATGGGACAATTGAACGGATCTTCCTCAAAAGTTAATCATCTGTTCCTCCTAACATAGATAACAATCCCTGTAAATGTCATGAAAATTCTTTCACAACCCTTTGAGTTATATTAGTGAAAGACAAGGGGACAGACAAATAAACTCCGACAAGAACGTAATTTGCCTGGAAGCGAATCTCTGCAAGGGATTCCTTCTCACGATAATTTTCTACATGGATGAAATTACTTGAATATGTCGAGAGCACCTTTTTTATTCAAGCAAAATAAGCTCGAGAGAACCTGTTTAAACATTCAAAAATTATTTCACGAGCATCTTCTTACAGAGGCAAACATTACTTAAATTGGCTCTAGAGCTATCTTCTCCCAAAGGAGGAAAGTCGTGTACTTGCATGAAATCACAGAATAAAAAAATGAGGCACTCAATTTCCCTGTAAAAAGAATAGCTATGGTATCCGCAGGTAACCGTTAATTAGGGAAACGATTTTAAGGTGCGCAACACCTCTTTCAAGTGCCGCACTTTTCACCGTAAGTGATAGTGTCTGGCACTGATCTTCCGGGTAAATAGGTAGACTGCTGTAATGTCCTATTCTGAATGCTGATGACTTTCTAATGTGCATAAAGAATATGCAGACAAATGCATGACGTCTTCCAGTGATCATGTGTCTACTCACTGAACTGGGGTTCAGCTCCTCGCTGTTACTCTCTTAAAGTGGAAGTGGTACTAAATAAATTCTGATGTGAATATATACTCTGTGTTAAACGAGTTAGAAACAATATAACGGTTGATAATTGGTAGTGAAATAACTATTCCTCAGAAATGATGAATTTTAGGATGTAAACAACTATTTGCTGCTTGCATTTTCCTATCACTTATACATATCCATTCTGAAATCTTTCTAAAATATTACCTCGCACTCATTTTCAACAAAATTACGAAATGAGACCTTCTATTCTCTATCTCCCAATAATGAGTATTGATGTAGGCGAACAGTTGGCTAATTTTCAAATAGCATCTATTGTTAAAAGAACACCATCGCACTTATTAGATCCTATATCTAACTGCGTATTAAAAGCGGTATAAATATTATGTTGTTCAATAATACTAATATAATTATTACTTGTTTCCCAAAAAGTTTTACAACTTGTCTCTCTAGAGGCTATGCAATATAGAATTGCTTGCATATTGTAATTTGAAATGCCTTCAAAATTATTAATATGTGATGTACCTATATCTGTCTGTAATTAATCTATCAAACCCTTAATGAACTAACCCGGAAACTATCAAGGCCTATATCCTGAAAAAAAAAGAACTACAATGAAGACATCTCGCAGTAGCCGATATCTGGTAGTAGAGCTTGTTGCCAATTTCACAAAATTGTTCAATTTCCTCAGGATTAATGGCTCAAACGAATTGTGTATTCAATAAATTTAAGGCAGGAAAAAAAAAAACAGACCAACATTTCACGTACTATTAGAAAACATTCTCTGATAATAGGTTCAAGTTTCTCAGCGCCAAATTTTCTTAATCTTCATCGATGTAAATAGTTACATCGGGTATTCAAGTTTGATGTTTTTGATGACAGGAGAATGTTCATACAGAAATGAAGTCTAACGTCTGCAACTGAAATTTAAACAAATGAATGTATTGACATGACTTTCATAAACGGGCTTCAAACTTCTTTTAAATTGTATTTGTAAAAACATGAAGTGCAGTACAATTGAATTTATTTTTATAAACAATAAAAGATAAATTTGACAAACAACTATAGAAATATTTTAAATATCTTAAAAAAAGGTCAAGAATGACATTAAACTCTAGTGTCACTGCCGCAGAAACAGGTCGCACTTGACTCTCAAAACAACAGTCTCACTATCGATGAAGATAGTCTGAAAGAAATTACGCTCCGCTGTTGGACATGCTTGCTACTATCGTATTCTTTCAGTCAAGATGGGGTTTGTTCAAGAGAAAAATTGCAACTAATGCGAGCCCAGTTTTTATGCCCTGGCTCGTGGAGTGAAGGTGAGTTTTTTCCTCAGTCCTGCTGAGTCATGAGTGGCTATCCAATTCTGAGCTGAGGGAAAAAGTATTTGCAGCCAATCTAAGCAAGCGACGGCTGCCGCAAACCGAAATTCGTAAAGGATAAAAATGCTGTTAGTTCAGCAGCGCAAGGCATCTGTCCCACTCACCAGCTTCATGTTGTGCGAGGCACTTGTAAACTCCACAGGATCGTCCAACTTATTGTTGGCTCTCGTCGTAGACGTAGGTTATATAGACAACAGCATAGTAGAAGAAGTAGCTATTTCCAGGTCAGCTGTTACACAATAAACTTACCCTTTTGAGGTTTTAGCAGGCAAAAAATTCGCAATACCTGACACAGATCCAACGATGCCCGCAGCGAATCCCAACCTGTTAACAGGTCGCTTGCTCCAGCGCCGTGCGAGCGGCGACTGGCCACCTGATGCAACAGGTTTTTGCTGCCGCCGACCTCGTCCGAATCGGTTGCACAAGAATTTTCAAACGTCCAACCGAATGCCGCTGACCCTTTCATTTGGGGGCTCTGCACCCGTCACCAGCAGCAGCTCTCGTGAGCTGGAAAATGAATGACCCGAGTGCTTCCTGGTGGTGGTTAGCCAAGGGCGAGACGAGGAGGATGATGATGCTCAAAAATGAGCCCAAGGGCGAGACAAAGATGATGGTGATGCTTAGAAATGAGCCCAAGGACGAGACGAGGATGATGATGATACTCAAAAATGAGCCCAAGGGCAAGAAAAAAAAAAAAGATGTTCAATGATAAGCCCAAGGGCAAGACAAAGATGATAAACTAAAAAATTAGCAGAAAGATGATGATGGCCAAAAATAAGTCCAAGAGTAAGACAACGGTGATGCTACTCAGCCACGGAACAAAAAGAAAGACAAAGATTATGGTAAAGAAAAATGAACGAAAGAGCGAGACAATGATGATGCTCAATATAAGGCTAATAGAAAGATTATGATGTTTAATTATGAGTCCAAGGGCGATACAAAGATGATGCTCTATAATGCGCCCGAACTTACAATAAACCATACGGCATAAAATTAGTATCAACCAAAGTAAAGTTGTCCGTGCTTTGTATATTATGAGCAACAGTGCCCGATGTTATAAAACAATTGTCTACAGACTAACTATTTCAGGTTGATACGCCAACACAACTGGCATTTAATATTCATAATTTTTGCGGAAAGGAAGCCAAAATTCTTCGGAAGATCTGTACAAGTATTTTATCGCATTCAGTATTTGAAAGTTCACGATAGCGATCGCGCTTTGTTTCACACATCATATGGGAGTGGCGGGACAGCACTGATTTAACTTTACAGTAGGTAGAAAAGATCACATGGAGCTTCAAACAGCAGCTGAAGAACGATACGGTTCCGATATAGTACGTGAGTAGCCTACGTCAAAGTACATGTTACGAGTAGGAGAAGTTTGAAATAATTCAGTTTGATTCGGTTCGTTGAGAAGAGGTAAAGCTATAGAATAATTAGTACCCGAACTAACCTTTGGTACACATTATACCTGAATCTTTGTTAATTAAGCCACATACCCACAATGCCTAATCTAAAGACAGGTTAGCAGTGAAAGAACCACAAAGGATATTATAACTTCCGCATTTTCATTCTAAAGCGCAGTTGAAAATTATAATTCAATGCTGGCGGAACCTCAGGGTATGCTGCCAATCTTGCTCATATCACCGAACATTGCAATAATAAAAGTATACAGCCAGCAGTCCAATTAACTTCAGGGTAATCATATGTGACATTTTCCCGCAGTAAAGCGATCCGAAACTTTAAAGGCTAGAGGCGTGTGCCAGCTGACAGAAGCACAAAATGTTCTACGCCAACAGAAAAATGAAAATTGAGTGGCATTTTGGACGGGTGATTTGTTAGAAAATAACGAGAGGATCGGGGTATCGGTTGTTAATATGGGACTGGACGGCCAGCTAACGAGACAGGTGATGTAAATTTAGACCTCCAATAATATTGCACAGTTCTACACAGGGCAACGTTGGCTTTTATTAATTTGGTCTTGTTCCCTGTAGGTACGATTACACAGGGCAACAAATTTCCCTTTTTTTCCGGTAGCCGTAAGTTTAACAACTGCTCCTATGTCAGTATTTGATGCTGATTTTAGACATGTAAGTCGAAGTTCGCTAGCACGTTGGATTTTTCATATATTTGTACTTACCGCACTCGTAGGAATCGCATTACGGGACTCATCTGAACATTTTCCCGGTGTGCGTTCAGTAGGAAAAGCGCTTATGAAGTACAAGAAACAGAACGTTATTGCTTGGAAATAAGACGTGATAAAGCAAATCGTTTTCAGATTTGGAACCACAAATAAAACTGAAGAAAATACAGTTGAAAGAATTTTAGAGGAAATTGCTTGTTCCTCAGTGTTATTTGCTGAACGTGAGGGAAGGAAAGAAGAAGTAATGAAAGACAGAAACAACCATAGCTCATTGATTAAAATTAATCTCGTAGGCGTGAAGTTGACATGACTAACCGCTAGTACAGCGCCTGAGCTCAGTGTACTGGATGAATCGGTCAGTCCAGCGCTGCAGTGCTTTACAAAGCCTGGAAACGTAATCCAACAGAGGAGAACAGATCCAGTCACCTAAGGGCATGTTGGGATGTAATTTCTATGTTGTTGATAAAGATGTAATCCCTAGATGCTTTTATGTTTTCTTAATGCTTGTGTATTGCTGACAGTTAGTCTCATCTGTTAGACAGACTGGTTAGCTCAGCCAGCAGGTCGTGCGCTGAGAGTGATCTGGTGAATCTGTCCAGTAGGAGAGGGGCGGACGGACTCTGTATGTTTTATAAGGTGAACAACAATACAACACATTGGTTGTATTCTTCTGTCTCTGCCCTCAAGGTCTTTGGGAGAAATACACGTGCTGCGGATGATACGCACTCTTTCACTTTGGAGAGTACTAGGTACTGAACCAGTCAGTTCAGTCGGTGTATCCTGCCGTGGTCAGTTTCGGTTTGGAATTTATTGCCGGCATTAGAGTTTGATGGTGTCGGCCTGCAGGCGTTAAGTCTGCTGTTAATGACTTTCTGATGTATTTTTCCTTGGGTTGCACTATCTGTCCGTGGTGGTCCTGGTGTGAAATTTTAATAATAATAATATTAATAATAAATATAGTAATAATGTGACTCGTGCAGTAACGTCTGTAGGTATAACAAAGGGTTACTGTACTTCTCGTATTAAACCTCCAGTTAATTTGTTGTTTCGAAGCACAGCATAATTGGTAACTGATGGAAACCGAGTGTGCATCGGCTACAGCGCTGAAAAATAAATGGATGAGGAGCGTATGAAAATACACTTTGTGCACTTTTAAGGGTAATGCCTATAAAAATGCATCCTATCGGGAGATTTTTAAGTCTTATTTATAAGATGGGCTTCAAGCAGCTTCTTCCATTATTCCACCAAGCAAAATCTAGTGGAAGAAACACAAAACAAAATAAGAAAAAAATGCGAGGGCAAAATTGTTTACGAACAGTCAATGTGTTCGAACAAATACCGAATTAGATATGACGTGAAAAAGATTTACAGCTTGAAAGCGATGACGTCAAGGGGAAAATTTTTTTCTTCTTTTGAGTGAATACAAATTTCTTTTCATTTGCACCTCTGAACTTTACAATAGAGCTCGTCGTGCCGACATTAGCAGCGACTTACGGTTTAATGAACAGCTGTTGACTTCCGTCTAAAAATTATGTTACTTAAACTAGATTGTACAGCATGAATCCAGGGAATATAATAAGATATTGCGAGCATAATAATGAATAGCGGCGAGCAGCCTGGGTGTCAAGTAATAATAGCGAGGAAACTGAAAAAGTCTCAGTCTAGTGAAAAAGAAGAATAAAACTTTTCTTTTTCACTAGAAACCTCTCCTAAGTATTCCATTTTCTTCAGTTTTGACCGTGGATTTCGAGCAGGTTATATCAGATTTTTCTAACAACTATATTACAGAGAGACGAATATTTTCTGAGCCGTATCCAGGATATTGATTTTCTGTGTTATTGATGAATAGAAATAAAAACAACAACAACAACAACAACAACAGCTTGAAGCATTATACTTCTGAGATACCCGAGCTCCTCCCACTATATCTCTATGTATAATAGCAGAGATTATGTGAGCAGTGACTACTAAGCCAACCAGAAAACAAGATTATCAGAGTTTTATAATTATAAAGCTTTATACGAAATGGGGAGACATAAATCCAAGTTAGACAATAAATCCGTGACCTGTGAGGAGGAGCACCTTACTAATATTACCTATTGTTCCCGAGCCGTAAAAACTGATAGGCTCTTTTTCCCTTACCTAATACTGGAAGCAGAAAGTACAGACGAACCAGCGAACGGATGGAACAACATACATAAATATATATATGTATATTTGTATATACTATGGACAGGCGCCGTCATTAAGTGATGACAAAATAATTGCCCCACTTCTATCACGTTCCGTATTATCTGCTCTCAGGAATGTCTTCCCTCTTCTTTCGTTGATCTTCTACGCAGTCTGAACAACATGGGTATAGAGATGACAAAAATCTACCCAGTGAGAAGGAACTACAATCTCGTATCGATGTTGATGGAGCAAAACGTGGTAGATGAACTTTTATACACGTAGAACCGTAGAAATACTCAGCCCGATTGAAAATGAAAGCTGTCACCCCATAACGTGACTTGGAAAAACTATTACAAGCAAACTACAACGCAGGCAGCAAGTTGGCAAGTGTGTGAATATAGCAAACAGAGTGCTCGGATTCGTTGCCAGGAATCCCGAGCACAAATCCAAGGACATCATAATTCCCTTTTACAAAGCATGAGTGTGCTCACATTAACAATTTGCTGTTCATTTCTGGTGGCCACATCAGTGCAAAGACATCGATAGCATGGAAAGACTGCAAGGCAGAGCAACGAAATTGCTATCTCAGCTGTGAACTAGCCGTACGAGTCTCGCGTACATGAAGAGGTCTGATGTCTCTCGAACAAAGACAACTCAGAGGCTTGGCAACTAACAGAAGTATTCAAGTATCTGAAGGGCTTCAACGACGAACTTACGAAGGGGTTTTTTGAGATGGACTTTAATGATCGGATGCGGAATAACGGCAAAATTTCCAGCATAAAGCTTGAAGAACAACCTTGAGTTCTTTCCATATTTCAGCGTGAACATCTGGAGGAGACCTCCTCCGATGCTGTCGGTGCAGAGACCGACAATGCGTTTAAAAATCGTTTTGATACATTGGGAGAGACATCCTCCACAGCTAGGACCACCTCCTCCAGGAGTCACAAACTCTTACAGGCCAAAGTTTCGGGATCACCTTAATGCTTTATCTTTTCTCTTCCGCCCCAACTAACTTGACGTCTCCAAGCTCCGCAGAGCTGCAGCAAAAAATCGTGTTTCCAGGATTGTCTCTTTGGCTGTGTTTGTTCGCTTTCCTCAGTCATCTACACTCTACAGGATACTTATATAATGGCAATTGCTCACTGAGGCTGTTGCGTAAGTCCCGGCGGCTCTCTGGGACTGGGCCTGTTTGTTCGTCTATCTGCTGCCGCTAATCTTATATAATCTATTTTTAGTAGACCAAAGGCATATGTCGAATGTTCCAAAAGACATTCTGCACTTAAGTCCATATTCAGGAAAAACTGGTTTCAGTATTCAAAGACCGTTATAAATCATACTAGTGGTCCCTCTTGCACGACAGTGGGGAGTTGAATTGCTTTTCGTTACGTATTCCTTAGACTAAGCTTGCATCACATCTTTGTCAAAAATAAATTTTTGCATGAATGATGCTACTGATAACGTCCCAGGATGGATACAAAAGGCATCAATGGGTTAAGAGTGGAAGTAGAGTTAAAATACGAGACCAGCAAGCTCTGGAAACCCACATTGCGGGGGAGGGGAATTATTGAATGCTTGGAACGTTTTTGCACTTATTCCATTAAAATCTTCGAAAGTGAAAATTATCTAGATCCTCGATTGTGTTTTTAACAAAGTCTAATGATTTTCTACAGTTTGTATTTCTCCATCATGAGTTTATTCAAGAACAATGAGAAATTAATCAAATAAATGTGTTCGTTTTCTGAACGAACTGCTAGGAATAATATTTGATGCAGCCTGGTTTGATTTTTGCCCGTATCTGCAACCTGGTTTCTAAACCCAGTGAGCCATAAATGTACTGAATTATAAAGACAGACAAAAACAATTGAAAAAGAATAACTCCATGGCATTTTAACACCCTGTTCTTAGTTGCCCTAATTGCCCCAAAGCTTTGGTCGCTGACCTCATGTCTTGAGCTGTACTTTCTCAAAATGTCATAATACTATTCACTGCTACATATGGTCGCCAAAAATAACTCGCAGAGCATTTTTTCATTAAAACTTGTCAGTATTGTTGTGAGATAAAATTGATTAAACTAGAGCACTCTGACAGCCGAGCAAGGCAACGTTAAGAAAAGTTCATATTGGTTCTGAAACTATAATTTCCTTTTCATCGGAACCAAAGTCTGCTCACTCGGGTCTCTTTACAGTAATAACAATTCCTGTTATTTTCTTGAAGATCAGTCAGTAACTGTTGGAGTAAAGTTGATAATAAACATTCTGACAGACATTATAGTAAAACATACAAAGAAGCCGATCATCACTAAAACTTGATCATTTATGTCTTTTGAGAATTCTAGCAACTCCTGTAACTTTGATAAAGATCTGCCCATATCTTTTTTTGAGTTATTTTGCTAACAAACGCAAAATCCAGTAGAGCACTCTGAAAACGCGTACCTTCGCCAAGCAATGCAACGTTAACGAAAATTTCAAATTTGTTCTGAAACTATGATTTCCTGTTTATCAGTACCAAAATTTTATCATTCGTGCGTTTTGACAGTAAAAAAAGAATTAGTAATTTTCTTGAAGATCCATCAGTAAGTTTATGAGCTATGTTCTGACAAACATTTTGAAAAACATTAGTCAAACACTCCAACAGAAACAGATCATATCCAAAATTTGGCATATGTGTCTTGCAATATTGGTAACAATTCTGACAAATTTCATGAAGATCCGTTAATAACTTTTTGAATTATACATCTGACAAATATTTTAACGAACAGTCAAACGCATGAACCGATTATCACCAAAATTGGAACATTGATGTCTTTTGACATTTCCAACAAATCCTTTACGTTTCATAAAGATGCGTTTAAATCTTTTCGAGTTGTTATACTAACGAGATAAAATCGAATGCAGGGCCAAACAAACGAACAAATAGTGCGTCACAAAAATTTTGTGTTTTACTCTTCGTGATTTACCTAACAACTCATGTAAATTTCATAGAAATTCGTTCACAACTTTTTGAGTTACAACATCATGAAAAAAAAAGGCATACAAACCAACTGGTAAACGGATCTTCACAAAAAAATTATCATCTGTTCCTCCTAACATACTGCACGATCCCTGCAAATTTGCATAATGCAAACAGTTATGAACGGAATTAAAAAAAAAGTACAGAAGCTGTTATTGCTGCTAAAAAGCACAAATCATTAAATTTTAGGGTAGATATGAGGGAAATAATGGTTTGAGCACCAATTTAAATTTTTCGTTACCGCTGCTTTGTTAGGCGGAGGTATACACTCTCACAGTGCTTTAGTTGTTATAAGTATTGTTATCATTATCACCTTCCTCGAAGAAAGTATGTTTTTGTCAAGCTTGTCTGTCATAAAGTTAACTCCAAAAATTATGTACGGATCTTTACGAAGTCTACAGGGATTGTTTGGTGTTTAAGATGGAACAGATGATTAAATTTTTGTGAATATTTGTTCAACCGTTTGCCGTCTGCCTCATATTTTCTTTGTAGAATAACTCGAAAAGTTTTGAACGGATCCTTATGAAATTTACAGGAATTGTTGGAGTTATTAGGAGCCAATGACCAAATTCTTGTCGTGATCTCTTGGTCAGTTTGTTTCTCTCTATGAATATTTAATGTTTGTTAGAAACCTAACTGAAAAAGTTGTAAACGGTTCTTCGAGAAATGTATAGCATTATTAGACATATTAGAAGCCACAAATTACCAAATTTTGTTAAGGATCGGTTTTTCTCGTTTGTATGTTTGATTGTTTGTCAAAATATTTGTTGGGCCGTATTCACACGTCCCTCATTTTATCATTTTAACACGATCGCCTAAAATGATGGACGGGAAGCGTTGATTTGATAGAAGCATCCGCAGCAAGCGCGGTGTGCTGAAGAGTGAAGCATACCCGTTGCATATCATCAACCGTGAGTTTTTATTTCTGTCATTCAATGTTCCGATTTATGTGTGTACCTTGCTATTTTTACTTGTAAACTTTAGACTTTATCAGTAAATTTATTGTATTTTATCTCAACAGTTTTGCTGCTGATGGGTATGATGCCCGAAACGTTTGATTTTAGCATACGATGATAAGTACCGCCTTCCTGGTCTTCACCTTCCTTGTGAAGCTGCGATGCAGCAGAGTTCCAGATATAATATCCCATATTTGAACGTTCTGCGTCATTCAAGTTTAGTATTCAAGTTTAGTAAATAAAACTTAGAAATATTGAAAATTTATCCTCTATAGCTTTCTCAAATCGTGAACAAGTCGACAAAAATGCTTTTTTATTGTCACTTTAATGATCAGAATCACAGTACTGGCGTTTAAGAAAAGATATCTAGAAAACATGAAAATGTTGTACGAACAGGGACGCCATCTTTTGATTTGGAAGCCCAGTGGGGTCACTCTGAGCTGATTTCTCTTCTATCAGTTTATCAGGCTATAAATATTTTGAAAATAGGCTGTTCCAATCAAAATCAGCTTATAAGATTTTGGGATACGATTGTGACTTCAAACCGATGCAAAATAAAAGCGAAAAATGTAGAGAAACGATATCATAACTGAACGCGCGGCGCCATTCAGTTGAATGAAGGACAATTCTACGTGTGAACAGAGACAAAAAAAGTTGACGCACGTCTAAGGGACGTGTGAACTCGCCCTTAGAATATAGCTGAATAAGTTAATGACTTAGCTTCAAAAAATAAAATGATAATTACGAAACTGTTGTTAGTGTTAAGAGTTACAAATGACCAAATTTTGGTGGTGATAAAACGGAAATCCTAGTTTCAGGATCAATTTTAATGTTACATTTATAAACCGTATCTTGCTTGATGGAGGTATGCGCTCTCAGAGTGCTCTAGTTACTATTATTATTGGAACCACAAGCTCGGGCCTCAAGAGACGAGTCGTCAGGCAGACTCAAATGCAGTATTTGAGCAAACCCGCAATGCCAGAGGCGCCGCTTAGAAGAGTCAATGAGGAAGCCATGTACGGCTGACTTGAGCGCCTTCAGACCTACTCGGCTGAACACGGAACCCGGCATTGAATACCATACCAACAGAGGTAGTTTGTAGCACCAACTGGACTAACTTATGTACAACCTATCTGTCTCCAATGGAAAAGGATCCGATGAGTACTTAACTTTGTGAATTTCTAACTCGTGCAAGTGAGACATTGACCTTATTATTCCGCACATTTTGAGTTTGCTATCTACTCAGTAACGTATCCCAAAGTTTACACAAGGAAGTACTCAGCATGATAGCTAAGTTTGTCTCCAGAAATTGCAATAAAGTTTATCGGGGAAGAAGTTTCGCCTATCCATGATTTTTTCCTTGTTCTCGCTTGGCCTTACTCGGTTAGAAAGTGAACAATGATAAAAACATGGCTGGGTGAGTTTAAACATCTAAAACTGCTCGTACAAGGTCATAAGTTTCTGGTGTGGAGAGAACGCTTCTCCAGAGGCTAATTTTGACGGAATACTGGCAGCTGTAGAGCCGAAAACCTAACCTGCTCGCCGTCTAGTCAGACACGTTTCGAAAAATGCTAGAGCGCCAGTAGTGATATTCTTTCTCAAAGCTGACTTTAGTGAATCCACTTCTAGACACAGAGGTAAAAATACTCTAGTACCAATAATGCTGTTCATAAGTAAGCTGCCTTTAGTAAATCATCAATCAGAGCCAGGGTTAAAATAAAAAAACAGTGAGGCGATAGTGTCCTTGTTGAAGTGTCAAAAACCGAGCATTGAATTTCAAAATTCATCTAAAGTAGACCGCTAGTTTCACTGAAATTGGTGTCTAACCAAGCCCAAAGTTATAGCCCACTAGGAGGTAGGGCCTTGGGCTTGGGCTCTTCCCTGGCGAATGGAGCATTGGTCCATTCAGTGATAAAATATCTCACCTAATCTTGTCTATCTAATGCGGAAAGTAAGCCCCTGCCAGCAGAAAATAGGCACCAATTTTGTCGAAAACATAATTACAGATAGACTCTGCAACAATATTTATATCTTTACGGAAACGATATCACCATGTAGGAGGGCAAACAAGAATTTTACTGATGCCCATTGCGTCCTGAAACCTGAGTGTGGGTGTGAATTATTGCATATTGTTGATATGTTTTTTTTAGAATGCCCCCCCCCCCCACTGCATACGATAAATTATTTATTCATCACATTTAAAAAGTTTGGAAATGCTCACCGACGTGGCTGCGGACAATTTCAGCGATTTCTGAGAAATAGAACTTGCGCTGTTTTTGATCGATGTAAATATCCCTAAACGCTTGCTTAATGTTAGCATAATATGCATTTTATCTGAAATTTCTTCACTACTCACTACTCACTATACTCTTCTCTCAATGTGTCTGTTATTTCTGTAGTCCTGGAAAGCTTTTCAGATTACCGTTATTCGCTGGTATAGTAAAAAAAATAATCGGATAATGATAAAACCTATAATAATAAAGTCATCTTCAACCTTTACGTCCTATAGGACTTTCCTGCACCTATGAATTTTACTGAAATCATACTAGAGGTAGCAATGGTGACAGGTGAAGTACGTCAGTCTGCAATGAGAATTTTGCAACCCACGCGTACCATTGCTGGCGAGTAAGGTACGTCAGTCTGCAATAAGAAGCTTGCAGCCCACACGTACCAGGTCTGGCAGGTAAGGTTCGTCAGTCTGCAATAAGAACTTTGCAGCCCACACGTACCAGGTCTGGCAGGTAAGGTACGTCAGTCTGCAATAAGAACTTTGCAGCCCACACGTACCAGGTCTGGCAGGTAAGGTACGTCAGTCTGCAATAAGAAGCTTGCAGCCCACACGTACCAGTTCTGGCAGGTAAGGTACGTCAGTCTGCAATAAGAAGTCTGCAGCCCACACGTACCAATGCTAGCACGTAAGGTACGTCAGTCTGCAATAAGAAGCCTGCAGCCCACACGTACCAATGCTTGAACGTAAGGTACGTCAGTCTGCAATAAGAAGTCTGCAGCCCACACTAATTTAACAGGAGAAAGTTGCATCTCTTCAGATGTCGATGCGATTGTCTGCTTGCTTAGAAATGTTACTTAATGGCATTTGCGTCGTAGCAGCTGCTTTAATGTTAGAAATAAAGTTGATTGATCTACGACAGCGTGGGAGAGAAGAACGCGAGCCAGCTGAATTACCATTGAAATATCAATGGATTGTCTACAAATGCTACGGTAAATAATTACTTATGGGACCACGCTATACTCGATTGCGTCAACACTGTTGCTTGATGAACCACAGCATAAGAAACAATATGGGACTGTATGTTTTGAAGGGAAAAGTATAAATACTGTGGTAATTTTTGTACGCTGTGACGACACAATGCAGCTCATTATGGGTTTTGTTTGATGTGAGAGAATATTTAAATTTTTATCGATAATATAGAGTGATAGATGTGGTATGCATCTTCTGTAAGGCACCAATTCTGTGTATGGAGCGGTATTCTCTAAGTAATGAGGAAATCCATTAATTACTTGAGGCATTCTACGAATTCAATGTATACCTACCATTTCTTATTCGATTCTATTTAGGACGACAGCTTTCAATTTCGCCAAGATGGTTATGTTTTTGCCGTATTTGTCTATGTTTGTTTGTCACCAAAATAACTCAAAAAGTTATGAACCGATCTTTACAAAATTTTCAGGGATTGTTAGGTACGTTAACAGTAATAGACAATTAACTTTTGGTGGAAGTCCGTTAATCTCTTTGTTTGTCTACCTATTTTTTCTCAGTGCCATAACTCAAAAAGTTATGGACGGATCCGATTGCCGTGAAATTTACATGAGTTGTTAGGTACATTACGAAGAGTAAATGGCCAAAGTTTTGTGATGATCTTTTTAGTTCTTTCGTCTGTTTGTTTTGAGGTTGAATTTTGTTAGCACAATATACTCAAAATGTTCTAAATGGATCTTTATGATATTTACAGTTGTTAATAATGTTAAAAGACCTATAGATGATTAAATTTTGGTGCAGATCGGTTGGTCTATTTGTGTGTTTGACTTATGATTGTCATAATGTTTGTTAGCAGCATAACTCAAAAAAGTTAGGAACGGATCTTCAAAAAAAATTGCAGAAACTATTAATACTATCAAAAGACACAAATGATTATATTTTGGTGTTGAGACAAAGAAAATCATGGTTTGAGAGCCAATTTGAATTTTTCGTTAGCGTTGCCTTACTTGGCGGAGGTATGCGCTCTCAGCGTGCTCTCTAGTTTTTAACTTATGTTATAGCTTTGGTAACGAAACCACAGGTTTATATATATTCAAAACTATATGTATATATATAATACATATATACACACACGCACATGAACGTGATTGCATTAGTTATTTATTTGCTTCTATCGGTGGCATTTATATGTCAGCTGATGAGGTTATGGATTATTTCCATTATATCTGGTGGCATTTTGAGAGTCGGGGCTACAATCTTCCTACCATAATACGACACTATAACGGGTACTAAAGGACCTGTTGGTCCCTCTATGTTAGATTAGATTAGATTGCTGGCAGTACAACCACGATTTATTCCTTCAGAGCTGCGGATTTTGGGGCCGTAAAGTTAATTGGGTTGGGAAAGAAAAGACTATGTAGCCTATAAGGATTAAGGTGGCCTCCGAAGCTTTGACCGGTAAGAGTTTGTGACTCCTGGAGGAAATGTTCGTAGCTATGGAGGGTGTCTTACCCAATGTTTATCAAGACAATTTTTAAACGCGTTGATTGTTTCAGCACCGACAGCTTAGGAGAAGAGTTAATTCCAGATATTCATTATGAAATAAGGAAAGAACTACTTTCTAAAGGTAGTTCTTTGAACTTTATGTTTAAGTTTTTATCCGTTGTTTCGCAGGTGATTGTAAATATCTCTGTCAAAACGTCCCGCTATAGGTACGTCGTTGAAGCCATTAAAATACTTGAATATTTCTATTATTTGCCCTTCAGTCGTCTTTTTTCGTGAGAGATCACGCCCACTTCTTGTTGGCGACGCTCGTATGGATGGTTTCGCAGCTGAAGTATCAATTTCATGGTTCTGCGTTGGATTCTTGCCATGTTATCGATATCTTTGCACAGATGTGGCGACCAGCATTAAACTGTAAATTCTAAGTGTGGAGGCAGTAGTACCTTGTGCCTGATAATGATTAGGTCCTTGGTTTGTACTCGAAATTCCTGGTACCGAATCCCAGTACTCTGCTTGCGATTTTCACATTCATGACACGCTGCCGCCGAACAGTGAGCCATGAGTCTCCCTGGAAGCCATGATCTTTCATTTTTTTCATTAACCGTTGATGGGAGACTTTGTCAAAAGCCTTTAGGATGTGTAGATACACAAATTCCACACCCTTTTCTTCATCTCTTATTTCCGTAGCCTTCGAAAAGAAGAAAACTAGTAAAAGCCATTGCTAAAGGCACGCATTGCCACGAAATTCTGTATCCGATTGTGTGGCAGCAGACGAGGCTTTGATTTGGACATTGCTATGCCACTAAAAAGTACATCTGAGGTATGAATCGGTTCGTGCGGTTCGTAGGTTGTAACAAGCATCATCGGTCAAGCTTTGAAAATGAATCCTACTTCTGAGTTAGTTTAAAGTTGCAGTGACGCATAGTTTTAGCTGGACATTCAAGCGCCGTAAGTAGTAGTCACAGCAACGTGACGGCCGAAGCGAAAAGTTAAGTGACTGAGCAAATTTTGCGAGTGTCCCCACGCTCTAAGAAGTTTATTTTTTCTGGGTCATCTATGTTTACTTAACATGTGAGTTGTCCCGCTTTGTGTATCCAGAATACGACAGAAGCTACTGAACAGATATGAAAATGCTGCAGTTTTTGGTTGCCTCATTACCTCCGCCAAAGAGGTTATGTTTTCGTCATGTTTGTCTGTCTGTCTCTCTGTCTGTCATCAAGATGACTAACAAATTTTATGGACTAATTTTGACGAAATCTACAGGGTTTGTTAGGAGGAACAGATGATTAACTTTTGGTGAGTATCTGTCCATCCGTTTGTTTGCTTGTCTGCCTATTTTTTGTTAGTGCCCTAATTTGAAAAGTAATGGACGGATTTTCATGAAATTTGCACGAGTCGTTAGATTTATTACAGAGAGTGAATGATCAAATTTTTCTGATGATCTGTTCGTTGGTTCGTTTGTTTGTCGCTGTGTTTGATTTTATGTTTGTTAGTGTAATAACTCAAAAAAAAATATCGATGAATCTCTATGAAATTTGCAGAAATTGTTTGGAATGTTCAAAAACATAATTAATTAAATTTTGGTGATGATCGGTTGGTCCGTTTGTGTGTTTAAATAATGTTTGTGAAAATGACTGCTTGCGCAATAACAAAAAATATCGATGGATCTTTATGAAATTTTCAGGAATTGTTAGTAATGTCAAAAGACATAATTGATAAAATGTTGGTCATGATCGTTTGGTTCGTTTGTGTGTTTGACTAATGTTTGTTAAAATGATTGCTGGCGCAATGGCTGAAAAATTATGATTTGATCTTTATGAAATTTGTAGGAAGTGTTAGTAATGTTAAAAGACTTAATTGATAAAATTTTGGTGATCATCGGTAAGTCCGTTTGAGTAATGTTTGTTAAAACGCTTTTATCACAATAACTCAAAACTTATGGATAGATCTTTATGAAATTTTCAGGAATTGTTTGTCATAATAAAACACAATTGATTAAATTTTTGTTCGTCCGATTGGCTTATGTTTGTTAATATGTTTGTTAGCACAAAAGTTATGAGCAGATCTTCAAGAAAATTACGGACACTCTTAATATTGTCAAAAGGCACAAGTGATCAGATTTTGGTGTTTATATAAAGAAAATCATGGTTTCAGAGCCGATTTGATTCTTTCGTTAACGCTGCCTTGCTTGGCGGAGGTATGCACACTCAGAGTGCTCCAGTTGTTATCTGTACCCTAACAAAAACCAAGGCTGCTGCTCAAGTTAAAACCGAAATTCAACTTCTGTTCGACGTTGCGGTGGCCTAAGATTTTCTA
Source organism: Parhyale hawaiensis (assembly GCA_001587735.2). NCBI lineage: Eukaryota > Metazoa > Arthropoda > Malacostraca > Amphipoda > Hyalidae > Parhyale > Parhyale hawaiensis. The sequence goes on from LQNS02278100.1 coordinate 20,546,577, forward strand.
AGCTTGCGTGAAATTTTTATAACACGGAAAAGTTGACGGACGTTAACTGTGACACCAACATTATTTATACTTTATATGATGTTTCTTAGAATACACAGACCCTCCAGTGAGGATGAATAACATATTGGATGCCATCTGTACTGAGTGAAGCGTATATACACCTATGCTCGCCATTTTAAGTACCGTGCTGTTGGAGCAACTCAATGCCAACGTAGCTACCTGTCCAGACTGCATACATTCAACTCAGTAGCTGGCAGTATTATCTTGACCGCAGGCAGATAAGCATTCTTGCTGGCATTAAATGCTTTAAAATGGCATTTGGTGCCGAGCTAAAGCACGGTATAATTTTATACATCGAGGTAAAGTGAACAATTTTTTATTCCTTCGCTGCCCGGTAAAAGTGACTTAATTGCAGCTGATAAGCTTGTTGGTTCACTGTCCTCTGTCTACAGCTCTTGATAGGCATGATCATGATACGATCATGGGAATAACAGTACTTTCTAGTAATCCGAGCACAGAAAGAAGGTAAAATTAAATATCCCTGCTCCAGCTACACGTATTTTCAATGTTTCGACATCAGACTTGGTGAAGCTATGGCTCTTTTGTCGTTAAACTAGTGAACTTCCCCAGCTGAAAAGTGGAATTGAGACATGACGTTAACAAGCAATTATCTAGTTGTGTATTATGTTGTTGTAGGAATAGCAATTTGTAGTAAGAATACAAAGCTTAGTCGAATTTACTGATGTTAATCCGGAAGAAACCACTTGCTTGTACCATAATTAGTAATTCACAGTTTTCCATGGACGTCGTGCTAATTTGGTCTAGGAAAAAGAGAAGATTTCACTAATTTTCGAACAAAATTCCAGCTACAATGATTTCCGTAGCTAAAACTCAATGATAATTGATGCTGAAGCGGCTATCATCGCCGCCGACAGATGCCGTAATTGAACCATGTTTGCTGTTACTAATTGGCTTCCTCCGACTGGAATCAATCCAAAGCTGTAATGAGATTGGAACTCGTTTATTTTGTGTCGTGCCTCAATAAAATTCCTACCTAAGATTCGTACATCATACCTTTTTGCTTATTTTTTTCTTTTTGTGTGTTTCAGTTGGCCCGAAAGTTCTGGTCAAATTTGAAGTCAATGTAGCCATGCAAATCTGAGGTTACACTATACAATCGCAAGCTCAACTTATGAGTGGATGCACAGTTAGGGGAGTCAGCAACATACATAAACTATAGCATGAACGACTTGCTGGCTGAATGGCCGCTTCTGTAAGCTTTGCCGCCAGTCCGTCGAAGTAGACCCGAGATAAAACTTTACGTGTGTTCTTCCTATGTTGCTACATTTAGAAGGTCTATAATTTCACCTACTCAATAACGTCAATAAAAATGAATAGGAAAAATTGCATATTCAAGTGATACGCCTTTATAAGTTCAGAAAAGGGAAAATGCTGAAAATAAACATCGTGAGGTGTACGGCTAGACGATGTGGGTGAATTAACTGTTGGAAGGTAGTTTGCAAAATGAAAACTGGTGTTATATTACATATTGGAATTTCTTTTACTACTTTCACCGCTGCTTAGGAAAGCCGAAACTTTCAGTTTCTACGTAAAATATCTTTTAGATAAAATTAAACTTTAGCTTGAAGATGGTCGTTGCTATTAAAGATCTTAAAAATTAGATACAGTTGTTTTGAACGATTAAATTGAAGAAAACCATACCGATAACACTAGAGAACTTGCCCAAGAGCTAGATATGTCCAAAATAAACTCGGGAAGACACGCAAATAAAGTGTTGGTAGGGTAGGTCTTCCATTAGAATGCTTGGGTCCATCAGAATCTCTGTGAACAGATTTTTTCAAGACATGCATTCGAATTATGATATTCTTCGGAAGTAGAAGGAAACAACGCCATTTGTTTAAAAAACGTTACTATGATTGCATAGGAAAACGATTCGTTAATGAAACTCAGGGAGAAACAGATCATGGAGTTTGCACCATGAACCCCTGATCGGTAATAAAGCAGAATAACAAAGTAAAAAAAAACTATTTATTGGTGAAACTTTGAAGAAATTATGCATGCATCCCGCTAAAATATTACTATGCTTTAAGGTAGTCCCTTTATTTTTAAAATAACACATATATTATCTACTCTAGAGGTTTTGCTCCGAAAATCTAAAAATAAGAGGCGTCTTGGTGTTTGTTTGAGAAAAAAGACGAACAGTTATGTAGGCAGGGAATTAGTTAAACGTAATTGCCAAAATAAGCTTGATAACTAAATATTTTATTTTTTGCTGTCGTTTTTGAAAACGGGTAGATTAGGATAGGTCCGGTTCAGCTAGAATAGGAGCCGAATATAACATATAACATTAAAGCCGAACACGGAACAGAAATGGCTATATTCACACTTAAACAGGTCATAAATCATTTCATTGACAGTGGATCCCCCGTATACTTGTGCTTTCTCGATGCTAAAGCTGCGTTTGACCGAGTTCACCATTATTCTCTATTTAGGTGCATGCTTGAGAGACAAATACCTCCTTATATTGTTAAGACGCTAAAATACTGGTTTCAAACTCAGAAATGCTATGTGAAATGGGGAGCG
>LQNS02278100.1:20555288-20581421 GCA_001587735.2 Parhyale hawaiensis
TGGTAACAACTTCTATGCTAGTAGCGACGAGAAAGGAGAATTTGAAACATCAAGAACTATGTGTCCAGCCGGAAGGGTTTTCCTACTATTTTAGAATGAGTCAAACAATATTCAATACATACTGAAGGGAATAGCATTTGGTTTATTTTGGGTGTAGACAATCCCACGAAATTCATTTTTTTACTTTATCTAAATGATACAAAGCACAATACCACGAAGATTCCTAATTAAAAATTTCCACGTTCAACGAGGAAAATACCATTAACAAAGGCAGGTCGCATGCTTTCCTGCGAGTGTTTACAATGGCATAGACGAACACGTCAGAATACTTGCGCAGTCGTCAAAACGTTTATGACTTATGACTCAGAAAACGCGTGCAGCGTAACCACCTTGTTCTTACGAGTATTTCTGACGGATTCGTCAGAACCAGTGTTCGTTAGAATTTACAACCATAGGAGTTATAGCCTAAGAAGGTAATGTGCAAATACGATTGCTGTGTGGTTTTGAGTACGCAGATATATAATTTGTAGTGTGTACGCTTCGGCTAGCGATATTTGAACAAAATCACCTCCATGCCTCGATTGTCCAGTGTTAATATCCTGCAGAAGTTTTTTTTTTTTTTACAAATCATGATACCTTCCTTTCGCTAGAACGAGATACTCGTTAAGGTACCTTCACTGGCGTGGTAGTAAATTCATTCAATTTATGTAGTTTTTTATACTTCACAAAGGCTTTCAGGGTTTATGCTCTATCAGCAGCAAAGATGTTAAAAGTGATGACTGTCCGTGTATGGTATTCTACTGATACCTTCTCTATAAGCGCTACTGAGAGCATTTCTAGATACTAGAGATAATTTTATCTCAATCGAAACACAATGAGGTGTTTTCTCATCTGAAACTAGGACACCTCCGTCAGCTGGTCCAAAAGTTTTGACAAGGGGACTGACAAGTGTACACGCGAACCTCCCTTCCTGTCCCATATCTACTCGACCATACTTTAATTTGTCCTGCCCTGCCCTGCCTTGTCTTGGCTACCTTGTATTTCCACGTTTGGATTGTCTTTGCTTGAATTGCCTTGCCTTGAATTACTTAGGTTGAATTTACAATGCCTACGGTGAAATACCTCGCCTTTCGTTGAGTTACTTTAATACTTGTTGATTTGCCTTGTGTTAACTTACACAAATACCTCGCCTTTCGTTGAGTGACTTTAATACGTGTTGATTTGCCTTGTGTTAACTTACACGAAGGAATCATGACAAAAAGCCATTAATAGCTGTCTTAAACGCCTGTAGGCCAACACGACCGAAAGCCGATGCCGGCAAAGAATTCCAAACCCCAACAGACCAGGGTACGAAGCACCGACCTAACTGACTAGTTCGACATCTAACATCCTCCAACGTGAAAGTGTGCGCACCGACCGCAGCACGTGTTTCTCTCCTAAACACCTTAAGTGCATGGACAGACGAATACAACCAATGCCTCTCATTGTTGTACATCCTATAAAACATACAGAGTTCGGCCACCCTTCTCCTGTGGCACAAGTTCACCAAATCATTACCAGCGCAAAGCCAACTGGCTGAACTAACAAGTCGGTCCAACAGACGCAAGTGACTGCCAGCAGCCGAAGCCCAGACGAGAGAGCAATACTCCAACACAGAGAGCAAAAAAAGCATGAATGCATCTGCGGACAACCTCACTGTCACCAAACACAGAATTCACCTCACGCAAAAGCTCAATCTTACTGATGCACGTGAAACCAATCGCCTAATATGCGGCTCACAGGTAAGCTTTTCATCAAGGACAACAACAGGAATCTCCAATGAGTCAGACTCTTGAAACAAGGTGTCGGTTACCTCCAGGTGTGGATGCTGTGGTACAAGGGTCCGAGACCGACTGATAAAATCATCGACTTGGTCTTACTGGCATTCAGCTTCATGCTCCAGGCCGAACACCATGCACCAATGCGTGACAAATCGCTATTCAGAGACTGGGCGACAGCATTACGCATGCGTGGAGCAGGAATCCCTGCTATCAAAGTGGAATCATCGGCATAGTTCATTATTGTGTTTTCCAGCGAAAAGAATATATCACTAGTATACAGAACGAACAACAGCGGGCCAAGTACGCTGCCCTGAGGGACGCCGGACTCCACCGCAACTGAGGCGCTCCACCGTCAACAGACACACTCTGCGTTCGATCAACAACAGAATCACGAATGATTGACAGAACCCTACCATCCACACCATAAGACATAAACGTGTATAATAAGCCCTTGTTGTTGACCCTGTCAAACGCCGCGCTAAAGTCCAACTGTACAAGGCGTGCCTCAGATCCACAATCCAGTGCAGACTGTAAATGGTGTGACACTGACAATAATGCATTGCAACAACCCAGACCAGTTCTGTACGCAGGCAGCAGACCCGTGACCTCAGCAAAACGGCCAAGCTCACAAGCTACCAATTTTTCAAACGCCTTTGACAAAATGAGCGTCAGCGTAACGGGTCGGTAGTTGGCTACATGGGGCGACACTGAACCCTTGGGAAAAGGAGTAATATTCCCAATACGACAACAACGGGGAAAATATCCTAACCGTATCAGGCGCCGGAAGATAACTGCAAGCTTAGAGGCAAGAACGCCAGCAAGCTGCTTATAAAACAGAGGATCAAGGCCTTCAAGCAACACCTTGATTGTAGCAGATCTAACGCCAAAGAAGTAAACCGAGGTTCATGATGACATCCATGGGGTAATGACAACACGTCTCTGCTCTGCTTTCCGTTAAAGTGAGTCGACAAGAGCTTCGCTCTAGCCTAGGAATCAGCAATGATACCACCACCGGGACCAACAAGGGGCGGCAACGAAGGTTCAGCCCCAAAAACTGAACCATTTAGCTCCCTCCACCAACGATAAGGATGGCCAATGCTCAACAACGATTTCCTGGAACGCTGCTTCTGACGATACTGTGCCCTCTCATAAACACGTTTAGCCTCGGCAGTACGATCAACATAGATCAGCCACAGCGTGCGGTCACGCGAACGCCACCATGCCCGATAAGCCGCCTGTTTAGCTTCTAAAGCTAACCGACACTGGTCATCAAACCATGGTATCTCCCGAGACCTTACAAGAATAGTCCTCTTCGGGCAAACCTTTCTAAAACAGACACAGTCATGCCATTATGCAAAGAGATAGAATCATCACTGCGGATAATCTGGTGCCAAGGTAACGCCCTTACTGCTCCAGTAACAGCCTTCCAGTTAGCCCTGCTCTTAACAAACACCACTCTCCTGGTGTTTACCACAGGAACCATATGGTTCAGGTCCAGGGACATAACAAGGTGAGAGTGGTCAGTAATAACAATGGGGGAACAACTGACACAGTCATCAGGTCCGGAACATCAGTCATGACAAGGTCGAGACAGTTACCAGCATCATGCGTGGACCCACGAACTAGCTGCACACAATTAGATAAGGTGCAAAAGTCCAACGCAGCCACACCATGACCATCAGTCTGTGACACAGATCCCAACCAGTCCCTGTGGTGTGGATTGACATCTCCCACAAAAACAAACGTTGATTTCGGATCCGTACTCTGGGTCGAGACCATCGCCGTCAGCAAACAGTCATACAGAGAATCATTAGTAGTAGGGTTCCGATATAAGGAAAATAAATAAAAATTATTTAGACGGCCAGACACTCTTACAACGACGAACTCATCAGGCACATTCATGCACTGCTTGCCGGTACGCACAGTAGCCACTCCGGACATAGACGGCCATGCCACGGAATCCAGGCCCCGATCTCCATGGCCTGCAAAAAGGGGACTGAAAACCTGCCAAGGCAAGCTCCGTGTCGTGCCTCCGACTCGTCACCAGCGTCTCAGAACAGCACAAAACATCAACACCACGGGACACAAAGCCAAGCTCCGCGAGGTTCGCATGCAGTCCTCTGAAATTGCAATAAGCGACACGACACCTCCGAGCCTGACCCGGTCCCGGGTTACTCCTCTCCACGTCACCAGAAAGCAAGAGGGAAATGAAGATATAAACGGACATAAACAAAAATTTACAGGAAAATACAGAAGTATACAGAAATGTACAGATATATAGAAAGTGAAAGGAAGAAATCCCATACGCAGAAGAAATCAGAGGCAGAAGTCCGGTCCACTCGGCAGAGCTGCGTACCGAGTAAGGTTTACAGAACCCGAAAAAGAAGAAGAGAAGAAAGCAGCTGATCGTGGAATGTCGGGCACACTGCTATGGCAAAAGCCAGGTGATGCCCTCTCTGGTCGCTGTTGGTTCCATGGAGCTCATCCGCTTTTAATTCGCATTTCCTCGCATGCGGGTTCCCACAACCCCACCTTCTCAGGCTCATACGCCTGCGAAGCAGCAGCCGGTGGCCAATGAGAAGGGATTCAAGTTTAGTCGCTTTAAATCGACCCTGCGTTGGTCGTCTCTCACGCCACGTACAAGACGGGTGTGAAACTCTAAAGCCCCCACTCGAGGGCAAAGATCTTTTGTCGATTCAGAAACGTGATATCTTACGTTATTTATTTTTCTCTTTGGGATTCTGAGAAAGACTGTGGTAATGAATTGCCAAGGTGGAATCGGTCTCATGCCATTTTATATTTTTTTTTACTGTTTATCAAGCACGCAGGGACGATTTGCCCTTCAAAGCGCTAACACAACCACTCGCATGTACGTAGAAAACTGGTCAAATTAAGTTTTGCTCATTGAAGAGGCGCTATTTATTTCCTACTGGAGTTTGTTCAGTACTTCCCATACAAGGTGCTTGCAATTGGGACAAAATCAAAGAGTGCTTAAATAGCACTCGTCGATTCCTGACTCCGTTGAACAGTGGAAGTTACAGCAAATTTCCTTCCACCAAAATAGTGCCAGCAAGCCGTACCAATTCCTGAAATCTAATAAAGCTAAAGGTGAAGTCGACAAACACTACGCTGTTTTATTGCAGATAAAAGCCCATTGGACACCGAGGGTGCTCGGTTGCAGTCGAGCACAGCTGCTCAGATTTTTGTTAAACCATTAACCATTTGGCTACAATACCTTTCCTGCCGTTCTGATGTCACCCTTGCCTAATATTGGTAATCTTTGTACCCTCACTACTGACGGACAATTTCTTAATTTTCTACAGCAGATATCGCAAAGGAAATGGTTCATAAATAGCTGTACGAAAAAAATTCCTTGAAGGGACGCGCAAACTTCTGCAGCAAAAAAGCAAGGCGCTCCCTGTCGTAGAAAATTTAGGTAGTTTTTATCTCCTATTTTGTGTCAGTAGATGCCAGAAAATTTCTAAACAAGAATGTGAGTTATTTGCAATTTGCCTTCGCATTTGCTTCACCATACATCAGTGCCTGTTCATCAGCGTATAATAGTACATAAAATGACTTGAATAGCCTTAAAAATGTTTCTTCTGAACTAAACTCTCTAAACCTCAGTGCGAAGCAGATTTATCGAAGAGAAAATCAAGTCCGTAGCCTCAATGCTAGATGAGGTCTTTTTGTATTGGTTTTACTATCATTCCCGACCATCCAAATTGATAGCAGCTTTTATGAAAAACTATGCATAAGAATGTGAAGTACATCTGTTACAGGTCATTATATAAAATAGGTGAGTTCATTGCACGTAAAATATATTTCCGCGCTGTAGAAATTTTGCATTCGACGGGGACCATGTCAACTCTTGTCTATTTGGACTTGATGACAACCACCTACAGTATATACTTCACATGCTCAGGGATGACATTTTTTTTTTGGGCGCAAGTGAAAATTAGGATACGAACGTTGCAAAATATAGTTACTGGACAAACGTATTTTTGTCTGTTTTTTAAGCAATAGGCGATATATATTTTTAAAGACTTTTAGAGTAATGAGATTTAATCATGCATCTATAATAGTATTCAGGTTATAATTTAGTACCTAGGTTGTTGTAGAATATCCCTGTTTTAGTAATACAGTCGAATTCGCTTAATGGGATCACATGCAAAGTAGAGCAATCAGCCGCATAATACCACCAGTTCAGCTGGAACTGAATCGAACTCTATGCATTATACTCAAAGTAGCTTCATCAATGATTATAGACTGTGCTCGGCTTCTAAGGAGAAACTCATTATGTTTATTTTGCCGAAAATCAAGGCATTAAATATTCAATATAGAGCAATTTTTCAACTGTGTTAAACTATTTCATATTAAAAGGCATTTATACGTTAAAGTAAGCCAGTATATGTATAAATTGACTACTTTCGAGAATGTTGCTCTTACAGGCAACAGACGGCGTTAGCATCGCTTCGATTTCACTAAGTTTTTTAGAGTTTGAATGAACAAATGCCTTCCTATTAAGCGCTCGTAAAATATTTACATTTGTTAATATACCACTGAAAGTATACACAAAAGAAAAATTACATTAGCCGAGAAAGTGTACTTGCTTACTAATATTTTGGCCCAAACTTACCTAAAGTTATTAATTCCGCTTTTATGACCAGCCCCTTTATAGTGACCAAATCAGTTGGTCCCGATGTGGTCGGATTATGCGGAATCGACTGCACTTTTTTGTTAAGTGTTGTGGGTATCTCCAAAATTTTATTTTTTATTCCATGCGAAACGATTTTTCAAGGGCAAACAAAAAATGCAATGCTATGGTGTATAGTCAACCATAAAGTTTACAAATTTGTTTATTTATACAACCATATTACTATCCCTGCTACTACAGTAGTGAAATCACCATAATGCTATATTACCACCATAACAAACCCTAATGTTCTATTTGCTGCCAAAATACGGGCTTGATGCGAGCCATAAACCTACCTTGGTTTTTTTATTGTGAATTTGTGATTACTGATCCACTGTTGCAGAATTATTTCTGAAACTCACATAACATCAGTCTGTAACCTACTGAGTGCTTCTTAATGTGGACGTAATGACTACAGTTAAAAAAAAGCTCTTTGTTTACATCTTGCTCATGTAACAACCTCCAAGTGCACTATCTGCCGCCAAAACTATTGCATGTGCATTTGCGTATGGACCTACTGCGGTGCTCTTAATTTGGATCCATGATAATTGCTAATAAGGTTGCGTAAATATGAACCTGGCGTAACCGAACACTCAACACAGGGGGCCAACCTCCCGTTTTGGGTCAGAGGCACCCACAGAAAAAGTCTTCTCTGGAAGGCGTTTTCTTGGCCAGGTTGGACATGGTGTAGAGAAGGGAGGATCACTCGTAGTTATTCAGAAAAAAAAAACTCGCATGACTCCACATTGCATCTTGGGAAACAAGCCCCAACCTCCAGCTCTTGAGTTAGATAATACTGTGACCTTTCGTGAGCAGCCGGGCGCATCAACCTGGGGTAAAAGGGGGGTACTGTGGTACCTGGGGTACCCGGAAGATTGCCGTACACTTCTGGTGCTGTCACCTGCTGTAGTACGCAACCCCATGCAAATGAATGTTGTTAGTGGAGCAGGTCTATGGTGAATATTTTTTTTTATTCAGGTCAGAGTATCTGTACAACTGGTTGGCGATGACATCACAAAGGCCACTTGCATTTAGTTCCTGGTGCTGATTTAACAGCTTTGGCTCATTTAAATGTCAAACAGAGAGGCTTGTTATTATACAATGCAATTATACAATTATAATTATATAATTATAATTATACAATTATAATTATATACAATTATACATACAATTATACAATTATTATAATGTGAGGACTGTGGGAGCTAGTCTGTTAAATTTCAAGTTACCTAATGCTGGAATACGAGTTCTATATGGACATTTTTTACTTGTGAAAGTAACTAAGAACACAGAAAACGAACGTTGACGTCACAGAACGTGAGGTACCATGAAGTTGTTAGCTATGCGTGTTTTCATTTTTAAATGCAGATAGTGATGTAAAAAGCGCTATCAACAGAAGCAATATAGACCTTTTTCCAATTATTATAATGTAGATTCATTGGCCTAATTGCTTGCTTCATTGTATGATACACGAATTGCTAATGTTACTGGGCAATCGTATTCCAAGGAAAATCAGGAATCGTATTTCAAGGAAAATCAGGAACGTTCCCACCATAAATTCACCCAGGAAATTGCAGACTAGGTGCGTCACCCTCAGCTCTCGCCTTTCGTAACTCGCTTATTATGCAACTCTGCCAGTCGTCCAGTTTTTCTTCACATGTTGATGCACGCAAAAACCATTTTCTACATCAAAATTAGTCACACGCAATTTTTGTGACTATATTTCCTACAAGTAACTATTCTAAGGAAGACTTTGAAAAGTATTTTGTAAGTTCGGAGGGTAGTGTCAATGTTACTGCTGTTATCATCGTATGATTAGATACTACGTTGTTTGAAATTGACGCATGAATGGGAATTTTAATATTATATATCTAGAGGAAAAGATCATATCATGACACTTTAAGAGCGACCTAACGTTTCTCGATTTGTTGATCTCAGACACGTATTTTATATCACTAACGAAAACCATGCTATAGTACAGATTACAGTAGATATTTACTATAAAAAATGATTAGTTAATAATTTATACTTATTTCACGATCACATATTTTTGATAGTAAATAATAGCTGGCATATGTGATAAAACTATTCGCAGCAAGAATTAACGGTGATAATAATACACCAATAACTATGATTTAAGTTTGCTCTTAAATGATGCAGATTATGAACTTGAATATGAAAAACTATACCATTTATCCATCAACTGATATGTAAATTAATGTAGATATTGTCGTTTGGAGCACAACATTACCTTTTTTCCAATTTTCATTACCACAGACAACAAAACAAATGCGGAAATTGTCTAACTCCTTAGCAATATTTAATAAAACAACAGAGAAATACATCAGGTGCTGTAATAAAATACCAATGCAAGCATTCTTATTATTTATAATTTGGAATTCACAAAAATAAATGAGCGAATTACTAGTGATATATTCTAGCAACAATAAAGATGCACTTACAAACAAATAAAAGGCATTTTATGAGATTCTCACATAATTCCCTTGATATCAGCTTTAAAACTTTTTCTTTGATCAGTCAAGAAGATTTTGTGACATTCAGAATGCTTAGCGTCGTTTAATAGATTAGGAACCTTATATTTCATTTGAGAAAATAAAATAAAAATTCTAGGCTAACCTGATTTAAAATGTTTTGTTTGCTATATGCTAAAGAAGTAGTAGTTCTGGACGTCTGTCTAAATAAGCTAAAGAGAGATATGATGACATTCTGTAGAAAACTGAACCAAAAACCACAAGGTTAGAAGAGATTTGTAACTTTTTTACGTGAGAGACGATAAACAGAAAATTTTAAGAGGCCTAACTTGGTAGATGGTTTAGAAAAAGATGTTATTTTCTAGAAAATCTAACCAAAAAGCCCAAGGCAATCGGGCTCGAGGTTCTACAGCGGACACAGCTTTCGTCACATTCCATTCTGGAAAACTGGGTGATGACCATGGAGCTGCTGCGTGCCTCCCAGGTCTTCTGGTTTTTGGCTTCGTCAGCCAGGGCAACTCAGGTTAGTGAACAAGTTCTCTCGCAAACCGTGCAGACAAGGTCAATATGTTTTTGTTCTCTATTCTTAAGTATAAAAGTGAGACTTCAGAAAACGAACCTCAGATATCGGTTGTCATCCACACAGCACATCTACATCTGCCTCCAAAATGAGAACAACTGTGAGTGACTAGCAACTTTTATGATAATTTTGTCTTAGAGAATGTTGGATTTTACATACATTTACGTGATAAATGTGATTTAAACTGTGATTAATACTACGCCTCAGTTGAAGTAAACAGTATGATACTAGGTGTAAGGGTGTTGAGTGACGTACAAGTTTTCCAGTTCTAGTCAATGACAAAATTTCCATAATGAAAAATCAATATTGCTGAGAAGTGTTACCGTTGTATATTACAGTACTAGATAATGTTAGAAAAGAAAGATGCGAAAACAAAGTGGACGTCGCTAGAATAACATTGTTGGCTTAGGCGTGGCTGTTTACTGAAAATTATTGAATTTTCGTTGTTACCATTAGTATATGCTGCGATGCTAATTTTTTTTTTATATTTCCAGCAAAACAAGCACTGAATGCAGATACTCACAGAAAAGTGTTGCTAATCACAAAACTATGTATGGAATTTAAACTATTCCTTATTTATGTAAAGAAAGACTAGTGCGTTGCTATACTTGTGATACGAGATGTCCGTTAAAACTCTGTCTCGCATCCAAAATTACAAAACTTTCAAATAGATGGCACAGGTTATCATTTGGAAAGATCGGTTTGAACATTAATATAGTCGTAGAATTTGCTGTATTAATCTGTCACAGCCGGTGCCTGGATCACCTTTCCATTTAAGTAGCTCTGTGAGTTATATATATATATTTATTATAAAGGTTGAGCCCTCTAGGTATAGTGGTCTATGTTTTAATTTTGAATACTAGTTATAGACGTCAAGTTCTGATCAATAATCAACACAGCCGGTGGGTTGACAAAGCCTTTCTAATGTCACCACTCTCTTCTTTGCGGACCTAAGTAACCTGTTATGACACCTCCTGGTCAGTTTATTTATTTAGTTTAGGTTTACTCTTAGGTATAGCGATATCGCCGAGAAATCTAAGCCAGCAGTAAACCCGAGTGCCTACATATGACTTTGATCTGCGCTATCAGCATTGAGCCAATTCAACTAATCTGATTGCGTTGCCGCGACAGAGACTATAACTTGAAGTGCTTGACCACAGCACTAAAAATCTTAAGGCACGTGTCTTTGCGAATTTAAAATCTGTCAAACTGGAGAAAGGTAGTTCAAACTGCATCCATTTACAATTCTGTAGAATAAAACTTAGCGGGCGGCTAAGATTTCATGAGCCCCCGGTTCAAGGAACAAGCCTTAACTGTGACATAGTAGCCTGGACTGGCCTCTCTTTTTGACGTTGTTCCTTCCGTGCCCGCTCTGCGTTGTCTATGTTAATTCTATTGCTGCGTTGTCTATGTTAATTCCATTTCTGCGTTGTCTATGTTAATTCTATTTCTGCGTTGTCTATGTTGATTCTATTCCCAGACCTAGTCACTGATAACGCCTAGCTCATACTTTGGTCTCATCACCAGTTATTACGTTACGGTGGTCTAGTCACGGTATAGTGACGTCATCTGGGAAGATTAATAGCAACAATCCAGCATGTATCCCGTCTTATTGCATTAGTGCACTATCGTCTGCATACAGTGACGTCATCCTGACCGCTGAGAACGTATCGGCATAAGTGCCGTGTCAGGCACACGCCATATGGTTAGGCAGGTCATTGCACTCTAAACAAGCTGAGGGCGGCTCCCGGGCGCCCACAATATTATCTCAATAAGTTCATAGAAAGCCACCCGGCAAGCAGACCTCCTTGACCGTCTGCCTTCTATGACGTCCGCATTACCGCAACCAGCCGGTGCTTTGCATGAGAATGGGCCTCGGCCTCCCTTAGCGAGATGAGTGTCATACTTTTTTGATGTACGAGGAATGCGGAGAAGTTCCTGGCTCTAGCTAATGGGAAATCCCGGAAGATCAATCACGTGTTTTCCTATATAGGTAAAATGAAGAAGATTCGGTGTATTGCAGCAAGGTTGACTTACACTTTTAGTCTTTTATGTAACATCAAGTGAAGAGACACCGCCAACGTAGAACTGAATATAAAAATATCGTCATCTAGGCAAAGGTAGAAACGAGCAAGTAATATATATGAAACACGTAAATTCTAAGCTTGTATACAACAGCAACTATTGATAGGGTAGCCAAATGAGGTAGACACTGCCTGGATCGTCTAAAGCCTCTTCTGCACGATTTAGTGGTAACATTTAAAATAGAAAAAATATAATAATCATTACTCTTTGTAAACCATGTCTATTATAGGTGATTTTATAGCGCTTACGTTATAAAAATGAAAACACGAGCGAAAGTCAGCTTAGATTATTGGCGAAGTTTAGGCAAGAGATATACATTACTTTCCAGATGAACATTTTGTACAGTTAATTAAAGACGTTATATGCCAGGTTGTATTGATGATTTTCTTTAATTGTGGCAGTTATGCCTCTAAGCGATGTATCCAACATCATCATTAACAAAATTCCAGTAATGATAATAAATCACAGCGATACTAAAGACGATTACCATGAAATAATAATAAGAAATAATGATCGCTTATTATCTCAGATTTAGTTCATACCCCAACGAAGATTTCAGTTTCATCAAAAAGCCAGAATTTCTCTCACATGGCAGCGTGAAAGAGAGACAAAATACCTTGTACAAAATACCGGTTAACGAATTTCTCGTGATCCCGTTAAGTTATTCCGTTGAGCTGAGCGTGAAGATCGAGTATTCGTGATAACGAAGTGCAGGTGGTCAGAATGGTGACAAATTATGATACAAAGACTGAGCACTCAATGCTGCATTGCAAATAAATGCACGATAAGATCTAAAAAACAGACATTGACGTGCATGTTTTCCTTCTAGTAACACAATACCAACATAAACGGTGACGGTAACACCTATCAAACGTTACCTATTGTGCTTGCTCTCGTTTGTTCACTTCTGTGAATGTTAATTTTTATTTTTGTTTCTTATTCGTTTTCTTCCAAGGACAATCAAATAGGAAATACATCCCATACTATTTTGAATAATTCACAAATAATGTTACCATTTCCTTTAAGTCAAAGCGTTTTGTTTACTTTTCTCGGCTGCTGGTTGCGACATCGACTTTTCATACACGTAAGCCAGAATGGTATTCAAACCAACCTATCTACCGATTTCCATTTAGTTAAATGTTCCTTTCTTTCCCCTTTTCAGCTGCTGGTCTTCCTGGTGGTGGCGGTGTCTTTGGCACACGCTGGCAACAACGGAGGTGGATACGGTGGTGGAGGCGGCAAGGGCAAGGGTGGTGGAGGATACCGCCGCGGCTATCGAAGACCTCATATTGGAGTACTGGTCCCCCACCCTGTACCTGCCCCCTTCCCTGTCCCCCACCCAGTGCCTGCACCTGTACCAGTGCCAGCTCCCTTCCCTGTCGTGAAGCACGTACCATCTCCGTACCCCGTCGTCAAACCCGTGCCCATACCCGTCGTCAAGAAGGTGGCTGTGCCCGTGCCCGTTAAGGTGCCCGTTCACATCAAGAGCCACTCCATTGGCCACCACGATATCGGTGGATTCGGCGGAGGCATCGGCTTGGGTGGAGATATTGGCTTCGGTGGAGGTATCGGAGGATTCGACGGTGGAATCGGCCTCGGAGGGGGATTAGGGGGACTCGATCACCACGGATGGTAGATTAAGTAGAAACTTTTAGGAACGCATTGAATTAGTCAATAACGGCAGCTCAACCCTCGTTATTAATGATAAAATAACTGTTATTAGTCGCGAAGGTGGAGCTCCTTGCGCCGAAGGAAAACAGCGGGTGACCCTTTTTTGGGAGTTTTACCCTAAACTGTGGCAATTGTATCAGGTCTAATAGAAAACAAAAAAAAAAACTTTTTGGCTTACCTGATATAAGCCCAGATAAACAAAGCAAACTGGACCAGCTGTCACAGAAGTTCCTTACGAGTCATTAAGGTGCTGGTAGTACCTGACCTATATTTATTTGAGACGAGTTTCGGATTCATGCCTTGGTAAATTATTTTTTAGTCCCAAAGAACTGTCATAAAAGTCTGTACCTGATGCGTCATTTGAAGATTCTAGTATTGTCTGAAATTATTCATTTTCGGAACGGGTAGAAATTTATTTGTGGACGCCACAGCGATGCAAGGGTCACCCACTTTTTTCTCTTTGTGCAACCAAGCAACGTTCCCGAGACTTGTTCTTGTTACCGATGAAGTGGAAGGAACTGCGCCCTCAGGCCACCGTACAACTGAACGATCGAGTCAGCGAATGAGTTTATATTTAGTTATTTTTACAATAAACCGTTACCACTGTTACTAACTGTACTTATTTATCCTCTTGTCGTCTTATTTAGACACAGTAACCAGTCAATGAGGTTATGCATGTAAATGGTGGCAGATCGCGGCAGTTAGAGTCAGGATGTTGTACTGGCCTATACCAGAATATGAATTTGTACTATAATTCTTTTATGAACCAGAGGATCGATACTGACGTTGCATGCAAGCTCTGGAGCCATTATTTATTTAATGCAATAATGACATGAATAACAAAGCTGTGACAGTAGAAGCTATCATCTCGCTTATGATGGAAATGCAAAAAGTACCACGCGATAAGAACATAAGCTACTTTCTTATTTATGAATGAATAACAAGAATTAACATTCTGTAAAGATAACGGCTATTCTATAACTGGTGAATGAAATACAAGAAGTACTATGATAGTGCCAGTACTAAGTTTCCTACAATTGGAAGACTTAATATGTTGTACTGAAAGTCGTCATATTTAGTTCGCTAATGAATTACAGATAGCCTGGCACGGAACTTTGTGGCTTCCTTATTTAATAACCATAAGCGTCCACTGCTTATTACCTCTTTCTTCTGTCATTGAATTATCTTTTTTGTTTACTTCCTGCTGAAGGTTGACACACGAACCTACATTATAACTGCTACTGTTGCCCTATTTACTTATGTTTCCCTTTGACCACTACATTCATTAATACCAATTATATAATGGTTACATTTACCATATTACCGCTACATGTAGGCAAACACAGTATACTTGTTACGGTCACTTTTCGCCGCTGGGTTTGCAAACTCTACTCATTTTTTAACTCTTGTACAACATTATAAGTCAACAGCTTGCCAATACTCTCCATGTTATCATTTTCTTTTTCGTTGACCCAGCAAGTTCACAATAGATTCGGCATGTTCTTTCTGTTGAATTTATACTTTTTGCTCAGAGAAGTTATAGGCGATATGGATTATATGCAGTACATATGATTCCATAAAAAAATCAGGGTATAAGATTTTGCTTTTCTTGGCTTGTACGTTTTCTTCGAGCGTAAAGAAAACGCACTAGGAGTTCCTGGGTAACCTATTGCATAGTGGTACTGACAGTTACGTTTTTCGAACTACCTCCATTCTCATTTTCTTCTCTATTCAGTGCTCTGGGTCTCATATTGTTACCCATCTAAAGAGGAATCAGTGAATGCAAATTCAACTGAAAAAAAAAGCGTCAGTATGCAACCTTAGCAGACGACCAAAGGCAAGTTTTGACAAATTTAGCAAGCGCCTATTAAAATTTGCTACCGCGTACAATAATTCGCTTGAATTTCATCTTCGTCGAGGAGAAGAAAATCTTGTAATTTTATTGCGAGTAGATCAATCTCAACTGTATTCATACATTGGGATGAAAGGTAAAAAAATGTTTTTAAATTACCAAGTCCTGGCTCTCTATAGGTCAGATAATGCGGGTGTAGCTAATAGAGCAGCGTGTCGAATAAAATTCCATTATTAATTTATATATTTTTAACGTTTTCGAGTGGAAAGTTCGTATATGAACACATTTCGTCGGTTAGCAAAACGTCGGAGTCGGGGCCTCAGATACTCCCTGAGAATAAGCCTGTTGGTCAGTCTATAGCTTGCTTGCTCACCCACTCTTTTAATCTACCCTTTCATTGAGTTTTCTTTCATTATCTCATTATCGCTGATGTTTCTTTACGTGTTTGAATAGATACATGCACTCATTCATACTTAATATAATAAATAGAAATGATTTCTGTACATTCATTTCAAAGAGCAGAATGTTACACAATTTGATCATTATTATTCATTAACGCGGGACCTCCATTCCAGTTAAAAAGCTATAGATTACAAAAGTTTTGATTTTCATGTTGCTTTACTTCATATCATACATCGTATCCATGCACAGTCATTGCACTTGGTGCAACCAAAGTCAAGACCTGTCTACACGTTAGTCTTATCAATGCTTTCACCCATACACTCGTCCGAATATTTTGTAGCGTCGCTACAACGCAACTTTCTGTACTCTACTAACCATCAAATCAACTTTGACAAGTGTTACTAGGCAAATTACGGATATCTTCACAAATTTTTAGTAAAATAAAATAAAACAAAACTAAGAAAAGTGCACTTTTCTCCGGTTTCTATGGCACAGTAACACATTTGGACGAGTGATCACGTTGATCGGCCATGAAACCTGGTTTTCATTTCTTTTGCTTCTTGCTCGTTTTTAAATTTCTCTTGGACTCTAACTGTCCAACACATAGATTATTTTTATACCAGGAAAAGATAAATCTTCCAGAAACATATTTCACGAAGAAATACGTCAGCGTTTGTCAGGATATAATTATACGGACACGATATGCTAACAAAAACACCGATTCTTTCTACACAGAAGTTCTTTGCAGGCGTTAACGAGGCCCTTAACGCTACGCCGAGGCAGAAAAATGCTAATTAGATAGAATAATAAAGCGAAACGAGCCTGGAATTACAACTTAAGGCCTTATGAGCGCCTTTTTTAGGGCAGCTCTTGGACCGTTGGAACATGGTTTCCGCTTCTGAGAAAAATGACCTTTTTTTACCTGGTGGTAAAATTTCCATGTATGGTTCCAGTTTGATTTCCAGGGATGAACACTGTGTGGACAAACTGGCTAACTGATTGACTGTTCTTGTGTTTCCTTAGTAGTTATTGAATAAATATTAAGAAAAGCATTGCATATTTACGGCCGCCTCAAAATTACAAACACAGCAACTGCTATTTAACATAGGCTACAGACGTCAACAAGTGAGTAAATTGTTCATGGTAATCCAAGGACTATTCATATCAACAAGAAATACAAATTCACAAACATGGTTCATCGATTAGTGACAGTCACTGAATTTTAGAACGTAAATATGGACTACAGTTAATTGAAATTACTTTGCTTCCATTGATAGCCTAGCTGTTTCATGAAATTAATCCACCCTTGTGTCACCACGAACAGTTCTCTCATTTCTACGATTCCCTTGCAAATTAGAAGAGATTCTGTTAAGTTTCCTCAATTAGCTCAGGACCCACCTGAAGGGAGTGAGCCGGAAGGTATGGTTTAGTTTGCGGAAAGATATAAGTTCCTCCTGCATTATACAATTTAATATTAACAGTTAAATGTGCATTGGTCTCTTCCTTTAATGTTCGGCTATGTATGTTATTTCGCCCAATGTTTGGAAAGATAAAATTTTCAATGTCGACAAATAGAAGAAAAGAGTGCCACCAGAATGAAAATTTTTATAGCACAGAGAAAGACTTGATAGTTTTCAGTATAGTAAAAGTTCAAAGCGTTAAAAAAATTCAAGCTATGAGACTATAATAATTCAGCTTTACGTGAGAACAAACTTGATTAGCGTTACAAGCGAACAGCGTTTTTCAGGATAATGTAAGAACAAATATAATCAGTGCTGCGTGAGACCAACTTCAGACAGCTTGACATGTGAACTGCCTAATTCAGCGTCACATCAGGACCGATTTGTTCTGCGTCGCATGAGAACAACTTTATTCAATTTCACGTGAGATCATTTTCAATCGGAGTCACATGAGAACTACTTTTCTCTCCTAGCATTAGAACAATTTTTTTCAGAGTCACATGAGAATAGATTTATTCAGCGTAACACGAACGGGTATAGGAAAAAAAACCCAGAGAGGAAAAAATCTCCGAGAAGAAAAAACCCGGGTGGAAACAAGCCACCCGGAAAAAAGCCCGGTAGGAAAAAAGCCCCGCCTATCTCCTAATGTACATTTACTGCCCATACTTAGTTACTTTGAAGCAAGATGTATAAAATAAGTTAAATTATACTGTTCTGTATTTACCTAACCTAACCTAAAGAAACAAACCCCTAACCTAGTCCAGCTTTTTCTCATTGAACGCAGCCTAATCTAACCACATCTATCTAAACCCAACCTATTTTAACATATATTACCGAGCTTCTTCTAACATAAGTTACGAGTTCGCAACTTTTTTCACCTAACTTTACTTAGCCTCAGCTAACTAGACTTTAAAGTTTTTTATAACAGCGATTAATAAGTATGAGACAAGAAGGCCTAGCCTACCTAACATTTCCTAATGGGTTGAAGCCTTGTGTGTATAATTACCAAACTTTTTGTACATCAGCAATTTTTACCTGATAGTCCCAGCAAGCTGAGAGTGTAACGGGAGGAATCAATGGGACTAAAATAAAATTTAGCCGTGACAGTACTTCATGTTGCCAAATTACGTCGTACCGACGAGTCAAACTACATATTTGAGGGGTCGTGCCTTAGGCCTTAATTCATAGTTTGGGTTCGTAATCCTAACCAAAAATGTTTTCAATGTTATATTATTGACGCGAGAGAAACCATATGAATATAATATTATATTGTTCAAATTTTCTGTACTTTGCAATTTTACTGTGTTTTATGCATGGGTGCAACTCAAGTAGCTGGCCAGTCAGGAGTAGGAGATTGAATTAAGTCCAACAAATACGGCGATATGTTTAAATATGATTTCTGAAGAGCACTGTAACTAAATGCAAAGTGTAAATGAGGCTTAACTTCAAAGAAGATGAATCAGGAAGCCATACCGGACTAGATTTTGCCTCTAGTGTTGTGGAAGTGTACACCAGCCTTAATTCACTGTTTGTTTTATTGATAATTATAATTATATCTTATTCAATTAATTTATATTCTCTTCTTTTATTTATTGCTTAAGGGATGAAATTCAGACTTGGTGACAATTTTTCAGGAGCATTGATAAAAGTACTCATAGGCTGCTCAGCCGGCGTGTTCGTCGATGTTGACGTTGTTAATGACGTCACTTTTTGATGAAAGTTTCCCGTGAGTTCTCCCGTTACCCTCTTAGCTGCTTGGATAGGGATATCCCGAGATACCCTACATTGGACTTAGAACAAGTTCCAAATATAAAAATTGGGCTCGTATATGTAAGTAGGCATAGCCTAATCCAATCACGCAGTCCTCACTAACCCAAACTAACCTCACCTAACCTAACCTAACCTAATCTCACCTAAGCTGAGCTCACCTTACCTGATCTCACTTAACCTGATCGATCTTACCTAACTTGATCTCACCTAAACTATACTCACCTAACTTAGCCTAACCTTACCTAGCCCAGCTTCACCTTATCTAAGCTCACCTAGCTAAAGCTAACTTAACCTCACATTACCTATTTCAGGGGTTCTTGCAACCCACGTTCGCACATGCAAACATTGGGACAAATTTAGCTTAGCTCAACGTATTTTAGTTTACTTAAATAGGCTGTATTCAAATAAATGAATAGAGCTCTCAAATATAGCTTCAAGAGAAAGCGGGGCTTTTTCCTACCGGGTTTTTTTTTCCGCCCGGGGCTTTTTTTTCGGTTACCAACACGAACGGATTTTTTTCATCCTGACTTGCAATTTTAATCACCGTCGCATAATACCAAATTTATTCCGCGTCACTTGGAAACAATTTTAATGAGCGTCACACGAGAACAAAGTTTTCCAGAGCTTCAATCTACATAAGAAGAACTAAGGGGGAAATGCAGACTACAATGTCGATCGACGCACTCAGCCCCTCGAACAAATAATGTCAGAGCGAGAGTAAAACTCCATCTTTCCCTACTTGCTATTGGCGCAAGTGGTGCACTTCAGCGCATTAGCATCGTGTACTTTCAGTAGTTTTCAGTACAAAGATTAATAGTAATTTAAAGAAATTCCCTGCATCATAATAGCGACGGAGAGGGTGCCATTTCCCCATCGTTTTTATGTACCTTGTTGGTTATTTACTCAAATGTGCAGCGTAGGTTTCAACTGTTGGATTGTTGAAACGATATCTGTTGTGAATAATAAAGACAAGCGAATGTTCTTAATGTTCTTATTATTTTGTATGTTGTCTCAAGTTTTAGCTGAATTATTTAGATCAGAACAGTCGATAAGCGTATAATATTAAAGCTTAAAATTTTTAATTCTTTAATATCTGCTGAAAATATTGATGTTCCAGCCTAAAATTGCTCTACGGCTAAACTATAAGAATTGAAGATTCTCAAACGCTGTTCTCTATTTTCTAATAGATCATCAAAAGCTTTTACGTAGATCAGCTATGGTTGGAAGCGGTAAATGGATTTTTATTGCTCAACTAGCAACACTTTTTTATATATAGAATGCATAATGATAGGTCATTGAAATAAAAAACTGACGAATTTCGAGCAAAATGTTGAAAATGTTGAAAATTTGAGTATCGAACAATCATTAAAATATCTCCAGCTAAAATTCGCACGGATAATTTTTCTTGTTGCTTACCTGATTAGGGAATTCAGATAAAATGGTATAGTTTAGCCAATTAGAATGGGACGGTTTTTGATAAGTCAAAGCATATTTAAATTTTTATACGAGAAAATATGTCGCCAATGCAGTGGCTTTCAAATGGAGATACGCATTACTGTTGATGAGATTTGATGGATGACTGATACTAATTTTATCAGTTTTCGTAAAATTTGTTAACTATTTCTCCTAGAATCTAGAGACCTTGCGTTATGAACATGTAAATGGAATGTTAGCTAAAAACCATGCATACTAGTGGTGACTAAACCATATTGGTAAATAGATATAAGGGATCGTCATTGAAAAGTTTACGTTTATGGTTTGCAACGAATAAAGAGTAATAAAGGTATAAATTGAACTTAAATATTGGTCTACAGATAAAAAAAAATTAAGAATGTACAGATCGGTCAATGGAAATTATTTGTTACTGATAACGCAGCCCTTAAGGAGTGTGAAAGATTATTTGCAAAGAGCAGCCGAGTAATTTGTTTGATAGAACGTACAGGCTTACTGAACTTCTTAAATTAGTCATCCATTTGACTTTTTGATAATCCTTTCCAAAAATAAATTCAATCAATTAAGTTTTACTCGAGAAGTTCTTCCAAAAAGCTGGATAAATTTTGCTAGGGGTCCAACGTAAATTTTATTGTTCGTTAATATTCGACATGGTCTGAAAACGAAATTTTATTTATAAGTACCAAGTTCTTCTTACCATTGGTTTGAAATTCCAGGGAAGCAGCGGCGACTGATCGCTGGATATTTAAAATCTCGCTAGTATTGTCAGGAAAATAACAGTAAAGTCTTGCTGTTACATGTCCACCTGTCGGCATGGTGATCAATTGCTGGAAGGAAACAGCAGCAAAATAATATTCTTATTGCGTTAAAGACAGTCCGAGAGAACGATCAGAGGTCTGCTGACGTTGCTGGGAAAACCTACTATAAATTAACACAGTATGTATAAGCGCACTGTTCGATCAATATAATTTATTATATTGTGTATATTGCATACATATGATTAATTCAGAACGAATGTACTGCTTTAACCAATTATTGGTTCCCTTCATTAATATGATTCCTTTGCTATTTGGTGCACGTTAGCAGCAGTTGATTAAGTTTTCCTAAATATATTATTTAAGATAACAGTATGTGAATGCGTTTATTCATTCTTTTGTGATTAACTTAAAGTTATCTTTAAGAATTTGATCGTGAGATCATATAACAATAACGAGATGTGTCTCAGTTAGTCATTGTTTCGATGATTTACCAATTAGAAAGGTTGATTATGAATTCCGTAATGTTAAATTATTTCAGTAGGTTCGGTGCAATCGTCTACATTCACAGTAAAATATTTCACTGCGCAAATTTTTTTTAACAGGCGCGTTTCTTTATTTATGCAACAAATATTGTCTGCCAAACAATTCTTCAGTGACAAGCTAAAATTAGCAAAGTGTCATTACTTAATTACACTTTTTTGCTCGCAGCAGTAAAAACTACTCGGAATGAGTAAGTGAGTGAAAGGGTAATGCATCGTATGCCACCAATGCAGAACAGCAACGAAATCCTCTGGGCTGCCCAGGAGCGGCCAAGTTCCGCACATGTATAGCATCGCTGTGACGACGACGTACTTCCTGATTCTTCGGCTGTTGTACCCTCCATTGAACCGGAAGCTTGTTCCAGCAGGTTGATCGAGCAAATATCCATGTTGCGGGTACTGAGCTTCCCAAATTTTTAGACCCGTTCACTGTTGGATGCATCAAAAAGGAAGCTTTATATCTTCCCAGTCTTTGCTATTCAAGAAACATACAACCGTTTGAGACTAGATCCGAAATCTACCTATGGTATGGAAGTGATAACTGGAATTGACTGGCGACTTCTAGCTTGCCAAGCACGCAGAATGGCAAACAGCAAACACGGCATGTAAATATTAATAACAAAAATAATTAGCTGATTGTGTTTTCGTGTATGGATGCTGAGCCCCTCTTGGCAGAGCACTCAGTACTTTGCACGGAAATTTCACCTGTAACGAACTTTTCCTCAAAAATGACTAACTAAAGGCACAGAAGGAATTGAGATACGTTGGAAAGAAACCATGTAAAAAGTGCAAGGAATGTTTCTCTTTGTGTCACTGGCTAACAAGTTCAAACCGCGTTTCTGTAAACATGGCTGAAATTGTCGTTTTTGGCGGTAAATGGGTAAAACTGCTATTGAAAGTTAGTAAAAAAAAAGAAAGAGAAAGCATAAAGATCCCCGGGGAAGGGCTAATTTTGACGACTTGGATTGAAAGTGTGTCTTTTTTTTCTTATATTATTTTTCGGCCTAATAGATAGAAGTAAATGACAAACAACCATTCTGTTTTACACACAACCACTTTGCGTTCACCGAGACGCATAAATCGTTTAATTGATAAATAAATTAAGAAAGGGGCATACTGTGTGTATTGTCTGTATAATATGTATTATAGCGTCTGAGTATTATACTGTATATATCGCTAAGTGCCCCTCCACATGGGGATGATCTAAGCGGTAGTCCAACCTTCGACTTAACAAACGTAGATGTTAATGAAATGAGCACTCATTAGAATCCATGATCCAGACGATGCAAAAGGGCTATAGACTTCAAAGGACATCAGTAGAGAGCTTCATTTATATTTAGATTAGATTATATTAGAGAGCCGGCAGTAGACGAACCAAAAGGCCCATTCCCAAAGAGACACCGGGACTTACACCCCGGCCCTCTATGAGCTATTGCCATTATGTTAGTAGGATGTGGAGGAATGGAGAAACGAGAAGAGAAAAAATAGAAGATGAAAGAGAAAAAAGAAAGAAAATAAAAAAGAAGGGGGAGAAGAATCTACGCCACAGCGATGGTCATGAATGCCCTCAAGCATGATCGATGGCCGCTGATATGCGGAGCTTAAATATATAGATGGAGCGGAAGTGAGACGAAGTCAGCTTAAAATGGCCTGGGAGGCGTTGGCCGTTAAGAGCTTGCGATTCGTGGAGAAGGAGTTCTTAGCTATAGAGGATGTCTCTCCTAATGTATGTCAAGACGATTTTTAAACGGGTTGACCGACTCCGCACCAACAACGTCGGAAGGGAGTCTATTCCAAATGCTGACTATGAAATAGGGAAAGAACTGCTGACTTAAGGTTGTTCTTCGAGCTTTATGTTTGAGTTTTTGACCGTTATATTTGAAGCTAATTAAAAAGTTAGACACTTGCCTCCAATAGTTTTGATCTAATTTAATACTGGTGTCTTTCATCCAAGTCTTCTTCTGTAAAGAATGTCTTTTTTTCGTTGCCCTTTTTAAATTCTCTATGAATCAAAACAGCCTGCGACGTTGTTCAGAAGCTACTGAATACGTAAACTTCTATGTAGCGTACCTTCGCTTAGGACGCGAAGTGTGGCTTAATTCTAGTACTCTTTTTTTATTTTATTTATTTTGTTTTGCTGTATACGTAACCTGAACAACATTTACAGTAGTTGGAGTCCGCTCTAAAAAAAAAAACTATGGGTTTGAGTAAAGAAATTGATAGTGTGAGGGAATTGGTCCGAATCAGTCAACTTCCACTTTTCTTTTAGTCTGCTTAATAGAATTTTTTTGAGAAATAGATAAGACGATACAGCGATAAGCACTTCGCAGATCGGCCGCATTAGGATTTCTTTGTTGCACTAGGGCCGGACTGCGAGGGTGCGTAAGATTTTCAAGCCCCATTATAAATTATCTATAGCGTAGCGTAAGAACAGTGACATATATGTGCTATACTTGATTAACCTGGGTAACCCCTCTGCAATGCTGCTCATCTTTATTATTTTCAAGACCTATTAGGATGCAGCTGCAGTGGGTGCAACACATCCTCATTAGGGAAGAATCATGACCGAAAACATGATCATTGAGAGGTGACAAGGCAAAGTAAATTCATTATAATGATTTTTAAAGAAGGACTACTCTAGCGTAAGAAATAGCGATTGAAAAAGTTAATAACATTATTTTTTCAACTTGAAATTCTAAGTATATCGCCGCCCTTTCTTCATTAATACATTACTACAAAAATTCAACTCCGAAGAAAAAAAATCTCTCCAGCAGTGAGGATAGGTGCTATACATAAAAAAAATTGAGCTGAATTAACAAAAAAATCAAAATCATGATTTTGTTATGGAGAAAACGGAGCCTTTGGTTACTTAATTATCAGTACACAATTCAAATTTAGAGTATGCAAATAAAACCATCTACCTGTTAGCTTGGAAACTCATTGTCTATACCTGTATCGTAATTACTGAAAACCATTTGGTGCTGATTCTACTAATTCGATACAGAACAAGCCCCACATTCTTCGGCTGCTAAGTCTCATATCCAAGATACCGACAGACTTGGGATGAGTGCGGTTCAAGCAAATGATCAAACAGAATTGACACAAATCAATTATCAAACAAACAATGAGATACGCTGCTGAACAATTGGCCTTAATAGCAGTGTCTGATGCTCATATGAAATACTTCTAATTGGTAAAAATGATAATTCTTCAAAGCTTCATCTCCAAAGAGTAAACAAAGAGCATAGTTAACTGTCAACGGTTACGTTCACTCAGGATATACTTCTTTGCAGACCCTCCCATTGGTCACCAGCTTCGTTCCAACAGTAGGGAATCACCATCGTGACTGCACACGTGGAGTGGGTTGCATAGCGTCACTTGGACCTTTCCGAAGACACTCAAGATGATGTCAGATCTCTTGCACTGGCTGACGCAATTTACACATAAATCATCACAGAAAGAAACAACATGTTGCTTTTGGAAAAAAAGATTTGTTGCAGCTGCTGTTCGGAGCTGCCGTTAGTAGCAAGGAGTGAAGCAATGCCGCACTAAGTCACTTTACTTTCGATTGCACCCGTCAAAGGATGACTACCCTGGGGCGAGCGCCAGTCCCTCAGACTTTCTTGCGCTTGGAAAGTCAAAATGTTTGGGATGCAAACGTTGATAAAATTCGCTCAGTGAAATTAAACCGTTTGTTTCTTCATTGCTCTGCCGAGTTTTTATAATTGCTCGAAGTATAGTTGTACTTACATTGGGAAGCATCGATTATCCTTTTTACTTCTATGGAACTATATTAAATAACATGTAGGCACTTATAATAAGCAGCACATGCTCCATTCTTATGCAAAATACGACGATTGACAACCGGGACATGTACAAAATTAAACCAAATATTGACATCTAAGTGACGAGGTATGGACTGAAGGCATGCCAAATAGGACGTTTAAAAGGCAGGATATATATCGAACTTATTCTTAACAGGACATATAGCCGGTGATTACATACACTGCTATATGACAGGCTATTTGGAGGAAACTGGAAGTAGATAAATGGTAGTCCGAGAAAACTTGTATCGCATTCACAGATTTTTTTTGCCTTCAAATCTACACAATCGGGGTAGAACTATATGCCAATGCACTAAGTAAGGTAAGTCATAGTAGAAATTAGTTGAAAGCCGGTAGCTTAGGTATCATTGATATCTGTATACATAATGTCTATATTTAGTATAAGTATATATAAGAGTACTGTATATAAAATTCCATCAGTGGTTTCACTCTAAAGAATATCTTTCCCCTTTCTTCCATTCAGCTTCAACTCTGTTTGCGCAGCATGGACTCAGCGCAAATGTACGCTTGTTGCTGAAGGCGGCAATGTTCAGTATCCACGCTACTGCTCAGTGGTACTTTATTATTATTACTAGTGGACCCGTGCGTGAAGAATTCACGCAATCACCTATACGTTTGCCTAATGCCTCTAGGCCGGTGCGGAATCTCCTCTTCTCTTATTTGCTTTCTAGTTTTCTTCTTTTCTTCATTGATCCTTTGTCGTGCTGGCAT
>LQNS02278100.1:20590104-20606750 GCA_001587735.2 Parhyale hawaiensis
ATCATTTGTGGTACAAGACCCCTGACCCTGTTTGAGTCAGGTTCTATCATTTGTGGTACAAGACCCCTGACCCTGTTTGAGTCAGGTTCTATTATTTGTGGTACAAGACCTCTGACCCTGTTTGAGTCAGGTTCTGTCATTTGTGTTACAAGACCCCTGACCCTGTTTGAGTCAGGTTCTATCATTTGTGGTACTAGACCTCTGACCCTGTTTGAGTCAGGTTCTATCATTTGTGGTGAAGACCTCTGAACCTGTTTGAGTCACGTTCTATCATTAGTGGTACAAGACCCCTGATCCTGTTTGAGTCAGGTTCTATCATTTGTGGTAGAAGAATTGTTATTCTTGTCGTTATGAGTACAATTTTCTGTCCATTTCTATAATTATATCAGTATTATTTGGCTAAATACAATAAAAGATTTACGCTGCAGAAGATCCAAATCATTTTATATGTATATTTCACACATCTATGACTTACATTTATGTGTATCGTATCTCAGTAATAAATTGACGAGTTTTATTTCATCTCTATGCAAAGGTAATATTGTGTTGGGTGGTAACAACTATTATTAGAGCAGTTCCAATTCGTTCTGCTTCAAATTACAACTTATTTACTTTCTTGTTGTTTATACACTAAACATTTCTCTGTAAAGACAGTACAGCGTTTTTTTTTTACCTTCCTTGAATGAATAACAAGCTTTCGGGCGCAGCTAATAACTGTTTTCCTGAAACACAGTTTATTTTGTATTTAAGTCTCACGCTTCAGTGAATTACTTTCTGAATTACTGAATCTATTAGAGCAGCAACAACACCGCCTGTGTATATTTTCATGCATCAGTAGAACGTTGGCTGCTCCATTCTTTCCTTCCCATTCTAATCACATCAAATGGAGCCCCGCACAAGAACCTGTTTGTCCAGAATGTAACTGCAAGGAAGATATATCATCTCAAGCATGTGTTTTTCATCACCAGAAAGCTGGATTTCCTCTCATCCCACTTTTAAGTTTTTGTCAAGCAAGGAGAGACGTCCGCGTTCTTGCTAAGAAACTGCGGAACTCAAACGCTTAGTCTGAGCTAAGAGATTGTAATCTGTTTTCTTTTTTGTTAATGGTAATCTCCATCTTGCTGGAATAAAGATACAGCGTAGCCAACACTTTTTAATTTTACTTTCTTGTTGTATTTGCTGCAGCAATAAGCACAGCTGTGCAGCAGAAGGCCTTAGTAAACTACAAAGTATATTCCTTTACTTGGAACCGGTGGCAGAAAAATGAGCCTATACCGATTATTATGTTGCTACAATTAATCTTTCTCCTATGATAATATAGTAGGAGATAGAATTCTTGCAGCTTCAATAAAATAAGGTAAGTAGTAATGAGCGTTTCAACAGAAATACTGCGATGTACTAGATTACTTGCAGTGCCGAATGACCAACACTCAACCTGAGTCGACTACTACACCAACCTGCCAAACTACTTTGATTTTCATTTTGTAGCGCTGTGTGGTATACAAAATTTAGTGAAGACTACGCTACCAAGTTAATTATGCAGGCAAAGTGTGACATTGTAAAAGTAAGTTGATAAGAAATTTTGTTTTCCGGTAGGCTCTAAAAAAGATATTGATGTGTTTTTAAAACACACTGCCTCCGGACTAAGAGCCTCGCTCTTAGTCACGAGGTCAGACATTCTACTCCCAAACCAGGGAG
Source organism: Parhyale hawaiensis (assembly GCA_001587735.2). Lineage (NCBI taxonomy): Eukaryota > Metazoa > Arthropoda > Malacostraca > Amphipoda > Hyalidae > Parhyale > Parhyale hawaiensis. The sequence goes on from LQNS02278100.1 coordinate 20,591,803, forward strand.
GATATCAATGTGCTAGGCAATGCAGTGTCAGCTTTTCTGTAATCAATAGTCCACTTAACGGGGCACTGGCATAATAAGTAATGGAAACAGGAAGGGGGACACAGTTTGTCAAGCATCTTCCGTGTGTAACACCATATCTCAAACAAATTGTGGTCGAGCGCAGCCGTACACTCCTATAGGTCCTAGAAGGGATTCAGCTGCATGAGCTAGTGCATAGAAGTTTTCTAGATGGGCATACGATCAAGGCGATTTCAGCTGTATAATGAATTATTTTTTCGGAGAATATTAATCATTTACTCTAGTTGTACGGTACGGATCCTTAATTAAATATTCACGTGACGTATGCTATGCACTGCTTATGAAACAATTGAGCCATCTTTAGCAATTTGCTAATTTTTTGACTTGAAACTGAACTCGGCTCTCAAAGTCATTGATCAAAGGGCATAACATATATGTAGCTGGACGCAGATAGGAACATTACTTATTATAATTAATGATTTTACTTTTTCCTTAATGCACTAATTATGAGACTCCAATCGTTTGCAGCGTATACTTTTAAGATTTATGTAGCATTGCAACTGTTGTTAGTTCGCGATATTGCAAGGGAGGATAAACGATATGTAGTTGAAATGTTTCATGATAATATTACTGAACACATTTCAGCAATATGATGCAGCAATATTTATTACCCGCCAAGGAGGTTATGCTCTCGTCGTGTTTGTCTGTCTGTCACCAAGATAACTCAAAAAGTTATGAACCAATTTGGACGAAATTTACAGGGATTGTTAGGTATGTTAGGAGGAACAGATGATTAACTTTTGGAGAAGATATGTCCATCTGTTTGTTTGTTTGCCTCATTTTTTTCAGAGCAATAACTCAAAAAGTTATAGATGGATTTTTATGAAATTAATATGAGTTGTTAAGTATATAACAAAGAGTAATTGGCCAAATTTCAGTACTGATCCATTCATTCGTTCGTTTGTAACGGTGTTTAACTTTATGCTTGTTAGCACAGTAACTCAAAAAATAATGAATGGATCTTTATGAAATTTACAGGGGTGTTAGTATTGTTAAAGACATAGATGATTGAAACTTGGTACAGATCGCTTTGTTCGTTTGTATCTTTAACTCATGGTTGTCATAACGTTTGTTAGCAGTATTACTCAAAAAGTTTCGAACGGATCTTCAAGAAAATTGCACAAGCTGTTATTACTATCAAAAGGCGCGAAAGATTAAATTTTGAGTTTATACAAAGAAATTATAGTTTCAGAGCCAATTTGAATTTTTTGCTACCGTTGCCTCGCTTGGCGGAGGTATGCACTCTCAGAGTGCTCTAGTACATCATGATATTACTGAAAATATTTCAGCAATGTAGAGCAGCAATATTGCGTCTTAATTACACTGGGAACGAATCAGCTCTGTGGAACTTGAATACTTTATAATAGGGCTGAAGCAAATTCAGCAAGAAGCTGTAGTGTATAGCTTATAATGCCGCTATAGTGAAAATTTAGCACTATCGCAAAGATAATATGAGTCAGTTCACACTACAGTCGTTTGTTTTTCGCGCATAGTACAAAGTGTTCGAACGTTTTCTTGTTACTTTCAAAGCAACACTGTATTTATGTAGACCTAATTAGTTGTTAATGTGTTAAACGTGTCTCTAGTGAAGCCTTAGATAACTTTATCGACCGCGAATGAAGTGAGAGAGGTGATAATGTTTTCCTTGAAAATTTAAGTATACATTTGTATATAAATATATTTGTCTGTCCACCCAAAAACAAGAAGAAGGAGTTTATCAATGTTCATAATTTTTTGTAGGGTGTTTAGTGGTTTGACCTAGATGTGAACCATGCCAAAAAACTAGACCTAGCTGGCCAGCGTTGAATTTGCCTCCACCGCGGCAGATTGTCTTGCGGCGATGAAGGGGTTTTATTTTTCATATGTTATTATTATTATTGTTATTATCATTATAGTGAATAGTTTAAGCCTCCGCTAGTACAACATCGGCCATCTAGCAGGGGTAAAACAATAGACAGCTGGCCATAAAAAATGACGACGATGATGGTCTTACACCACGAGGCGCTCTAGTTTAAAACATGCATTGCATTATAATGCAGAAGGTTGTGAACTTCTCTGTCGTTTACAAGAATACAACGAAACCATTAGAAGCGCGACGAGCTGTTGACGGTGTCACACGACTAGAGTGTGAAACCGCCTTAACGGTGGCTTTCCACCGCGTCAGTTCGGCTGTCCCCGCATCCAGTTTTTCTACTGAGCTCCTCGTTTTCTAAGCAGTGAGAGCCACGCGTTCATTTCCTCAGGACAAGAACGCCCGTTTTTGCCGTCCGTTCGTGTCTGTTCTTTACAGAAATAACATTTACCTTAGTACCCAAGTACAGGATCTGATCTCCTCAAGGCAGAAGGAAGTCTGGCTGCTCAGTGTGGTTAATATTTCATCTTCAAGTGTTGGAGTTTCTCTATCTACTTCATTAAAGAGATGATGTGCATCGCATGTATACAAATCAGTTCCCTTTGTAAAGAGCCAAAGCATTATCAATATATTTACAGAGCAATAGAGATGCATGGAGGAGTGCAAAAGGAAAATTTCTTACGTTAGCAAAAGTAGTCTAATTTAGACATGAGTCTATGGTTTTCCGAGTTTTACAGTGCTTGGATTGCCTTGAGAAAATAGTGAGTCGAGATTGTTAAGCTATAGCTAGTGGAAAATCAATCTCTTAGTAAAATAACATATACATTGTACATACACTGATTTTAATATTCAACAAATTTCAAAATAGTGCAGTCGAAGAAATGTTTGATATGAAACAATGAAATTCAGCGCACAAATAGATTTCATCTCCAGTAATATGTCAATACATGTTATATTATTCTTAACGTTACACAAATAGCTCTAACTGATATGCGTGATCTTGAATAAAGTGCTAATGATTTAACTTTAACTTACAGCAATGCACTGCATCTCTAAATTGACAAGACTAATCTTTTTTGAGCTTCAATTCATGTAAAGATGGTCGAAAGTAGAATTCAAAACTTATGAGCCCAGCGACAGCACGAGGGATCGAGCTAAACGCTCCCAAGGGGTCCAGTGAAAGGAAGTAGGTATCTGCAATTAACTAATTGAGCAATAATTATTGTACTGTAGCAACGGCTGATTTCCTATCGTTAATGAGATGAAATAGATTGATCGATCCTGTCAATTTTATTTGACTGTAAATTGATTACGGCTAGAGCGTACTGTATTCCTCAAGCTTCCATTCGATCGCCAACATCAACAAACTTGTTTTGAACGTGAATTCCCAGAAGAAGAAATGCATTGTGCAACTTAAGACCTTCAGACGCATCGGTTTACATTTTCTTGAGCTCGACTGGAAAATGCTCTGCCTTGTTGCAGAACATTTTCTTCCGCTGCAAATTCGTTTTCTTTTGTATGGAAATTCTTTGTTAGCCGAAGCAAATAAAGTTTTGCGATGTCAGGGAGAACTTAGCTAGTTATACATGAAATTGCTGCGTCAGCATGAGAGCACAAAACGTCGGTAATGGGCTTATGCGCAGAGGAAAAGGAAAGATGAAGATTTTTTTATGTCGAAATATGGACTGATGCATTCTGAAACAAATATGAATTGCTTCATTTTGAGTAATACACTTGCGTAGTATGTATATAATGCTACTTTTATTTTATGATGACGCTTGGATAAGTAAATGAGAATTGAATACTCATGTACAAAAGTCACTTAAAGAACTAACAGTTACAATACACTCGCGTAGAATGTACGTAATGTTTCTTATGTTTTATGATGACCCTTGGATAAGTAGATGAGAATTGAGTACTCATATACAAAATTCACTTAAAGAACTAATAGAGTTACATGAATATAAATTCTGCACCCCAAATATTTCAGGTAGAAATATAAATATTTTTGTATCGAGGCCGATTCCCTTACCATTCGCACGTAGCAACAGCGGCCGATGGTGCGAACTGATTTTTTTTTCTGGAGAATATATCAAACAATCTAGAGAGTAACTCAACACAATTTAATTCCAAGTCAAGTAATGACAACAATCAGCAAATTCTAGTGAGCCAAGAAAACTATCATTGCAACACATATAACTAGAATACCCAAGGGCGTAAGACCATCACCCGCAGTGGAGGATAAATTTCAACGCTGTTATATTTGACGGCCAGCTTACTCTCTTGAGTTTTGGCATATTTTTACATTTAGGTCAACCCAGCAGACTCGCTAGAAAAAATTATGAAAATTGCTCAACTTATTTTCCTTCTTTTTTGGATGGACAGACAAATCTTCAACGAAAACATTATCACTTATCTCACTTCGTTCAAGGGAGATAACGGCAATGGTACACAAATATCGATGCAATGAAAGTTTGTAAGCAGCTCTCTCTCTTCTGTATTACTGTATGAGTTTACGCTTTATAATGGATTTGTTTTGTTCTCTAGACCTGTTCGCATAATGGTTCTGTGTAGATGACAAAATAGAGAATCTTTGTGATTCATTCTGCACTCAGGAAATTTTTCTATAAATATCAGTGACTGCAAAAACAGCAGCATTAATTTTATCACACTTCGACTTATAATTACTTGATAGTTGTTTTTGGTATTACTGAGCACAAAGTATAATCATCGTTTACTTATTATTTGCGTAGTTCAAATGGGAGAAAATGCAAAGCTTGCTTCTCTTGTCTATTAAATACACTATTTGCTACCTCGATACCCTGGTACTACTAAATATGCGGCATAAGTCATTCAATCGTTTACTAATGCACAGGTTTGCTCACACAGCTCACGTCGCAGAAAACACTCAATTTATCTCGCATTTTTTCTTTCAAGACGCGCGGGTAGCTGCGAACAGAAGTTATGCATCTGCCTCGGATGATGAAAGAAAAAGAAACTTTCTTCGATTGCGTCTCCAGAATGGCACAGGATAATCCATCGTTATCTAAAGTGCCTCCGAGGTCACCGCACTATCACTTCCCGTTGCGAGGCGCTCAGCAGCGCACCGTGACTACGATATTAGGTCACACGTCGGCCGCGTATATGCAACATGCTCAGCGACCGTGTCCGCTGAAACGAATTTGGTTATCAAGGTCACTTCACTTCTCTCCCCATCGCTGAAAAAACACAAACTTACTTACAGCCTTTGTGTTTGGAATTTAGAGCTGCATAAATGGCTTCGGCGATTTTTTTCCTCTCTGCCAAACCGGTCGGAAGGCTTGCGGACAAATGCTCCTTACGTACCGCTCGTGCGAAACCCCCTGAGCTCTTTTTTTGAAGTCAGGTTGCGGTGCCTCGGTATATAAGGTGAGTCGTGAAAGGGAGAGTCGCAGTGAGTTAAAGCTCCTTCCTTCTGAAACATCACCAACGACCATGAGATCTGTGAGTGCTAGCGCTTACTCATACTGTGTTGATAACTTAATTGCATGGTTGCCCTCCTTATTGATACTACTATTAATTAGAGTTGTTCTTCTTCTGACTATACCGAATGATAGTATTACCATTCAACATTCTGCTGCTGCTGCAAGCATCAAGGGTACTATGATCAACTTGCTTTTTTTTTTTGCTTTGGGAAAGTTCTGAGGGATATTATTTTCAATTGATGTTTTTATTGCTATTCATAGTGTCGACAAAAATATTACCAATAACTAAACCTATCCCTCCTGCAACACAGCAACTATGGTGTCTTCGGGAAAGCTACAGCCCACAGTGTAGCACACCCTTCACGACCAAAGTCTTATATGAACTAAAATTCGAACAGACATTGCTTGCTGTGAGGGGGCACACAACTACTGTACAGTCCCATACTGTTGCCCATACAGCAACACTTATGTATTACTGTATAACGTGCTCTGAAATTACCTTATTGGCTACTGGTGCTTACTGTTGATACTTTTAGCCATTACCGTTGGTTTTCCTACAGTTGCTCTAAATATTATTATCAGTACTGTAACTCCGTTTGCGGCGGGTGATATACACAGATATTACCAAGGATTAACGCATTCACTGCTCAAAGTATCCTTGAATGATACGTTATCAGCTTCGCTAGCGGTAGCATTTAATGACCTTTTTGGAATTACTCGAACTGGGTTAGTAGTATCTATTTAGGTCTTACAGCACTCGGAAAATTAGCCACAAAGAAGCTGAGTTCATTTTCCTATCCTGAAGGGTCTGGCGTATTGAAAAGTTTCGACCAAATATTTATGTTTCCCTTTATCTGTTAGTCATGAAGATATTAATTATTTATTATGGCTAGTTAATTACAGATGCTTTTGACGATATTTTTTTTTTACATAAATTGCTTTTCAAGATAATCCACGTCGCGTTTTAATTTTTTCCATCAATTGATCAATGAAAACTGTTTGTTAAGTCACGTATATTTATTTTTTTATAAGGCAGTCATCAATGGTGTCGCACTAAAACTGTAGTTGCTCAAGAGTATTTCCAGTTACGGTGATTTTCAGTTAACAGGAAGACAACAATTCAAGAAAGTATCTGCCTTGTTATGGTTGCTCTATAGGCAAATCTGCGACTTTCATGAACTCCGTCAATATTTTTTTTAACTTCAGTAGCTATTATTCAAATTTTTTGTTACTGGTAACTCGGGAGCTTACCTGCTATCGGGTAGCAAAGGTAAACGAAAACATTCACTCGGTTTCAAGCAGTTCTTAACGGTAGCCTTTGCCCTGAATTATTTTTTTTCTGTTTTCAATACACGTCTATCGATAGCAGTATTTCGTTGCTAGCTCACCTACTGAAATTTTCGTTAGCTTGCTTATGTCAGCCTCTACCCTTTATAAATCTGAAGCGGAAGCAGAAATATGTTTCTTTAACTCCCCTTTCCAGAATAAATATTAGGAGTATACATTCAGCGGCAATAAAAAAATAGATCATTTTTTAATATTGACGAAATGACCCTACCGTTACAAACCCCCTATCTTCTCTATTTGTATATTTAGCCACGTTCAGAGTAACGAGGGATATTGGTCGAATTCCTATGCTCTTACTGCCAAGAACTTAGGAAGAAACACACGATTTACTTGTGAGGCACATCTCCTTACTTTGAAGACCGTTAAGTGACACAGCGTGTAGTTTTAATACCATAATAATAATTAACACAGTTATGATAATAATAATAGTAATAGATGCATTTAATGAGTCAAACACGCTCTAGCTTAGGTAGGCGGCAGTAGACGGACTAAGAGGCCCATTCCCAGAGAGACCGTGACTTACGTGATTCATAGTCAGCAAAATTTAAAATGATCGTGATGAAGAAAGTGCTTAAGATAGACTCAGAACTTGACATCTAAACTACCGGCATCTAAGCTACCGGCTTCATGACTCAGTGCCACAGGCACGGTACACCACGACGACGTGTTCCAATCACGAATAACGTTGGCTCGTCCTGAAATATCTGCAATGCGGGTTGAGAGGAACTAGCGCGCACAAAGAAGTTCTTCAGAAATGCTTCAATTAACTTTGTCATTGAATGCGATTGCAGTACTATAGTCTGACCATTTTGAGAAGACAGTTCGGTCGTGGTTAAGTTCTTCTATAGCGGTGCCAATTCTGTGGGTATTTGTGAGATCTCTATGTACAGGTAGTGGGCGGGGCTATAAGATATCGACGGAACAAAATCTCAGAAATACCCATAAAATTGCCAAATCTGTAGAGGGATTTGACCACTTCCGAACTGCCTTGATAAAATGGACAGACTATAGGTTTTGCAATGCGCAATGGGCTTGGTACTGGAACTATACTATTGTTAGGTACACTGTTGCTTTCGCGGTACACTAATGAACATGATTTAAAAGTATTGCCAGTGGCCGGGTAGTATTTTAGGGCCAATAACAAATAAATACATCTACGAAATATTTCTTTTTTCATTCATATACGTGTCTTTGTTTTGAAAAATAATTTCTTGTACATTTATACACCATTTAAGCTGAGTGGTGCTAAAAATAACCTTTGCGTGCTGTGAAACAATAATATCAGCTGATGTTAGAGCCGGTAATTGCTGCAAATAAAAAACTAGTTTTTATGAAGGCCTTCCTTATCATGTTCTTACGTTAACAGACGCAGTTACGATAGTTTCGTGCTAAGAAACCTACTGTACGGATTCAGTAATCTCGGTATCATAGATATCGCATTATTACTGGGTGCAAGTATACCAACGGTGGAAACAATTCTTATTATATACTTGAACTAGCATCCTTGCACCCGAACCGAAGTTTTTCTTCTACTGGATGCAAGTCTGGATTAAGACCACCGTTGTATGTTGGAGACAGTATTGTTGCATCACTTATATGTAAAATGTGATGTCATACATTCAATAGTTGCACCACCAGTTCAAAACCATTGATGTATGCTGGAGACTGTACCCTCGCAACACACATATATGCATATTTTGCACGCAAGATTGTTCCTTTAGGGCAGGGGTTTCCAGCCGCGAGGGGGTGAGCGATGATCTTTTAAGAAGTAGTGCATCTTTCTTTATTTCGATTTCTTAAAAAAATATAGCTTGAATTTGTTGGACAAAAATTAGCGTAAGTTTCATTTGTCATGATTTTGCGATTGTGCGATAATAATTTATAAGTTCCTCTATGATGCCAGGCTTGGAAAAGGCTGAGAACCGCTATTTAAGAGGTGCCTCGAAGGTTATGATTCAGTAATATTCTGCATATTGAATTTAAATTTATATTTTTTTGTGCGCAGATTTGCTTGTTCGTGTTGGCTGCTCTCCTTGCAGTCAGTTCTGCAGACCCAGGATTCGGTGGAGGCTATGGAGGCGGAGGCAAAAAAGGAGGCGGACGGTACCACAGACCCCAGAAATCCATCATCGTCATACCACAGCCTCACCCAATCCACGTGCCCGTACACGTGCCCGTAATTAAGAAGGTTCACGTGCCACAGCCGTACCCGGTTGTTCAAAAGGTGGAAGTGCCCGTCCCAGTAGTTAAATACGTGCACGTGCCCGTCGAGAAGAAGGTGGAGGTACCAGTGAAGGTGCCCGTCTACGTACACGTGGACAAAGGGAAGGGCCACGGTGGAGGATTCGGTGGCGGTTTTGGAGGTGGATTCGGTGGAGGACACGGCGGAGGCTACGGTGGTGGATTTTCAGGCGGGTTCGGTGGAGGATTTAAGGACGATTTCGGTAAAGGATTTGGTGGAGGAGGATTCAGCAGCTTCAAGGGCGGCAGCCTACACGGAGGGAGCAGCTATGGAAAATATTAATGAAAAGTTTTAGTCATTCACGCGCAGAAAATGTTCCAGTTCATGATGAAAACCAACAAACTGCGCATACTAATCATTGTTACTACTCCCAGAAAGAATGACTAGCTCTTATCACTGTTCTTAGTGGGAAGAACTAGTCGTAATTTTTGTAATATTGCAGTTACAGCATTTTCATGACATTAGCTGGAATGTTTTCTGTGTGCACGCTTTGTTGAACGGGTAACGAATCCGAAGTAACATTTATTTCGAATATACGTTTTACTAATAAACTTGTATCACTACACCTCGCTAAATTCATCTGCCGTTGGGGAAGTTAAGCTCTAAAAGCTTTCTTGAAGTCATAATATCATATGCTTGCGGCACGTACCTTCAGCCCGCCTCATGCATCGTGGGAGGTTGCTGTCGTCCGGGGTTGTAGTTAGTTGAGGGTGCCCACCTTTGGGGATAACTCGTTGTTGTTTCCGCTGTTACTTACTCGCTTCAAAGCTACCGAGGGCTGATTCTTTCTTGATGCGACTTTATTTCTTTGCTTTGGTACAGTGCTCTCTAAAGTGGTGGCACCAAGGGAATTGGCAGGTTTGGAGCTCCTAATAACGAGTCCAGCCCTCCAAATATTCCTACCATGTAACCAACGAACATGAATGCATGCACTGTGAAGCCCTCCCCATTTTATTCCAGTCCTCATCAACTCCCAAAGCAAATTTAATGACTCAACCATTTCGGATGTTTCCTAATATATTGGGATTTTAGAATCAGCAATAGAACGATAAGTTTTTCATGTTAATTGCAGTTATGCTCATTAGCTATTGAATTTGACCTCAAGTTTGTTCCAATCATTTTAGAGTTGCAGTTATTATTTATGAGTTTCATGATTTTTAATTAAACTTGGCAAGGTGAGCACTTCACGTTACAATTAAAGGGAGAGTTGGAGATCTTAGCAAAGGAATTGTGCAATGTAAACTGGGATTTGACGTAATCCAAATGGGCCACGTAACCCTATTTGACAAGGTTGTGTTGCTCTGCTACAAGGTTCCTATCTTTGTCTTATTGTATTGTTAAGGAGGAGAAGCTTTTGTAGGTATGAAGCAAAGGCTTGTACGGATAGAGTTAAGGCAGCTTCACACTGTGCAACTTTTGGTGTATTTGATAGGCTTATTACCAGACTCGTTTGTTCCCCGTAAGCACCGTAGTACGCCGTAATACATTGTCGTTTCCTGTAAAACCAGCAGAGCATTGCACTGCTATTTAACTTCTCATTTCACTGCAAATGTGGAGAGCTGTCAGAAGCTTTACTAGTAACACTTGATAGCCCACTGCAGCGACGGCTAACAATTTGGCAAATATTTTGGTAGATACACACACAGCTGTATTTTTTAAGAGGCAACAACACGCTCCAACACTTAATTTTTGCTACGTATGAGTATCTATAATGCTTCGGGAGTGAACCCTCTTCCGGCATATTTATCTATATTATACATCAAACTCTGTGAACCTTGCTTGCTAGTTTATTTACTTGCTTGTGTCTTGTTTGACACAGCTTCTTCGCTTTTAGACGCGAAGAAATTCGAGGGGCTTGTTCCTCTTTCCATGGATTAGCTCTTTAATTCGATTGTATCTGTGATACGCACGTGGAACCTGCCCCTCGGTTGCAAGAACGGGCACGATAACTTCCAAGTTGCTACGGAAACTAAAACTGCAATACGTAACATATATATTGAATTTGCTTACAGACTGCTTGTTGAATATTCCGTCAGCGAAGCAAGGAAGCTGTTGATGACGACCAGTACGGGCAGGAGTGGACGGCCGAATAGCGTGTGGTCTATCATTAGCTGAATAACACCTGTTTTTTTTTAAGCAAAGACGATCGTGATGACGACCCAACGGGCCACGGCACATCTAGTTATTTTCTAAAGTTTCAGGGTCCATACTAACCCAAGTCCACTAGCATGACTTGCTTTGTGGACTGGGGCGAATGCTCACTCGACTAGCACTTAATTGTGTTTCTCCCAAGTTTGCTAGAGAAAAGAAGGAGACATTTTCATAACTAATGCGTACAATCATCAGTACATGGAAATTTTCAGCAGAGTTTCTAGTTGCCAGTGAAACCTAATGTCATGGGAAGAAACTTCCCGACGTCGTAGTTGCGTTCTTTAAATCTGAATTTAGGAACCCCTGCAAAATACAGGACGTGTAGACAACTCCGCTTCCATCTCTCTACATAATAAAGTTCTCTGATAGTCTCACATAAATCAGTCATATTCTACCGAACCCGAAGAGGGCAATCATGCCAATATGTGACGGAAGAAATTAAAATACTTTTAGGCTAAAAACTTATCCCCATGCATTAACAAAATGACACAATGATATTATGTTTTGAAATAGATCTATATTGGACATTGCTTAAAATTATCATGTAGTAACATAAAAAAATGAACTCGAGATATCAATTTCCGCAAGCAAGAAGAAAAGGAAGAAGAAAATTTTATTAACAATAGCAGTGCATAAAAAATAATTTGGCCCTCATAATAAAATGCCAATCGCAATTTGTATGAGACTGCAAGTAGAATACTAGGAGCCTTGACTATCTGTCTGCCTCATCTACTGCTTTGTGCGGTAGAACTCCTCAAACGGAGACTTGCAGAAACGGCAGTTTCCCAAATTGAGTCAAATGTTTTACAAATTATATGTTATAATTAACTTATATTGCCAGAGCTATCACCTTATTAATGGTCAATATAATACATTTTATTAGTGTCACTACACCTGTGACGGTAGTTGCAAAGCAATCAACGAGAATAGCAGTTTAAAAGCAATCCAGTTCACAGACGTAAGAAATTCAATTAAAGAGAGTGAGTAATCGGAACGCCAAAAATTTTCCAACAATTCTTTCTAATTAATAATTGATTTAAAATTTATACCAAATCACTGAAAAATTTATTATTTAGATTATTAAGGCCATTTTCAGCATCTGCACAGCCAAGATAGATTATGTGAAATCTGGGTAGAAGGTCTTGTCTTCTTCGGGGGATGACAGTGATCTTCATGGTCGAAATGAATATTTTTTTTAGATTGAACAATATAGTATTTCTAAGAAAGTTGGAAATCAATGTCAGCACTTTCTATATAATAGTTAGATACGACAGTGATTTAATTTAGCCATTTAATGTCGATGTTCACAATTCCCTACTTACCTTTGAGAATGTGGAGGACCCAGAAAAAAACATAGCGAAAGCTTGTAAGAATTGGCTGAATGATGAGTGCACTACACTTCACGTCCTGTTCAAAATGCCCGATGCGTCCTCAAATGCCTAAACTAATATTTACACTTTCGATTAGGACCTTCAATATGAAGCAAGTGTCGTTATTTAGGCGTAGGAGCTGCTCCGTAGGAAAGGGGTCTAGCAGAGAGAAATCTATGGGTAAAAAATATTTATATATACCGTATAATTATGTACGATTAACAAGCTTTGAAATTTGAAGCAACAGTTCCCTAGACTTTTGTGCAGTGTTTCTCATTTTATGGGTCACTATGGTGCTTGAATTTTGGTGATATCTAGCGAAAATGACAAAAGATGACATAGGCAAAGGCCAATAACTACTTCAAATCTGCAAGCAGGGGCTAAATCTGACTATTCTGTTTCATCAGCTGCATGAGTGTACCAAGACACCGTGTAGCAGCCTTTGAGATTGCTGCAGTTTCCCCGGACTCGGTGATTTAATAACTTTCAGAAAAATAAGAATTTCCAACATTTTTTGTATTAAAATTGGAAAGTTATGGTTTATTTAGTTTTAATCGCCGATCAGCTGAAAAATGTGTGTAGAAAAAGTTCGGTATGTACCAAAGTAATGAACGAAAATTCTGTTTTAAGTCTATTGGCGAGGAAAGGGCTTACCAAGCAGTAGTGCACCAAAGTTTTTTCGTTGCGTGACTAAGTCATTCCCAACTGGCCAGATATCAACGGGACTGGACAGAGCAATAATTCTTTATGACACTATCTTAGATGATGTTAGTTATTAGCGCTACACTCGAGTCCAATTCCAAATTATTTAACTCATCGATAGCCCGATGCGTCATTTATATTTTCAAACAAAGCTTAATACAAAATTCATTATTTAATTAAAGCTTCCTTATCTGAACAACAAATTCAAGCATTTGTTATTACTAACCAGATAAAATAAACTCTGTTAAAAAAAATCTGGGTAACCCCTGGACTTGAACCGTAAAGCAGTTGCTGAGGTGGCCAAAGGCTCCGTCAGTGCATCGAAACACTTCTTTTTTATGCGTTTCTATTTTTTTTATATCATTATACTTTTTAAATTTGAAGGTTTATTCTTGGTCGGCCCCTGATTAACATTTATAGCAGAGAAAAGATAATTAGTAGTAGGGCAAGAGCTGTAATCAAATATATTTTCAAAACGTAGTAAATTCATTTTCATTTCAAGCTTTCGATTCTTCGTGAATCATTTTCAGGAAAAAACACCGAGGCCGTTTGAGATCAGTTAAAAAAAAATACAACTTTGTTGTATCCAATATACCAGAAAATATTATTCTAAGGAATCTATCACTTTTATTTAAAATTGATAGATTTCTTAGAATAATATTGTCTGGTATATTGGATACAACGAAGTTGTACTTCATTTCGACTGGTCTCAAGCGGTCTCAATGGGTTTTCCTGAAGATGATTCACGAGGAAGCGAATTTCTGAATTCACAATGCAAAAGCCATATAGAAACACTTGAAAAACCCTAAATCTCAATAATGATGCAGACCAATGTAATATACAATATAATAAAGAACGCTTTGTATTTATTTGCTTATCCATTTTCTGTCACGCTTTAACAAATTAGATAGGCGAAAATTCAGGTGCCGAAGACGGTATGTTGGATACGAGGGTCGCACTTGGGCACGCCAGCTCAGGGACCTAAGCTCGCCTGCATGACTGTGCCTGGACATGTTCATTATTCAACGTTGCTACGGGTGATGTCACTTAACTACGCCTCATAATCAGGGATAATTAAAATTCGAACAATGAAGACATCGCAGGCTTAGTCTGATTTTGTACGAGTATTAGCTTCTCAATACATCGAATCTACGGCAAAGAAAAGGGTGACCTTATATTTGAATGCACTTTTTGCATTGCCGAAGTTGAAATCGTAGCACTGAAGATATCTGAAGCTTCCATTGGCACTCTCATGCATTTTGATTCGTAGTTTCTTCCCACAAATGATTTCATTGCTTCAGCTATTCTCCCAAATTTAATTCAATGGTCGATGAAACAGCTTTCGCTGAGCAAAATCCCATTGGACCTGTATAGGCTATCCTACTGTATCCACAATACCGCATCTGAGCGATTATTTTGAGTGTTGCTGATCGGGTTACAATAAGCCATGTATTTTTTCCATTTCAGAGAAAAGACAAGTTTCGATATTGAGCGGCTGTGAAGCGGAAAGCGCTCTTCTTAGGGTGCTTAGGTTAGCAGTTGTAATAACGAATGTATGATCAATGAAGAAGGTCAACACAAATTCTTCGCTGTCATTTTATGACAGCGCGGACCCTCTAGTTTCATATTATTATTATTATTAAATCACACCAGACTGGCGACGCAGGAACGGAGAAACTCCATGAGGTTAACAAACCCCCACGCAACCAGCCCAGCGGGTGGAGAAAACAAAAGAATAGAAA
>LQNS02278100.1:20608982-20621905 GCA_001587735.2 Parhyale hawaiensis
ATCAGAAACATCAGTCATCAGCAGGTCAAGGACACCTCCTAACAAATGAGTAGGACCTTCAACCAACTGCTCACAGCCAGAGGCACTCGCGAAGTCGAAAGCGGCATGACCATGGCAATCATGTAAGACACACTAGACATCTATTTAACTATATGGTCGTTGCATGGGCTCTCTCCGTCTGAACACCTTAATTGTTATGGAGGGGCACAGGAACGTAGCGTTGCGGTAATTCCGATTGGCACACTTCCATAGAGATAATCTAATCCGATTAGTCCTAACTTGTCCAAAGCGTCAGCCGTGAATTCTCCATTCACCACTTCATGCAGGGCGTCAATCAGGGTTAGGCGACAATCGCTAACAGATTACGCTGGAGACAACCGAACATTGAATTCTGAAAACGGGGAATCAGCGTAATCGGTTATCGATTATAGAATGAAACTCCATCTGTAGCAAATTGCAAATCTAACGCTTACAATAAATCTTTGGACCAGTTAAAGCTCTGAGGATTGGGTTCAAGAAGGCTACTCAAACATGTGCCTAAGAGTTGTAATAAAATGAAACAACTCAGGACATCATCGGGACGACAGTAATTTCTTTCGCTATTATAGAAACTTGCACTGTGCTGAAATGACAAATAACTCGTCAACAACGTCTCTGCTTTCCTCCTTCTTATTCGTCGTTCTGATCAGAGCAATACCTTTTCATTTGCCTTCGTTGATCTTAGAGCGAAATCAAGTACCATAAAGCTGAAAGTAAATAATCTTTGTTGCGTGAAAGAAGTGACGTTCAGTACCCAACTCTCCCAACTAGCACCAGTCTTAGCACCAGTGCAACTAAGCGACTAAGCATCCAATCAACCAACCAACCAACAGAACAGTCAAATAAGCTAACAAGGGACACAATATTCAAGGTAACTACCAGTCGCACTACCAACATACACTTTACTATTGTATAGTGAGATCATTTTGGCTTACTGGAGGCGTTATTACCGTGTGGAAAACTTCAATTTGCCTTTATAAAAGGCAAGCGTATCCTGCAGTCCAGGATCTCCTGATTTTTTTGCACAGATGTTGATTTAGAACGTTTTTTGCGGCCCAGCTGCAGCCGGGCCGCTCCGTCTCAAGCACCTGCTAGAGAAAGTGTCCTGGAGTGACCAAACTTCGACGTTTTGCGTTAAGAAATTGTTCTCCTGGAATAAGCAAGTACACACGGGGCTGCTATAATATTCGCTGATCTAATATAATTTCTAAATTATTTCAGTCCCCTTATTCCCCAACAAAATTACGAAATGAGACGTTCTGTTCTCAATCTGCCAATTGTGCGTGTTGACGTTCAGAAGCGCGCTACAGTATTTCAAATTGCTATGCTTCTCAATAAACGTCCTGAGTATTTATTAGATCACATTTCCGACTATGTTTTAAAAAACGTCATGCAATGACGTCATGCATGCAATTGTATTAGCTTTTGTTTAGTGTTGCCCAAAAAGTTTGTTAAACTTTCAGTGGCTACGCATTATTCTACAGTGTATTACTACTTTACCAAATACTTGTAATGTATCAAATGTATCTGTGTGTAATAAACCTATCAAACCTATCAATTAACCCTCTGACGGTTTCGTGCAGAAAAATTGCCGCCCACTGATAAGTCATTTTATAAATTATTTGTTACAAAAAATTCGGTCTCTTCCTGGCAGACAAGGTGGCTCAGAACTTTGTTTACATCCCGATTCTTCCCTTCATAGTCTCCTGATGTATTATTCTACTTTGCCTTTACTTGCTACATTCGTATTTAGTACTTGAAAGTAATTACCTGGTTGCAAGCAGCAGAGTCTACAAAAAAGTATGGCAAGGGTTACCTCCACGTAGATATGAGGGCGAGAACATTTGGTTTCGCTTAATAACGAATACGGACAATGTTTCAGTGTACGTATGTAGTTGCCGATTAAAACGTAAACAGTGATTAAGTTTTACTATTAAATACCTTCCACTACCTACGAGAACGCGTCAGACCATCAACCTCGATGGGGAGGAGGAGGGAAGGAGAGGGCTGAAAGTGCGGGGTCAGCAGTTGTGGCATTTTCACATCTAGGTCACCTCATCTGTCTGCCTCCATGAGATAATGATGATAGCTCTACTCCGTCTAATAACTGTCACCTGAGAGATATACAAATATATGCAAACAAATATCATGCAATACGATAAACACCTTCGTGTGTTTATTTGTTTATATATTTATATGTTTATATATTTGTACACACAAAATCTGCGATGTACTGATGGTTTATTCGGTATCATGGAAACGCTGCGGCTAATTTATTTGAATTCACTGATGCTTGCTTTTGGCTAATGTAAGATTTTTTTTCGCATGTGACCTATGGTGGGAGACAATAATTATTGCGCTTCTTACATGAATTAAAAGAGAGCAATTATCTTTTATTAAAACTTGAGTCGGTTGTTGCACCGTATGTTTCAGAAGCATATTAGTGACAGAGGCATGTTAAATGAACACGTGTGGTCTCAAATGCTTTTCTGTCATTTTTTAAAGCGTGGGCACTCTAGTAGATTTATATAAAGAGAAACACACAGATATCGAAAATGCTGTCACCTCTTTCGCTTTGTTTGCAGTTGATGCACAGCCTTATAAAATCTCAGTTCCTAGAATTTTTCTGATACCATTATTATAGACTGATATTATAACTACAGTACTCTCACAGCGCATACCTCAGCAGGGCAAGGCCATGTTAATAAAAACTCAAATTGGTCCAGACACTAGGATTTCTTCTTTATCATTTGCGTATCTTCACATTATACATAATAGTAATAGCTTCTATAATTCGCTTAATTATCCGTTCTGAAAAAATATTGATCGCACTCACAAACGGACAAACCGAACATCACTGAAAAATTTTTCATTTGTGCCTTTTAAAGCATCTAATAATTCTTGTAAATGTCATAAATAATTTTTTGAGTTATGCTCTGACAAACATTTTGACAAACGTTAGTCAAAGACACAAACGGACCAACCGGGCACTGCCAAGTTTTAATTATTTGTGACATTTAACATTTTTAACAATTCCCTGAAATTTCATGGAGATTTGTTCATAAGTTCTGAGCTTTGTTACTGCTAAGCGTTTTGATAAACATAGAGATGAGCAAACAAACGAACCTGTAGATCACCACCAAAATATGGTCATTTGCTGCTAGTTACAACCCTAGCAATTCTTGAAAATTTTATAAAGAATCGTCTATAACTTTTTGAGTCATGCTACCAAGAAAAATAAGGCAGACAAGCAACCAACCAAGAGTTTGCACGAATTTTTACTATAAAAGAATTATCTGTTACTCTTAATATACTTAAAAATACCAATAAATTTTGTAAATATCCGTCTGTAACTTTTTGAGTCACCTTGGTGACAGACAGAAAGACAGAGGGAGAGAGAGATAAACAAGCAGAAAACTCGACAAAAACATAACTTTCCTTTTTGGAGGTAATAGCTGAGAAATAGAACAGCAGACAAAAGCCTACAAAAACGTAACCTCCTTGGTGGAGGTAATAAATATTATATTTGATAATGCACATACTCGGTAATCCTTTATTGGACCGCTGAAGAACTCCATTGTAGGAATAGCATCGTGGAGCTAACTATACATGCTCACTTAATTACTCGGTACTGAAGTAAAAATATTCTCCTCTATATACGAGCGTGAACTTGTTGTTCTAATGGTGACTGCAGTATGGTAATTGATTGTGTTATAATTATTTTTAGTTCCATATTAGCTACGATCTGGCGCAATATGCGTTCAGAGTTATTTCAAATTTCATATCTATATGTACAAGAGAAAGTATGAATTCCATTGTGTCTTGTTAAACCCAACTTTGATTTTATTGTTATTCTGTTCATATTTGAAGGTATTTGACGTCTGACTTAACGAAGAAATAGCTTCTACAACGCCAAAGTTACTACAAAAGCCATGTTTGCTATTTAACTTACAAGAAAAATTATTATTAATGAAAAATTGATTATTACAAGCCCTAACTAATTATAAATTTGCTAAATCCTAGTATTATCACAAATCTTTACAGCATTTCAAGCCGCTTAGTATCTAACGTGCTATAGAAAAAGCTCCTACAGCACCCAAACTCACTTCAAAATGTCAGCAAGTGATGGTAAATGCCAGAGAATTTACCTGCGAAGGTCTATACCTGCGTTAATCGTTGGTCAATTACTGAATGAACCGCCATTGCAACGGCGCACCTGAGATACACTTACCTGTCCACCCTATATTCGGGAAGTTGTTATTGCGTCAGCGTTTCGGAAGCGACGGCTATGGAAATAGGCTCCATTTAAGAGTACCTACTATCGAAAGGACTGATCCTCTATGAAAAACTTGCTTAATTCCAGCCGCTTTTTTATTGGTTATATATAGAGTCAGTCGGGCGTGTTTTCATAACGAGGTTCTCTCGACCTCATTCCAGGTAATCAACCATTCATGATGAGTCTGCAGGAGAATGGGGAAGGTGAGCTCCCCGCACATGTTGACATTAATGTTGGAATAACGGCCTACCTAAAGTGACAAGGATAAAAGAAAATTAGTTATTGCACTTTAAGTGCCCGATAAGCAGATATATCGATCGAAAAAAAAATAATAAAAACAAAGTAGCGTAAGCATTCTGCCCAGTCGCCAGTTATCGTAAATATTTGAATGCATATTACAATTTGAAAATTAATAAGTTAATTACTGCGTATTGCCCCTATTCTACAACGATTAGCAGCTGATATCAAGCTCGGGAACGTTGAACTCTCTGGAGAGGTATACTGTAGAATGAATTCTGCAATCAGATAGATATTATTTTATGAAGTAGGATTATTTTAACGTTAAGAAATGCTGAGGTTGATTGCAGGTGCAAGAACTACGATTCAATATACGTATATATTTTTTCACCGTTATTACAAAGTTGCGAAGCCTGTTATATGGATAGTATACGGATGCTGTATTTTCAATGGTGCACGTACGTGGAATCATTTTTAAATTGCACCTGTAATTTGCACCTTTATATTGTACAGATCCATTCAGAAGCTCTCTAAAGTTAATGTAAAGTCACTTTCAACGTACATCACGAACGGGAATTCTGTCTGCACTGGTTCGTACTGCAGATAATGCCCGTTGAACTCTACTTTAGCGGGCAGCTGCAGCCAATTTTGCTACGGCATCGAAAGACGGAAGACTCAGTGACACATGTAACCTCCAATTGTCATTACTGCTGATTAAGTCAGCTCTATCGCAGTCAACTGTGAATGTTAGAAATGCTTACGCTGCAATTCTAAGCTGCACAGATCATTACAAGGGCAGGAAACGAGCCTCGTTCCTCGAAATAGGAAACTCAGCACTGTGAGCATTCTCTTAGTGTGAGGATACGAAAAGATCGTATGTTCATCAAAAAGTGATTTGTACCAAGACGTTAGTACTGATTAAATAAATGCTCGGAAATGTTAACCAAAATCGTTCTAAAATATTGGCAATAGTGACAATATTGTTATGACAACTGGTAAATTCATTAGCAAAGATTTAAAAAAAAACGACCTCGGTGACTGTTGTTCGTACAGATGACAACGATAATTTTAGCCACAAACGTAATTAAAATGATTGCATTATAACCAGGAAACTCTATGACGGTCACAGTGACTCTACCTTGGTCGATGGTAAATAATAGTTGAGAAGCAAATAATTTTATCCACTGGAAACCTAGAAACCTGAACAAACGTGACTACTATCATTGTTAAAACTTAAGTTTTCAGATTATTTAGAATTTATTAGAAGACTTTTGGAAATAAGAGTTTAATTAGAAAAGTTTTAATATTGATATGAACAATAACGAGAATTTCATTTTCTAAGGAAACGCTTGAATTTAATACATGTTGCATTTATGATGAATTGAAATTTCCATTCTACTATCACTTTGTAAAAGGTATGTAGTAGCTTATCGCTATAGAGAAAGGTAGGCTGGAACAAAAAATGCCAATAGAATTAGCTAGATGCGGTACATCGCACCATATGGTGCACGTCAGCTACACTGCACTTTACAGATTAATCCACATTGTTTTTCGTCATTAATAACCTTTCGCTTCCTGACATTAATTTTGTTAATTCATTCGCGCTTTCACATTAAAATAAATAAAACTATAAATGCTGCTTTATATTCATCACTGTGGCAGTTCAGCAGCCAAACTCTCGTTCTCTAAATACCCAACCAAAGAGTTTGAGGTCAATAGCACTTATCTATCGATGATATTAGATTTCTTGAAGTCAATAGCACTTATATATGGGATGATATTAGATTTCCTGACTGGGTACCGTTCAGGCTATCCAAGAAATAACAGACGAAAAGTTTCACTGTTACAAGATACAATTGCCTCCAGATACAGTTATAAGTTTGTGGATTAAGCTGTGAACGCACAGATTAAATACCTATTTCTCTTATTGGCAATGGCATTATTAATACCAAAATTAAACATTAAGCGTTAATGTGTTGAGTTACCTCCAGTACACGAGACCTATACGTAGGTAAGAAGAATTCGGCCACCTTCAAATATGCAGCTACACAATCTACGTCAATTATTTAACTATAAGAGGGGAAACGCCATACTATGGCGGGCATTAAGTGTGCATTTCATAATATATCCATATTGACTGACCTTCTTAATTGAAGTTATCGTATACATGATGCAAGTGGAATTTTATTACAATTGAAGAAAAGGTAAAGAAATTAAAAGCAAAATATTTTATTGCTCTATGAACCTCATCAAAATTTCATCTCTTCAACTAAGTTTAAACCGTGTTTTATGCTTTTTGGACATACTTTCAAATAAAATGAATCGGCAGATAAACTTTTTTGGTATTAATTCGAAATAATTTTTATGTAATATATTTTTTCGTTACTCCTGTTGTAAAAATACAGTAAGTGTGAGGAGCAACGGTTACCTAAATAGTTATCAATTTCTACTGTACAATCTCTGGAGTCCTAACAATTGCGATTCTATTCTGCAATTCAAGCGAAAATCAGGAAAATACAATGAATTCAAAATCCTCCCATTTTCAGTTATCTCTGCTGAACTTTAAATCTCAACGAACGTCTTAGATCAATAGATCCGTGGACATATTCGCTAACATTTTGTAAAAAATTCTTCAAATCTTGAAGATCGTTATGTTTATCATTCAACAATACTAAAATCCATTTTTTAGCAACCATTTGAGCTGAGTCCGAAATGCATCGCCGTGTAATTCAAATCTTGATCTAAAATTCTGTCTTTCCACTATTTTCAATTTATCCATCCTCAAAATCAGCTATAGATAATTCAGAGGACAACCGTGATATTCTTGAAACGCTTTGTCTAAAATGGTCCTATTAGAAATCTAGAAAATATATACTACATTTTTATCATCACATTTTGTAATTCAAGTTTTTTCATGTTGCGACGAATTACTCTATAGACACAGACAATTTGTATTAAATTCATAATGTATTCTTGTACAATTCGAATGCCGAACACGAATTTCTGCAGTATGTCTTAAACATTTTTTTTTATTGGATGGACTGAAATACAGTACGTATTCAGGATCCACCTGCCCGTAGTCCGCACTGCAGGTATTGTTTTGCAATTATTGAAGTTAAATGAGGAAACACTAGGGTTTTTATTGCCCATGCTGAAATAAATTGAACTGTAATTGTGTCTGCATTTCACTATCGCGTCAGTGCTCCGCAAATGTCAGTTCCTAATTTCCAAGTCAAAAAGTCGGCCCCAATTGAAGGTGTGACCTCCGAAACAACGGTCGGAAGGCACCAATTTTCTCCCGTCCCTTGGTTTCAGTCGACCCTTAAGGCAAGCTTCACTTTCAAGAAGTGAATTGGAAGGCAAAATTTCTTGTCTGTTTTTAGGGGGAACAGCGAACCGGTTGCCCGCTTTAAGAACCGGTAGAAATTGCGGCGTGTCATGGAGGTTTTTTTCCCGTTACGCCCAATGTATATAAGATAGCTGCGGACGAAAGCGAGAGTACAGTGACTTCTATCCAAGCCTCCTTGGTGCATCTCCTCCTTGAGACATGAAAACAGTGAGTGATATGAAATTATTGAAAAATGAAAGTGAAAACGTAAAAAAATATATGTGGGGGAACCACGTGAAAGTAGAGGCGGGAACGGAGGTATCCTGCGCAATTAGTTTCAAGCTTTCGGCACAGTTTTGGCAGTAAAAGTGATGAAAACGCACAGTGAAAGCGAATACCGCTGCATTTTTTGCATGTTTTTTTGTGGTAAAAATTTTTAATATTTTATAATAGGGCTCAATTTGTGGCAGTTGAATCAACTACTGTTGTAAAAATTACGTATTTCGGATAAATGTTTCAATAATGCCTGTAGAACTTAGTTACATTGTGGTGACCATATTTATGAAATACAGTCTAGAAATTGAAATTGTATAAAAAATAAATAAATTCACTTTGTGAGGCACACTTACGTATATGGTTCACCGAGTAAGTTAGAAATTTTTATAGACATTTTCGATTGAGCGTCAAACTTAAGCTTTAGAGGTTTGACTTATTCGCTACTTCACGCAGGTGCGCTGGCTTCGACCCTTTAGATGAGTTTCAGGCATAACCCCAATCGATAGATTACCCTTCAGACTTCCAGGAACTCAATCTTATATCGTAAAATAGAGTTTTCACCGGGATCAAAGTAAACGTGTCGCTGCTAACACGTGTAACACTATTCAAAGTGGTAAATCCAAAGCTTCTGTTTAAAGTTTTGTTCAAGTAAAGCCTCTAAGGCGGCTTACTATTGGCAGCCAGTCGAACGCGCCCTATCATAAGATGGTAAACAAATTTAATTTCCAGATGCTCAAGTTCAGTTACGGAGCAGATGTCAAAATAAATGTGTTGGTGCGTCACAGTTCTCAAAAGATATTGATCGTTCCCTTCATAGCGATTCACCCGGGATCTAACTGGTGAATGACGGTTTTGCCACCAGCCAATCCTGTTAAACGGACGTTTTGTTACAATGCTCAGAGATAAATCTCATACTCCCTTTAAACAGAGATTTCTCTTTGAATTTTATTTTCATTCCTTAGCTGCCTCCGATGTCTGTTGAATGGGTGCGAGGATTATGATGAATGTTACGCAATCCGAAAGTAAGGTGACAGTACTGAGAAAAGTGTCATCCTAAAACTAGCACGCTTTCCCATGCACCACGGAAAACACCTAAGGCATTGGCGTGCTAATCCAGCACATAAACTACAGTTGTGTCCGCTAGTGCTCGGGAACACGTTCCGGTTTGTGACACTGCTAGTCTCAGTGGAGACCTACACCGCTTAGCATGAGACGCCCTGCAAGCAATAAGTCTATGCCATCTTGTAAGGATTTTTCGCCACCTTCGCTGGTTTTATCCTCCGAAGAACTGCATTCCTGCAGTTCAACGTCATTCTGGACCGAAAGTGTGGAGATAAAAATACTTTAATCTTCACTATCATCCATTGTTTGCGAACTTCAATTAGAGTGTATAGCTAATTGACCTTGATCATATTCCTACAAACTCGTCTGATCAAGCAATATCTCATTCTCACCAGAAAAAAACTATTCTCGTTTAATTACTTTTTTCAGCTTCATCTATTTTTCAAGCTTGCTCTGCCAGAGATGTGATCGCTCTTAAACCTCAATGCACGGAATTATGCTAAGAGACTTTGAGTTCCCAAGGCCATTTTTAGAAAATGGGATATTGTGAACAATGTACCATTTTAAGCGCTTTCCAACATCCTATCTTCTATCATAACGATGTGATCACATATCTCGATGCATCATGCTAAGCCGTTTCTAGCTCTGTGGTTTGCGTCGTATTATGTTTAACAGTTGATTCACGTGATTCTAATTTTCTTAATTTGCTTTCCAGACAGTCGCGATTGTGCTGGCCAGCGTCCTGGCGGTGGCCCACGCCGGAGGCGGCGGCGGTGGATACGGCGGCGGAAAGGGCGGTGGCGGTGGAAAAGGAGGAGGAGGCTACGGCGGATACGGTGGATACCATCACGGGCCCGACCTCATCCCTATCGTTGTACCCAGACCCGTACCTCACCCATTCCCAATGCCTGTACCCATCCACAGGCCCGTGCCCATTCCCCAACCATACCCAATCGTCAAGCCCGTCCACGTGCCCGTCCAGGTCGTCAAGCACGTGCCTGTGGAGGTTGTTAAGCACGTGAAAGTTCCAGTGAAAGTACCGGTGCACGTGCACTCCAAGGGCTTCGATCTGCATGGTGGAATTGGCCTTGGCGGAGGCTTCGACAGCGGCATCGGCCTGGGAGGATTCGACAAAGGAATCGGTCTCGGTGGATTTGATGGAGGTATCGGCCTTGGCGGATTCGATAAAGGCATCGGCCTTGGAGGCTTCGACGGTGGAATCGGTCTCGGTAAAGGTCTCGGCCACGATATTGGCATCAGCCATGACATCAGCATCGGGAAGGGTATCGGTGGCTTCGGAGGAGGAATCCACGGAGGAAGTCTCCACGGAGGAAGTCTGCATGGCGGATCTACCATCTCCTACGGCGGAGATCTTCACGGAGGTAGCTTCATCGGTGGAGGACTACACAAGGGGGGCGACATCCACGGATCTTCCCTCTCCATTGGAGGAGGCTTGAAGGGCCACGGTGGCGCAATCACCAGCTCCTACGGATCCATTCATTAAAGTATTATTTTCACTGTCTCAGGAACTGATCGATCATCACATACCGTTTTCGACTCGACGACTGCTAGTATGAATGTTTGTTACGTTTGTCATAGATCATCTTATCTATTTTTAACTCGCTGCCATAGTACTGAAATATATATATGTTACATGTTTTTTTGTATATAAAAACGTTATCTACGTTGAAAAGACTCGTTATTATCCATCCTTGACCTTGAGTCGGAGATTTAGTTTCCACTAATGATAAAGGCGATACTCTAAATGCATTTAAATCGTCTATTAGGTACAACAAAAGAAAAGTACGGTTCCTTTATTGTGTTCATCAAAAATTGAATGTCGTATCAGTCCTTCGAGATATGAGACTTCAAGAGCGACTCACTCCAATAAAAAAAAACTAGTTCATGTTAACCAAAAATACAAGAAAATTGATCACATAATTGTAAAGGAGAACAGAAGCGAAAATAAAAAAACAACGTTATTATACATTAATAATTTCAACAAACGCACAAACATGTATAATTTACCGGCATAGTTGCGATACTTATTGCTTAACTCTGTCTTTACTGAACTCTTCCCGGCATCGGTCTATGCCCCCATTTTTATTCTAAAAAAAAAAAAATTCATACCTGGTCATAAGAACTCATCAGGAATGTGACAGTTTTACCGTTGCACCAGAAAAAAGTGTCATAAACTTGTACAAAAATTGTATTCATTATCAGCTTTGGTATTTTTCAACCATGGCGTTTCTCGTTCGCTGATTTTATATTTGGTTATATAACTGTAATAATTTGTTAGAAGCAGTCTCTGCTGCCAGACATACGATGAAACGGGATATCACGTGGCAAATATTTTATAGACAGCAGTAACGAAAAAAAGAAGCGCAGAAAATCAAGCCCTGTCTGGTAAATGAAAAAATCTGGACATATTGGTAATAACTGAATAATGGAATAATGATGGAAAAGTGGAATAATAATAATGAAAAAATAATGGGAAATAGAAAATACTAGACATTTATCTGATATGAACAGCATCAGATACTGTCGAATAATTGTTTGAAAATCTCCTTTTAGGAGGTGGTTAGCTGGCTTTACTTTCCCCTCCATGCCCTGACAAAATTTTTGGCTACCCTAGAAGTTGGTTTTCAGTGTTAGCTGCAGTGGCGGCCCGAAATCTGTTAGGGTAATGCTCGAATGATATCTGCTCTCGAGGTACCTATTTGTGGACCACACAGTACAAGTTGTAAAGAGGATATACTAATCTTGAGATATTGAGATTCAGAAATCACGCTCGTCTATTTAGAAATGCTATGAATCGGGATTTATAGAGTAAGTATGATTGCTAAAATGAATGTTTTTGAACATTTGTTTACAGTAGAGTATACGTGAAATTAATTTCGTGACCCTCTAAAATTGATACTGCCAGGCGTGATGGAATAAATAACAGTTTTGGGTCGTATAACCAAAGAATATAGATTTAACAAAAAACTTTAAGTTTAGAATAAAACAACTTCTTCCTGAAATAATAACAGTAATATGAAGCGTTGGATTAGAGTTCGCCTTGTCTTAGAAGTGAATTGAACGGAATTGAATGTATTTTTTTATAACCAGAAGCACCAACATGGTGCTTATTACTTTCAAAAGCAAACGTTTCATCTTTCAATTATTGCAGCATCAGCTGAAGAAGGTTCAATCACCATTTATATTTATCTAAATCGTCATACTTTCGCGCAACAATTCCGCAACCCTGCCAGCGATATCTTCACCATCGATTAATGTATGCCAGCATATTATCACATGGACCACTGTAGCACTTCAGGGTACACTCAGATCAAGATTATACCATTCGCATGATACATTAAAGTTATTTATCGAGTACCCAAGAATGTCAATGCAACACATTATCAGACGAGTAACTATAAAAATCGCAGTAATTTTCTTGGGTACCCAATAGTTTCTTTATATTTCTGCTTTTTTGTGCATTGAAAGCGTTTACAAAAGATTAAAGCAGACAGAATGATCAGATGAAGGGCAATCCTAGCTTGATCCACTTAGTTAAGGCAAAGAGGCAGAAAATTATGTTATAACTAGTGTCCCGAGCCGTCATTGTAAATGACGGCATATTGGGTTATTAATGACTGGTGCACGTGTGCGATAAATGACGGCAGTAAGTTAGCCCTTCAGGAAAACCCCCGCTGGCTTCCT
>LQNS02278100.1:20622114-20636909 GCA_001587735.2 Parhyale hawaiensis
TCCTATCTTATTCCCATAGAGCGTGACAGGAAAGATATAAATATATAAATAAATAAATAAATAAATAAATAAAAACACGACGTGAATTATTATATAGTAGATTACGTGTAAATTATTTGTTAAATAACCATTAACAAAGTAAGAGGATAGTTTTGCGAGCTTGCAATTGCATACTGAGTTAATACGTTCCGTGAGCACATCACCACTTTGTAGTGGAATGTATATATTTTTATGTTAAGCAATGACGAATTTATAAATTATCCTCGTCTAAGTTACCTTTGCGCTGAAAATAAGTTAGCTTAGCTATATGTTAAATAATTGTACATTTACCACAATTATAGTAGCAAATCGCTACATTTGGATGTTGACGATAGCAAAATTAGAAAGCGCTGATAAAAGAAAAAATACTTTAGCTTCACTACGTCCTTGGGCCGGACTGAAAAAGTACACGAAGATCAAAACTAGCACTTGCCAGAACTGCGGCCTGGAGTTTAACAGAGTTCCAGAGATCCGGTTCGTAGGTAAAGTTGGAATTAGGAATCATATTTCAGCCACCAACCAGTCAAGTTTTTTCCAGCTTTTGACAAAAACGCCGTGGTTTCAATCTCTATGAAAGCTTAGTTCGCAACCAGTTTTGATAACGTGGCAAAGAAAAAAAAGCCTATTATCTCGTATAATGATTACGTAGTTCTACGTCACTTACGACACTGTGGCGCAAGCCTTGTACACTGAGCAGTGCAGGTCCACTTGGAGTTATTTAGAAAATCTGAATATCTAGTAGGTGTAATTCAATTGGGTCCAGTGTGGTTGATAGCGATTGATGATGACTGTTGTAATTTTTACGTTTGCTTAATGAACGATACGATTCCCAACCGTTATAGTAAAGTGAAGGCGAAATAATTATACTGAACCTCTCTTCATTTTCCATGCTCGTGGCCCTGATGCTGCATGGCGAACTTACTGTTGAGATTCAAACAGAAGAGATACGCCTCGTAGGTTTCACTTCGGTAGCACGTTTCAACCGCCTCATATATTTCTAAAATAAAAATTCGTCAAAAAACTGACATTGGAAAGAGACTAATATCGTTCCATGTTCAGCGTATCTAAGACGCGGAAAGCGACAGGCAAATTGGGAATACCGTAGATGAACAAAATAATGTATGCATAAAGGTGAACACTAATCACAAATATAGGTACCTAGGAATTTAACAATACTTACTCGTATGAGCATTTTTCCCAGTAAATGTCAATATATACTAGTATATACACTGTATTCACAGCAATGCTAGCAAAAATGGTGATAATTTTAAGTATATTGAACGACACAGGTAAAAAACGAAAGTCCTTTTTGAAAAAAAAGTTACAGATGTACTAAGAACCAGGAAGATACATAAAGAAGGGTGTACAACACGTGCAGTCATAGCATTATTAAATATTTTCTCGCTAAACAAATGACGGTGACCGTGATGAATACATCTAACTGAACCAAGTAGTTTATTTTGCTTCATTTCTTAGAGTGTGTTAGTCTTCAACGGCTCGTCCATTTTTACAACTTGTCTAGCCTATGCACTTTTCAGCTCTTCATAAGATGCTTCAGTTCAATTACTTTCACTATGACCAGCGAAAGGTCAGCTTTTATCGAACCATAACTTTTCTCGAGGGAGCAACAGCAGGCTGATTCAGAATTCAGATCATTTTTATATTTTTTCATAACATGAGAACTGAAGGACTGAAATTCTTTTCTTTGTGTTGGGTTCCTCCTGATTGGAGCTGGACAGTCTAAGGTTCTAACTTCCCAATACCTGCTAATGGAAAGTACATCAGTGGTTGGTGAACGCGAAAATGTTTGGTGCATTAGTTCTAAACACCGAAATGAATTCTGCGACGGAGAAAGTCTTCAGAGCTAAACACAGTCGGCAAATTCTCAATATACTCCAGTGAATGAAAGGTAAAAAATGCACCAGGTGTCTCTGAAGTACATTTACGTAACTATAGAAATTACGCATTTACAAAATACGCAGAAACTAGGAACCTTATTTTATCGATTTGATTCAAGTCCGGTTTACATCAAATCTGTTTATACATAGTTTACACGGACAATATTCCTAACCACCAAAGTGTGTTTTGGACTACATTAATGCAAAGACTCAAGAGCGTTTAGAAGCTCATGAGTACAATATTTGCATTTAAATTTTACCATCAGCCTATTAACTAGTAGTAGTAGTAGTAGAAAATAGCTTGAGCCTCCCTAAATAGGTACTAAGGTTTCTAAGAGAGTAAAAGGAAGGGACATATAGTAAATCGATAGTCATGTGGAACCCACGCACGAAGGTGTTCCCACACAGGATCAACGCGCGTGGGAACAGCAAGTCAGGAAAGGCGAAGAAGAACAGATGAGAGTAATACCAGAAGGAGCATGAGATCGTAAGGAAGCAAAGTGGGCACGAAAGACAGACGTCCCGATGGCCTAGCTAACGGCTATAGGGCAACCCACGGGCTCCCCCTTGGGGCGCTGCTCCCCATAGCATAAAGTGGGCGAACCTAAACTCACCTAACCATATGGCCTATGGCCCATCCTATGCCCCCTCAGGGGGCCTATTAAGCATTTACATGATAATCATCACTAGTTGTCTTTGACTTCTAACGGGTTTAAATTCCGATGATTGTTTGGTAGGCCAGTGCAGCCGCTTGCTTTACTGCTCCCTACAAACCCACTTGCTGCGGGCACCTGCGTCTAGTGCGGCCGGATCCGGCCCTGAGAAGGGCGCAGTTTTTCTGCGCATTATGTAAGTTTGGAGAGTCATATTTTTTTGCGGCTCTAGAATGTTACGAGCTAATGATGCGATTGCTGCTCTACAGAAGCGGCCTGCGCCGCTGCGAACTTTCGGAGAAAGCCTTGGGCTCGTGGAGTCGAAACCCAGTGGACAGCGGCGGCTTTTTGCTCCACAACTCGAGCCCTTCACATTTCTTTGGTTCACTTGCTTTCGCAAGTCTTGCAAGGTGCGATTTTACGGTGATGGTTGTCTTTCCATGGTCCCCCAATGATCTTGAACGTGATCTACAGGTGTAATTCTATCCATTGTTCCGTGGTTGGTCTTCCATTGTAGTTTGGAAGTGTAATCTTCCCATGTTTCTATGTGGGTTTTATTGTGTGGTCTGCAAGTGCAATCATTCCATAGTCCTAGGGAGGTCTTGCAGTATAGTCTGCAGGTGCAGTCTTCCAATGACGCCTCAGGTTTGTCTTTTGGTGTACTCTGGGGGAGCAGCTTATTGCTGGGCTTTTCATATTTGTTCTAAGGCGGTCTTGCACGGAAATCTAAGATAGCATTTTGTTAAAGGTACGTGGGCGTAGGAGATAAAATCAAGAACTAAAATAAATCATGGTTTCGCCCTTCAAACTCATTTTCTGCATAACATGTTGATGATATGCATTGTCAAATATTTTTTGAGAGGTTGACTTTTTTTATTTATGATTAGAAGGACCAGGATATGATGGAAACTTGTAGGACGTATGATGATTTAGGAACATGAACTGTTTATGCTCTATGCCGACGTACTAGAAATAACGTTGCAGCAGACAATGTATTTAGAACACTTTTGTATAAAGTAAGAGCTATATACAACTAAAATTTGGGTTATTTATCCAGGACAAAAACCAACTACAAATAAATAGACATATTTACGATAAAGTGAGGCCTGCTGACGCTTCACCAGTGACTGAACATATATAGCATACTGCTACATAGAAGTATAAATTTGGGTATAGACTATGCTTAGTCTACGTGACGTACCTTTCATTGCATACGAATCTCAAGGCTTAGTTAATAAATTTCAATTTTTTTTTTTCAATTGACATAGGGTAAAAAAAAACTATCATGGTGACACAAGAAATGCATTTATCTAGAATACAGTTTCATCAGCGAAGGTCGTTGGTGGAAGTGCAAACTAATCATGATTATTTTTAAAGTTATTTAGATATCCCAAGTTCCAACGATGGTCACCGATTCTTGACCTAGATTGGCAAATTCATTGTGTTACTTGTTGATAGATACATTTCTTTCATCACCATGAAGCGCTGGGTTCTAAATCATGATACCTACATGAATTAAGCAAAAAACATATTGTTGAAATATTATCCGTCAGCCTTAAGTACTGTTAGTGACTCGAGCCTTCAAAACTATTTAATATAATCTAGAAATAGATTGATTCCCTGAGAATTTGGTTTGTACGGTAAAAAGAAGTTCCGAAGTGATTGCAAACACCACTTAAAAACACACAAAACAGCAATCCATCGTGAATGTTCTGAAAATGACAAAAAAAAAAAGAAATCGAATTATAAAAGGTTGTTTCTGTTATCCTAAACCATCTTTTACAATTCGAATTTTATCCTTTTCTGAACACTTGTGATGAATTTATTGCAATCCGAAATGTTTGTTTTCAATAATGTTTGTAATCACTTAGGAACTTCTCTCCTTTGAAAGGGTCGTCAAGAGCAGTGTGCTTCACGTTTCAAGCATGAGAGCTTCAATACCTTCACAATAACAATTTCATATTGGAGCATCAAGCTGGAGCTCCATGATAATTGAGCTTCAATAATTCAGGCCTTAATTGGAGCTTTTCTGCAATGAAAGAACGCAAAACTCTATTGAAATAAATAGCAGGAAAACATGCATTGACGTTTTTGATGAATGGAATTTGTCTAAACCTGTCATCAAGTTTTTTTTTTTATTTTACTTAAGTCATACAATAATATATTGATATCTGACTTAAACAAAAACTAACTGTACATATCTCGCTGAATCAGCGATGATATGCATTAGAAAGGGGTTTAATACCTCTGTCCTACCTGCTCGTAGCAATTCTGAACCGTAAAAGCATAATATTGAATTGGTACATCAAGTGAATACTACATTTTCTGTATATTAGATTATGTGACTTGTTTTAGTATACTACATAATATGATTTGAAAATATGAAATTTTTGCAAATTTCAAAACAATGATTGAAGGAAACGTTCTTGCTTTCGGCGAAGACCCCAATATCTGCAAGTTTCAGAAGCTTCTTCCTTCGGGGGAACGGGCTGGAAACGTTGGTAGAATCTAGAGGTCTGTATAAATTTCATAAACTCATCAGACGAATCGATTGCATGTAAATTGAATAATTTCCTTTTGGCATCGAAAAATTCCTGGTGTAATATAACAGTGCAATGCCTACGGGTTTCAGAATCTTCATCTAGCGTGGAAATGATGGGAAACCAAGATTTACAAGTTTCAGATCCTTATTCTTGTGTGGGAAGGGACCAAAAAATTTATGCTGAAAAATCAACCATCGCCATTGGCATGGACAAGATCTACCATCACTAGCCTACTAGTGAAGGCAGCAGATTCCAAAGACTGTAAAGGCTAAATTTATTCGAGCTGCACAAATAGCAAGCATAATTAACTGGACGCCACTCCAATTCGCTTTCTAATGCATCTGACGAAGGGCGGCCCTTGCCGTCAGTGGTTGAAGTTTTTGTTTATGATTTAGCATAGTCTGTCCCTTCTCTGGGCAGTGTTCTTTTGTGCTGATTATGCCCTACACCTGCTCAGCTGCATATCTCTAGTCACTATACTTTTGGTTTGAACAATGCCTGAAATTGGATGAGTACTGTCTCTCTGGGGATTGTATTTTGTATCTACATATATAAATACTGATATACAGGGTGTTTTTGCTAGGCGGACAAATTTCAACCACAGGTAGAAAAACTCGAAATAAATCGATTTTTATGAATGATAAAATGCCCAAAACTCCTTAGTTTTCGAGTTATAATGACTTATAGAAATTTAAAGCTTTAAGTAGGATACTACGTGCACGCCAATGTTAGCGCTAGTTTTGATAGTTCAGCCCGCTTCCGACCCAACCAAAGCAGTTTACATTATTTTTAGAATAAAACTGCAAATATTTCATGCTTATGAAAAAATATCTGCAGTTTCAAAACTTAACATCTAACGTAATCACACAACTGTATGGAGGACACCACGTCTTCAGACTTTACATCCGTGTCGTTAAAAAAAAACTATGTATGCTGCCACCAGATTTTTAACCTATGTACAATTTTCAGAGTGGCTCATGCAGCAGCGAACAAGGGATCCCAGTTTCTCCACGCTGATTCTTTTCACAGATGAAGCGCATTTTACTCGCGATGGGATTTTTAACATTCAAAATACTTATCATTGGGCTCAAGCTTAATAACTATCATGACATTCGCCCAAATAATCACCAAAATCGATACAGTGTAAACGCATGGGCAGGAATGTGATCGGAAAACGTGTTGAACGATCAAATGTAGCGCTAACATTGGCGCGCACGTAGTATCCTACTTGAAGCTTCAAATTTCTTTAGGTCATTATAACTCGAAAACTAAGGAGTTTTGGGCATTTTATCATTCATGAAAATCGATTTATTGCAAGTTTTTCTACCTACGGTTGAAATTTATCCGCACAAAAACAACACCTGTATGTATACATACGTATATTTGGTTGAATATAGTGCCATTTTATCTAGTTCAAATTTCTATATTTTTTTTTCTCCGAAGGACGAATGTCCAACATGGTTTCTTGGTGCGTTTGGTACAATAGTTGGCCAAAGTTAAGGTTGTTGTAATCCGTTGCTGGTGTTGAATTGGTTGACGTCGCTTTTGAATTACAACACATAATCTCCTGTAGTGTGATCGAAACGCGTCACCCACTTACTTTGGCACCAACAGAGATTACAACATCTTGATCGTAGGGAGCAGAATCCCAGTATTCATCCTCTTTTTGGGAGTGGGTCAATTAAACCGTTCGTTGTCCAATATCTGAGGAGAAACATTAGTGCAAAAAATGACTCTTCTACAATGATTTCGGTGTGCAGCTTGCTTAGAAGTTTAAAACCCTAATAGAATTTTGGGCTACGAGAAATTAAATTTCTGTTTTAGCTTCACGGGCGGCCCTGAATTTTGCCAAGGAATGAATTGCATATGTACTAAATGGCAGGAATAATTATTAGTGCACTACGTAGCGTCACCCTAGATTTCGACACTGCGCTGACTAAGAAAAAAGTTGCTGTTGAGTATGCTATGTCAACAGGGCGAACATTTCAACAACTGGCCCACGACATTCACAAATTTAATGTGTCGTAAGTGCCAGCCGTGGAGGTTGTAGACAATCAGCAGACTAAATTCTCCTAATAACATTTACCGTCGATTGGTTGAAACGTCTTTGCTTTATTCCAAACAGGAAAACTTGAACAAAACTCCGTTTGCTTCACCGCCTGTTTGCCTTTTTTGTTGATGAAATTTTCTGAACTACACCCGGCTGTCAAAGTCAGGATTGCTTTGCATGCACTTGTATATTAGACAAATTTTGCACAACTTTGTGACGTCTTCTTCTTGCGTGTATTTCAAGTAAATTTTAGGCACAACAGTTAAATTTATCTAGATGTCCAAATATAATTCACTATATTGAAAATTTCGATCTTGTTTCCTCGAATTTAAAATCCAGTTGCTCTTCTCGTTCAATAATCTTGCAGTAAATTTATCATAATCACTTATCCGAATTTCCCTTATGTTACAGGTGCTTAGTATCCTGACGACGTGTGAAACAAACTTGCATAATAATGTCCTTAATAACGGCTTCTCCTGCGCTATCAGAGTGTCACTCCTCTGTACTTTAGTACCTGTACATATATAGAGATATATGAACACACTGGGCTACATTAGTCGGTAGCTGTCTACTGTCCTGGCGAAACTTGAAAAGTACTGATGACCTAGATATAAGGAGTCATTTTATTGCACTTCTAATGTTTCGTTTCCATTTTTCATTCGTAGTGTAGGTAACTCAAATATTCTGAGGGAGCCTAACACAGAAAATATTGTACTTGGAAATGAACTACCGCAATAGCGCATGTGAAATGCAGCATATTGAACTGGGAATAGCTATTTTGAGCCAGGGTTACATTCCTTTTTTTCTCTGTGGTACTAGACTACTTGTACCGCTGATATTGAAAAATTTCTGAAATTAACTAGTGCGATAATTAAAATCCAAAATACAGCATATTTCCGTTACTGCAGTCTTCAGTAGTTATGTGTAGAAAGGAGATTGGTCGAGTTTATGAGAAACAAATTGAGAGTAATGGTGCAGCAAGTGGCAGGTAATAATATTGTAATTATTGAAGAAGTGATCCAGTTTCACTTTCAAATGAAGTCGCTCGGGGCCGGAGCCTGAAGCTACCTCTCTCAATCTGAAACAAAGAACCTGCTCAACCGAAACAAGGTAATGTGCTCTCTGTATCTTTTCTCCTGAGCTCCCATACAAGTGAAACATACCTTAACTCTCCCAGGAGAGAGGTAGAGCATGTTCTACATTGCATATTATGTTCAGAGGTAAGTTTATGGCACTGCAATTGCATTATATTCAAGATTGTTTCCGATCAGTTGCGTGAAGTGGGTTTTTGCAACGTCTGTTGTCTTGTGAGCGTGACCTCGCTAGTGCCCGTATATTGCTCACTCGCAAGGAAAGTTACGTATTACGGTAAATCGTGTTTATTTTTCATTTACACAGAGATTGCTTGAACGAACTTATGGGGTGAAGTAAATTATACTCATATTGTTTTTATTACGCAAATGACACGTCTAAACACACGTTGATTCTCTTGAAGATCCAGAATATTCTTACTACATAGTTACATAATTTTTTTCCTCTATGTGAGTTACTTTTTATCACAAAGTGGCTCTATATTAAATATATTATAAATAAAACCATAGAATATTATTATTGATGCATTATCTAAACTCTAAAAAAGCTATAATAATAGAAGTAATAAAGACGATGAGTCCGCCTCATGGAAATGTCGTTGGCATCTTGTTTAGCCTACTAACCCAAAATATTTGCAGACTAATTTTTTTTGCAAATTTTGGGCTATTTTCGAGACATCTCGTAATGTCGCACAGTTAGTTAGTAACGGAGATACTGCTCGGCTTAGTTAGTAAAGAAGAATTATACTGCGGGGTCTATCAAAAATATTCTGTGTGGTAAAAACGCTACCAGATATACATAGACACTCAGAGTGTTCTAGGCACAGGAACACTTACACAAACTTGAGGTTACTTCCCTCAAACGAAACTTTCATAATTTGCTCCATTTCTAAAAGCATTTCAACAGAACTTATTTTTGGAGTGGTTACCCTTGTGATGAGCGGGAGCTGGGCTGAAGAAGGAGCTAGAAATTTTCCTAGATATGGGAAACCTTTACATACGTTATATATATATAAACATACATATTTTTATTTAAAAGGTTGATTTAGAAATCTTTTGAGTATTTAGATTTATTGCCCAAACTTTCGAAAAGTTTAACACTGATCGCCGTCAGGGGAATGAAATTTGAAAACGCTAGCACTATCTACGTCGCATATCTACGAAAGCTTGGGCAATAAAGCTAAAAACTCGGAAGAATTTCTCAATCATCCATCTAAATATGAATCCTGACAGTCAGGTATTTCGATTCATACATATGTATCTATTTGGCGTGGGTTCATCCAATAATTATTTTGAAAGACATCCTCAATTCGGAGAATTCATTGCAAACCCGAAACCAAGTGAGTCTTGTTCGTACTCTGAAGTTGAGTGTAAAGTGAGTAACTATATAGTAAACAGTCCCTGAATTCTAAGATCCCAGTAATCGTATTACCNATTTGGCGTGGGTTCATCAAATAATCATTTTGAAAGACATCCTCAATTCGGAGAATTCATTGCAAACCCGAAACCAAGTGAGTCTTGTTCGTACTCTGAAGTTGAGTGTAAAGTGAGTAACTATATAGTAAACAGTCCCTGAATTCTGAGATCCCAGCAATCGTATTACCGGACCTTGCGCTCAAAGTTATCAAATTATACAAACTTCAGAGTTATGCGCAATTACGCCTGTAAATGTTGTCATATTCCTCGAAACTAATTAAATATTTACATTGATCGAAGACACGTGTGAGACGCATCTTACAAATATCTACAGCATCACTTCCCAACACGTGGCAACAGGTTAATACGAAGATAAGGGAAGATAACCAACAGTTAGATTAGAGATTGAAAAAGCAGGCCCAGCATTTTATCTGCAAAACTTTTTAATGAAATTTCAAATGACTTGAAGGAGCCTTGTTCTAAATTTGCATTGAAGAATAGATTCAGATCTGTTACTTTAAACCATTATTGTTGTATTTATTAGTTGGTGTTTACCACATGTTTTTTTCTAGAAGTTTACAAATCCATTTATATTTGCTTGATAAGTATGTGATACTTTTAGGCAGCACACTGAAATAAAATGTATTTGCTTCCTGTACATGTATATATAGTTGTGTGCAAGTAAAGGTGTGACAGTATGGTATGGTAATTTCCTAACATGGTGATAACTGATGATAACGTGATGGCAATAAGAACTTTAAAGTTTGGACATTTTTTTAGGCAGTTGACTGGTTTCGGAAAGTCTTGAAGAATTGAAGTTGTGGTGCTAGTGAAATACTAGCACGTAATATTAATCATTTAGGTACAGTAATATTGATACATTTCAAAATCAAAGGACAACAAACAGAAAAGTTCTTAGCTCCTACTCTGTTCTACGACCAATGAGAAACTTGAAACAAGTAAGAACAAAATTACCTCCTCCAAGGAGGTTATTTTTTCGCCGGGTTTGTCTATCTGTCTGCCTGTTATTCTGTCTGTCACCAAGATAACTTAAAAAATTAGGGAGCGATTTTTGACGAAATTCACAGGGTTCGTTAGGTATGTTGAGAGGAACAGATTATTAACTTTTGGTGAAGATCCGTCTATCCGTTTGTTTGTTTGTCAGCCTCAGTTTTCTCAATGCCATAACTCAAAAAGCTATGAACAGATTTATATGAAATTTATATGAGTTGTTAGGTATATTACGAAAAGTAAGATGACCAAATTTTTGTAATGATCCGTTTGTTCGTTCGTTTGGTTAACACTTTTCTTGATTTTTGCTGCTTGTCAGCACAATACCTCAACAAATAATGAATGTATCTTTATGAATTTTACAGGAGTTGTTAGCAATATTAAAAGACATAAATGAACAAATTTTAGTGAAGAACAGTTGATTCGGTTGTATGTTTGTCATAATGTTTGTCAGCAACATTACTCAATAAGTTATGAACTGATATCCAAGAAAATTACTGAAGCTCTTAATACTGTTAAAGGGCAAAAATCTTTAGATTTTGGGGCTGATACAAAGAAAATCATGGTCTCAGAACAAATTTTATTTTTTTCGTAACAGTTGCGTTGCTTGGCAGAGGTATGCGCACTCAGAGTGCTCTAGTTAATTATGATTTACGAAAAATATCAGAGTAAAATGTGAGTAAACATACAAGCCACTTGGAAATAAGTGCCAGATTTATTCATTCTTAGCCAAGTAATGTACAGTAGTGCATAATTGGTTTAAGTTCATGCTCCTGGAGTATAAATGTGAATTTCAGCCAGAAATACTGCCAATGTAGCCAGTCCTATGGATTACTAAATATTTATTTATAACGTAATGTACAATTTAAAAGGGATAACTGACGTTTCAATTTTCTGGCGCATATGTTCTTTCTTCACGAATGCATCGTCTATCAACAGTGCTGACTATAGTGCTATTATTCAGACTAGTGAAATTTTAATGATGACTAGAGGACCAGAGTAAAGGTGGGTGTAGGAGGCGTAGGAGAGAGAAAACTATACGTGTTAAGCAAAATCTATCCTTGTTTAATAAAACAGGATAACATATTTAGGAGCGAATCAGGGAAACCACTGATTTAGTTTCTAGGTTTTAATTTTTTCTACTCAAAGTAGACTCAATTACAACTTTTTCGCGAAGATCCGTAAGCGATTAAAAATAAATTTAAATATTTGAGAAAGTTAGTCCTCTACAACTTTGTTACCTGCTCTTGGTAAACAAAAACGTCTAGGTAGACGATCACCGCACTGTTTTTTTTTTTCTTTCAATGATAATTAATAAAGAACACTCTGAGAGCGCATACCTCCGCCAAGCAAGCAAGGTAGTGTTAACGAAAAATACAAATAGGTCCTGAAATTTTCTCTTTATCAGCACCAAAATTTGATCATTTGTGCCTTTTGACAGTAATAACAGCTTCTGTTAATTTTTTTTAATCCATACGCAAGTTTTAATTTATGTTCTGACAAACATTTTGACAAACATTAGTTACACACACAAATGAACGAAGCTATCATTACCAAAATTTGGTTATTTGTGTCTTCTAACGTTTGTTACAATTTCAACAAATTTTATTAAGATCCGTCCATAACTTTTCTAAGTTATCTTGGTGACAGACAAGGAGACAGACAGAAAAACAGACAAGCTCAACAAAAATATAACCTCCTTGGCTGAGGTAAATATATATAATGCAAGATGTGCTGTAGCGATAACCTAATGCATAACTCAACTAACCAATATAGTTATAGTCCACGTGGGGACATTTTGTGTCCTCGCCGCTGCCACATCGTCTTGGCCCCTCGTATTTTCTATGAAATTGGCCAAGACGATGACAAGCTCGCTTTCAGTTGGGTCCCATCGCTGCCACATCGTCTTGGCCCCGCGTATTTTCTATGAAATTGGCCAAGACGATGACCAGCTCGCTTTCAGTTGGGCCCCACGTGGATACAACCTAGAGTCAGTGGGGCACCTGTTGCCGCACCATGCAATCATCTTATGGAAACAACGCACATGCAACTATAGCAAAGTCCTTCACATTAGAGTTTTAGCCTCGTGGTAGCCACGTCGGCCCGTGTGGCTGTGGCGGCTACACCCTGGAAGCCACCTGACCACCTAAAAATCATATGAGGCCCACCTGGCATTTCTTTTCGGGAATATGTATAGGCAGATTTCAGTTCAGTATTGCTGAAATAAAAATAATCTAGGTAAATTTTTATTACACAAAACTGCATTAGAATTAAGATAAAATATACTTTATCCCCGTGTCGACTGTGATCTTTTGGTAGGTAATACTCTCAATATGTATCAGTTGCTCCTCGTGCTTCTAAGCACACAGATGTGTAATTGCTCTGGTAGCAATTTGTCCTATGATCATTGTTACAAGCCCTTTGGCCAGGCTAGTTATCATGGAATACTGTGTCTCCATCACACAGTAAAGGGGTAAGCTTGAGTCACAGGTTAATTTTCTGTGAGATTGCAGAAAACTGTCATTACTCTCTTGTCGATTACCGGTGCCCTTGTGTGAGAATGAGCTGCTTAATGCCATTCGTGTCTGCAGGTGTAGGCTGAGTGTATCTATTTCTTCTCATTGTGCATAGCCACCAATATTTGTGACAGGGCCTAATCACTAGTTTGAACGTTAGCTACTTTCTACCTGTTAGCTTATTTGTAACTGCATTGTGTTCTTAATAAGTTATAATTTTATTATTATTATTAATATTATTGTCTTCAGGTGGCATTATTTCAAAAATTGAAGGAAACGAATAGAAGCTACATCTTTCTGTGACAACCTGGCTAAATTTCAGAAAATCTTAACGTCTTCAGATTCGACCATCTTCAACCCTCCCACCTGATGAGCCGAGGTACGGCGAAACGCGTTGTGGGTAACAAAATTTCTAATTGTTCTTTTATTAGTTTCCTTCAATATAAATATTATTACAAATTATGTGAAAAGTAGCCTCAGTTGTTAAAGATTTAAGCAATTCTTGTATCTATTCAAATTCATTTTATAACTTGACTTGCTCTAAGAAAATGTGCAGCATAAACCTATTATTGAACTCCACCAAAAAGGATTGTCACTGTGAATGCCTCCGATCCGAATATTGTTAAGCTATTAAGAGTGCCAAAATTAATAGTCTATCAAATTATGAGTAATTATTAGCCTACACTGCTTCTCATAATGCTGTCAATTCTGTATGCAATCTCTTTTGCGTGAA
Organism: Parhyale hawaiensis; assembly: GCA_001587735.2. Classification (NCBI taxonomy): domain Eukaryota; kingdom Metazoa; phylum Arthropoda; class Malacostraca; order Amphipoda; family Hyalidae; genus Parhyale; species Parhyale hawaiensis. The sequence goes on from LQNS02278100.1 coordinate 20,636,065, forward strand.
TGGGTCAAAATAATACACGAAATACTTCGCGTCTCTGTAAGTTTTTGAAGAAGAAATGATGGGGAAATTTTGGTTGATAGAGAGTATATTGAAAAATAATGCCTCCGTTCGCTGTACAGGAATGTAATAAAATATTCTAACTTTTTTTCTCCGCTTTTAGTGAATTTCAACGCACTCTGAAGAGTCTTAAGACTTTCTCTTTGCGTAACATCTAACATAAGCATATAGAGTTAAAGGGGTATCCCCTATAATTCATCCCATTTTCTTTCCGTTTTCTCTAATAAAGCGCGCAAAAACATGTCGACCGCGGACGACTTCAGATTCAGAAAGCCACCCACTTACGGGTCAAAGTTTCCCCGCTTCTGGCGCTACTTATCTCTTTTCCAATATATTTTCTTTACAGTAAAGAGTACCTCCATCTCAGGCGCCGTTTGATAAAATGGAAGCGTTTAATGAAAGAACTGCTGTATATTTATTACCACTCAGTAACCATAGTACAGTAACTTTGGCGTAGGTAAAGTATGTAGCCGACAGCAGCGTATGTTTGGTTGGGTTATGTGAGGTTAGACTAGGTATAGGTTAGGATGAGTACTTCGCCCGTAAAATTTACATTTTAAACTTGTTCTTGTAAGTTTGAAGGGCGAGGCAGATACGGTTAGGTAAGGTTAGGTGAGTCAAGAAAGGTTAGACTAGGTTAGGATATGTTCAGCACAGCTAGACGAGGTGCTAGCACTAACTTATAGGCACAAATATTATATCTGAATTTCAGGTAGACCCTATACAATACCGGCACAATAACTTTAATTCGTCCATGTCGTGATTAAACATCACTTTTCGTACGTCCT
>LQNS02278100.1:20657788-20673338 GCA_001587735.2 Parhyale hawaiensis
CTGGCATTGTTAGAAGCTATACACTCGCGGAACAAAATTTGGTTACGCTCGACAAACCGGTATTTCTTTCCACGGGCAAGGGCATGTTCTTTACCAGTGACCGCAAGGTTCCTCGGAACTGCCAAACTGTCACAGGCCTTCTGGAAGCTAATGAACTCTGCTCTAGTAACATTCACGGGATTAAAATCGGGAAATACAAGGGGATGGACAGGCTTAGCCTTGCTCCTAGAACGCGTGGTAACGGCCTGAACTTCATCGGGGACAGACCTAGGAAGTGTTCTAGCAGTTACCTGGGGACAGCTTTTAGAGACAGAGTCACGATCACTTTTAATGGCATTTTCCGCTTCAAGGCTCAGATCACGGACACCAGGTACATTGCCAACCAATACAGAACAAAATTTAATAGGCGCACGAATGGCGTGAGCCCAACCTGTAAAGAAGTTGCATTTGGTGTAACATTTAACAACTGGGAAAACACTTTTACATCTTAGGAAATCGTACACAACATTAGTGGGGCAGTTTTCGACATCTGCGTCTGGGAGAACATCTTCAGAGACTATAATAGCCGAACAGCCCGAATCTCTTAGCACCGTAGAGACGGGAGTGCCATTTACAGTCCCACTCGACAAGTACTTTCGGGGCGCGTTGTCTTCGAAACAAAACCCTACATTTTCTGGCTTAGATCTCGACGTGGAGGGTTCCTTAGGGCAAGATTTACGCAAGTGGCCAAAATCACCACATCCAAAGCATTGGAGCCTACTCTGACTGTGATTTGGACGATAAGGAGGCTTAACAATATCAGATAGAGGTTTAACCTCCTTAGACCTGGGGGCAAACTCTGGTTTAGGTTTCTGTGGTCCAGAGCCGGGAAAAGCTTTGTGCGCCATGGACCAACTATCTGCCATTTTAACAGCGCTCTCGAGATCCTTGGGGTCGTGTTCGTTTAGGTAAGTTCTAAGGGGAGGAGGGACAGCACTCGTGAATTGATCAAACAGAATAAATTCTCTAAGTGACTTGTATTCTGGCTTAACTTCTCTAGAATTAAGACAAAAGTCCAACAGACGGCCTAAATGGGTTGTGAACTGCTGGTAAGTTTCGTTGGGACTAATGCGAGCAGTGCGAAAATCAGAGCGGTAAGATTCATGAGTTTTGTTAGACCCGTCCAGTAATGTTTTCTTAAGCAAATCGTAATTTCCTGTAATTCCGGGTGCCAGGGCAGCATAAATTTTAAGGGCACGACCACTCAAAAAGGTTCCTAATCTCAATGCAAAAGTTTCACGCTTCACTCCTAATAATTCTGCAACCCGCTCAAACCGAATTAAGTAAGAGGTAATATCTTCACCATCCTTAAACACGGGCAACTTGGGACGTAAGTGGGGGTCTGAAATAGAGGCATCAGGGGTAGTAGCAGGCCTGCCTTGGGACTCCAACTCCAGTTTCCGAATCTCCATCTCCATTCGATTTTTCAGCGGCAAGCCTATCCCGCACTAACTGAGTTTCTCTATCGGCCCTATCCTTTTCAGCTGCAAGTTTTTCCGTCTCTAACTGAGCATCTCTATCGCCCTATCCTTTTCAGCTGCAAGTTTTTCCTTTTCTAACTGAGCATCCCTTTCTTCCTTCTCCTGCTGTCGAGCAGCAGCTCGTTCCTCACGCAGGAGTCTTTGTTGCTCCGCGACAAAATTAGGTATGTCTTCAGGTTTAACGCCTAAAGCTTCATCTTCCCTTTTAAGTTCAGTAAGAGGAAACATTGCTTCAAGAGGCATAGTGACAAAACAAATGAAATTAACAAGGCCTTACTGAAGAAACTCGCAGACCTAGCGCCAAACGTTAAATCCGTAACTTATAGTTCTCACATTCACAGTTTATGCCGAGGTAACAGTCCCGAGCTAGAAATCTAGACTACGCTCTAGGACCTGTATCACCACTGGATACAAACTTTTCACAATCTCCGACGAGAATTGAAAAGGGCTCAAGCCCTGCTGACTTGAAACAGAGGAGCACTATCGACGACAGTTGCCCCCAAAGAGCTCTGGCTAGCTCGAAATAAATTCAAAGGAAGTACAATGAATTTCTCACTTCGTACAAGGCAAGCCCTGTTGGCTTCAGATACTCTTGACAGATAGTATCCCGTGTGAGTTAAATGTACTCTACAAAATACATCAAAACCCAAACAATAGCGCTATTGGCTTTCAAATTCCGACTCAATTTGATCTCTGGCCCTGGAGCATCAAACTGAAGCCGCGGTGTCGCAAGGGCACCAGCACCGACCACACCCGCTAATCGCCAAACTGACTGAATCTGTTCAATTTCCCGTTCAGCAATCACACCCGACAGATGGAAACAAGTGGTGCAACAGAACCCCACACCTGACACCAGAATGTCGGTAAGTTGACCGAGGTTCGAATAATATTAGTCCTGCAGCACCACACAATTCCGAGAGTCGGGATATGAAACACTGAGCAGGCTAAATTAATGTTTAATTGTAACTTAAATCTAACAAACTTAGATTATATAAGACATGAAGCAAGGGCCCGTCGGTTGACCAGCCAGGAAGCAGCGCGAAGACCGTGGAGCCGTGCTATGCTGCGGGAAATGAGTGGCCGCGAGGACGGCTCGTCCAAGGTTCCGAAGGCTGGGTGGGGTAGTGGATGGCGGTAGACGCTATGTCAGGGCTGGAGGAGTATCTGCGTCGTCACAGTGGAGCGCATATACCAGTTGAATCACGGGGTAGCTGCAGCGGCCTGAGCTGGAGCAGCAGAAGATGAGGGACGTAGCAACGACAGTTGACGGGGTAAGACGTAGCAACGACAGTTGACGTGGTATGACGCAGCAACGACAGTTGACGTGGTATGACGCAGCAACGATAGTTGACGTGGTATGACGCAGCAATGACAGTAGACGGGGTATGACGAAGCAACGACAGTTGACGGTCGGGACACAGCTCCAAATTAAGATTACGAAGGCGGCGGGAACGGGGCCACTGGCAACGTGGCAAGCCAGCTCAAAATCCTCGCTTCAGATAAGTTACAACTGAGGGTGTAGCGGAGGCGACGACAGAGCCAAGGGGAGAGACGGATCGCAGCCCGTCTGCCTCAGAACGCAGCGAAGTATTAACAAAGTCCAAAACTTCGGATCGCGAGTGAGTTGGCCAGGGCTCACAGCTACGTCTGGACAAGGAAACTGAACTAAGATTTCAGCCAGCAATGACGGCGCGGAAAGACGGCAATGGGCCGGCACCGGGGCCACTTGCAACACTTACAAGGAACAATTCACATAGAACACATTGGCAGGGCCAAGCAAGAAAACATCAGTACAAATTAGCCAGTGTGACAGCTTATAATGAACAAGGTTGACATAACACTCTGGGCAAATATACCAAATATATGGTACACATGTATCTTCCAATAAAGGTACACTAGCATATTTACAAAGAAAAATCGTGGGCCGTTGAGGTAGTAGGGGAAGATGGGCCTAGAAGAATGTGGAACTTACCCGAAAGATCCGTCCTCCATACGTACAGGTCTTGACTGAAGCAGACGACCGGCGGGTGGCTAGTCGTCAGCTCCAGCCAGAAGGAAGGTCTTTCCGCTAGGTTTAGGGGGAAAGAGGAGCGAGCATTCTCGCCAGATGCGAGAAGGCAGCAGAGTTAGGGAGAATTTCCTGACACTCGATTTTCTGAAGTGAAAATCAAGCTCACCTTAAAGTGATTCAAGAAGTCTCTACCTAGCAAAAGGCGGCCGGGGAAGGTTAGTTCGTCCGCAATGACAACCGAGTGGGTTTGAGGAGAACCGAAGTCAAATCGTAAATTTACGCAGCCTTGATTCAATATAGGCACATTATTGACGGTTCGTAACCAAGCGGTACACGGGTGAATTCGTTGTGCTCCTAGCTTAATTTCCTGTAGCGCTTCTGACTTCAGAATTGACGTTGCAGCACCTGAGTCAAGGAAGCAGTCTAGACGTCGCCCGTGAACCTTTAGTCGTACTACCGGCGATTCCCTGGCGGCCATGGGCACACCCAGTTTTTTCAACCCACAGCAAAGTTTATTGTGTGTCGATTTGGCGGAAGCAGAGGTCGCATCGGCACTAGATTAGCACCATTTCCGTGTTGGGCGTTCGTAGGTCTGCCCCAAGCGCGGTCGTACGGCTTCCTAGGCGACCCCCTATTTGTACGGAACAATCTGTCAGGTCTCGGGTCTCTATGTTCTTCGTACCTGTGATACCGGCCCGGACGTTCGTGTGCGGCGATCGCGGCCCGATGTCGCTGTGGTTCTGGTCTGGGGGGACTTCGGTATTGTTCGCCGTCCTCCTCTATCTCTCGTATTTTTGCGAGCAACTCTGTGACTGATTTTGGCTCGTAACTTCTAGGAAACCGGTCGCGGAACCTCCCCATGNGTCTTGCTAAGGGCACGTTCGATTGGCTGATGAAATTAACATTTGAGGCTTGACCTGCCCGGAACTTTGAGCAAGAGCATTGGCTTTACCATTTTGAATTATTGTGTTGAGAGTGTTAGAAGCAGCACGTTTATGATGAGCAGGCTAAGAATGTTATTTTACGGAGCAAGGTTGAGTTTTTGAAAGTCTCAAGGAAACCGGTAAAGGGTAGAAGCCTGAAACTCGATTCCGTGGGTCGGAGCCCGCATATCTGTCCAAAAATCCGGACAGATTAAACCTGAAAATACATCGATTTCTCTTGGCCATCGAACGGGCCCTAACTTTTTTTGTTATCATTAGAAATAATGCAGTAAACTGCATTACTTAATGCACCTTTCTATCTGTGTAAATTCATGCCCAACTGTGCAACGCAGATGTTTCATGCTAAGGACCATTTTCTTTAAATATTTGGGTTTCTATCGTGTTTACTCCACTTTGGATGCCGAGTACATGACTACAGCTAGAACAACTTGAGGCTATCCAAAGATCGTTCACTGACAAAATTCGAGGCATGCATGAGTACGATTACCACAAACGACTCAGCTGTCTCCACTTGTATTCAATACAGCGCAGATTCGAACGATTTACAATCATATGTGTTAGGAAAATTCTGGAACGTATCACTGTGAATGTGAATGAGCGGATTGTCGCCAGACACTCGGAAATGACTGGAAGGACCTGTGATATCCGTATCCCAAGTAGAGATGGTGACAATGCCGAGGCGACAATATATTCTAAGAGCTTCACTGCACGAGGAGCAAGACTGTGTAACAAAATGCCTCGGCACATTAGAAATTTCACTGATATGAAAGTATAGAGTTAAAAAAACTGCTTGATTCTCATTCAAGAAGAATTCCTGATAGAACAGCGAGTAGCGGTTACGTGCACTGTGGTGACAATTCGCTAACTGCGCCCCAACAGATGACACCCAGCATCGTGACTCCACACCCTTGAGGTGCTGTGGGAAACATCACCCAGCATTCATCGGAAAACTGTCAAGGTACTCCACGTAGAGTTCTTTCATTGTTTTTTTTTTTTTTTTTTTTTGCGAAAAACTTAATTCATTTTTTCGTCACCCACAAAAATGGCTAGTTTCCCAACATTGTTCAACTGGTGCAATACAAGTTTGATTTGCTTTCGTATTGCATTAAAATAGAATCCTCTCCTTACATACCTACTTGTTGAAATAGACACGCATATTTTATGTTGTATTACATGTGCAAAATTTATGCCATATGTTATACCATAGCAATGTTGATGTCTAGGTTATGTGCCACTATCGAAAATCATATACGCGATAACTATTTTTTATGGCATAAGTGTTGTGCCATTTGTATTGGTATTCAGTTAACGAATACCTCCACGCGTTGGATAAATACTGTAAGTGATATCAATAATTAAATAAACAAAAAGAAATAGCATATTTACGAGTTCAGAGTGAGCTGCACTTGATAGCATCTGATAATTGTCTTGCAATTTTCAATTAGGTTCAGCGAAGGTTTTCTTAAAATTCAGCTGCGTAAGAAAGAAAATCTCTGCCTCAAAATAAAAAAAAAAAAAATTGTCTCGAGATTGTGCTTCCCGTTCTCTGGCCTCAGTGTTGGCTGCCCCGTTGTTCTCCATTACTAAGATCATATCTTCTTCGCGAGAACAATTCCGTAATAATAATTTCCAGCGGCAAGAAGCAGTAACAGCGCAACGTTGCATAAGTGCAAACTGAGCCAAGGTTGTGGTACTACTCGGGTTTGTCATATGTGGAAACTTGGGAAAACTTGTCGAGTCATAAATGCAGGAATAAAAACTTCTCGAGTCATTCATGTAGATGCAGACTGGGAAAACTTGTCAAGACATAGATGCAGCCAAGGAAACTTGTCCAGTCATGAATGTATGTAGGCATGGGAACCTTGTCGAGTCATAGATGCAGGAATAAAAACTTGTCGAGGCATAGATGTGAGCAGGAGAAACTTCTCGAGTCATAGATGCAGGCAGAGGAAGCATCTGGTGGAACTGCCACTCTTTATTTATAATATTTTTCATTTAAAACCATTCGTATAAGGGACAGACTTTATTTTCTAATGGCGAACATGAAAACTTACTTATTCATGAATAGACTAAATCTATGCCATGTCTTATTTGCTTGCCTCATCATACAGGCAATATGCCTGTATGGCAGCATAGGGTGATGTGCTTGCATGCAATAGTTCCCTAGTTCGCCTCTCCACCAGGCAGGTAAATTCTTTTGATGCTCGGGATTACAGAATCCGTGTGTCTGGCATTCACTCCCCATTACGTTGGCACCGATGATAAACAAAATGGAAGCGGTAGGGGTTGCAGTTGTTGCATGAACCTTCAGTCTCTGACACCATAGCTCTGACAGTCGGTAGTCGACTGCAGCCGTGCAGTCGTGTCAAGCCAGCAAGCATCAAGTAGCAGCGCTAACAAGTGAATGTGGCTTCCCTGTCTGGGTATGAGGTCACGTTGACTTTATACCGTTATATTAAAGCGCGATAATTGTTGTGCCTTCATTGTCAGATTTAACATTTGAATTAAAACAAGAGCAAGATCGAGGTAACAAAGTTCAATGGTCCGGTTATGATTTTCAGAAACACTAGTGGCCTATAACTCCACACTAAACAAATAAAATCCGTTTCCCGTCGGATTAAGATGGTCTGAAATTCACTTTATGGAATGCGCTCGTTCCCGTTAGGTTATGACTGCAGATAACATTGGCATTTTCGTTCGCTGGACAAACAAGCATTTGCTCTGGGCCATACTGTCCTAAATCGCTACTCTTTTCTAAACAAAAGCAGTTAATTGTCTCCATCACCTCGAAGTAAAAACAATCTACAACGCAGTCAAGAAGTTGACAAGTGTGTTAAAATGGCAAGCAGAGTACTGGGATTCATTAGCAGGAATTTTGAGTACAAATCCAATGACGTAATCATTCCTTTGCACAAAGCGCTAGAATATGCTGTTCAATTCTTGTCGCCACCCAAGTGCAAATATATCGATAAAATGGAAAGAATGCAATGCAGAGCAACAAAATTGATACCTACTTCAGTTGCAAAACAAGCCATACGATTGTCGCTTACAGGATGTGGGACTCATATCTCGCGAACTAAGATGACCTAGAGGGCAACTAATAAAAAAATTCAAGTATATGAATGGCTTTAACGACGTGCCTACGAAGGGATTTTTTTATAGAGATTGCCTGCGAAACAACGGCCAGAAACTCCAGCATGAAGATCGAAGAACTTCTCTTAGCCAGCAGTTCTTCTCGTACTTCATGGTGAACACTTGGAATGAACTACCCCCCGGGATGTCGTCGGTGCAGAATCAGTCACTGCGTTTAAAAATAGTCTTGACAAGCATTGGGAGCAACATCCTCCACAGTTGCGGATTCCTTCTCCAAGAGTTCCAAACTCGTAACAGCCGAGGATTCTAAGGCACCGCAATCTATTATCTCCCATGCCCCAACTAACTTAACGTCTCCGAGGTCGGTGAATGTGCAGCAACAAATTTTACTTGCGCCATAAACTCTCTGGCTGAGTTTATTCTCTTCATTATCTTCTTTTCTTTATCAAATTTCTCTACGATTCTGACTTAAAGGCAATACCTCATAGATGGCCAGAGCTTAAGTCCCTGCTTCTCTCTGGCAATGGGCTAGTGTCATCCATTTAATGTAATCTATTTTTTAAAAATGTGTCTGTTAAGATAAAAACAACACCAGTAGCAATAAAGACATCAGATGCAGCAATAGGAATGCTGCAGGAAAAAAATTAAAAGGGCAGGAGTAAGTGTTACAATATGGAAACGTTAATGTTTTGAAGTGGTGCTGCAGATCTGTGGAGGCGTTCAGTTAGTTGAGGCATGAGAGATAGGCAATGGATTAAAAACAGTGGCCTCCGAAACTTCGGCCGTTTAGAGTTTGTAATTCCTGGAGGAGGTGTTCGTAGCTGTAGAGGGGGTCACTCTCAATGTCAGGTTTTCTCATTACTGCCCGCACAGAAATCAGAACCAGTATGAGAAGGCGTTACAACTTTTTCAGTTCTATGCCATGACAGCGTCTGCCCATGTCTGAACTAAGGTGAAGTTAAATCATCAAGTGACAACCAAGTAGGTGACGTCACATAACGCCACAGCCAATCAGCAGCCTGGATATTTCCAAGACTCCGCTGATTGGTCATGTCATCATCTATTTGGGTATCATGTGTTGAGATAAATTTATGGTTGTTCAGCCAGGGCGTTTACTTTTGCAGTTTACACGAAGCTGGGAGAATTTTTGTTCAAATTTTCAACATATAGATACAGGTAGGTTTTCTATCTTAAAGTTAGAGCACTCTGAGAGCTCATGCCCCCGCAAAACAAGGCAATGCTCACGAAAACTTCAATTTTGTTCTGAAACTATAATTTTTTTATCTTCACCAACATCGGTCATTTGTGCCTCTTGATATTAATAACAGTTTTTAAAATTTTTTTGAAGGTCCGTTCATAACTAATTTGAGTTAGGTTTTGACAAACATTTTGACAAACATTAGTGAAACGCACTAACTGCCCATCACCAAAATTTGGTCACTTGACTCTTTACACAAATTTCTAATAATTTCTGCAAATTTCAAGAAGATCCGCTCATGACTTATTGAGTTACGATATTGACATACATTTGACAATCATTAGCCAAAGACACAAAATCGGGACACGATCATCACCAAAATTTGGTCATTTGTGTCTTCTAACGTTTCTAAGAATTTCTGACGATTTCATTAAGAATTTTTTATAACTTTTGGGTTATAATGCTGACAAACATCCAAGCAAGCATAGAGACAATTAAACAAACGGACAAATTTGATCATCACAAAAATTTGGTCTACGGTACGTAATATTGCTAACAATTTGCATAAGTTTCATGAAGATCAGTTGATAACTTTTTGATTTATATTGCCATGAAAAAAGAGGCAGTCAAAGAGACAAACGGTTAAATTAACGGATCTTCACCAAAAGTTAATCATCTGTTCCTCCTAACATACCTACCGATCCCTTTAAATTTCGTAAAGATCCGGTCATAAACTTTGTGATTTATCTTGGTGACAGATAAACAAGCAAACAGACTAAGGGGCAGACTAACTCGACAGAAACCAACTCCTTGGCAGAGGTATAAATAAGAAATTTTGCAGCTTTTCCATTAGAATAAAGATCAGGCTGGCTTCCATCCAACTATAGATTAATTTGCCTATAGATAGATAGATAGATATAATACTCGTACAGACGACTTTTAACAAAGACCTGCCTATCCACGGAAGAGTTTTTATTCATTTATAAATTGTGCAGACAAGTATTAGCTACAATTACCACACCTTTCAATGTGGATATTCTCAGAAATTTACCAATTGAGCAGAGTAGTTTAAACAACAACCTGCGTATTCAAGACCTGGGAATATCCATTGAGTTTTACAACGCTAAACACCAAGAACAAGGTTTTTGCTGCCGTTAAAGCCTAATATTGACCCTTAACAGTGCCTATACTCGACCTATAGCAAGGTCAACAAATTCAGTACACACAGATGCCCCCGATAGTTTTTGTGACGAGACTGGTCCTGAGAGTTCGACTGTACGCACTTGGTGGCACTCCAGGCAAATGCCCAGCGATTGTAAGAACTCAGGCCGGTGAGAAAAAGTTCAAATTGCCGTTTCAAGGTCTAGTTCACTAGGTTGGAGGGCGCTGAAAATCTATGAAAAAGTTGAAAGCTGTTTCGAAATGTCTATATACCACGTGTGACTAATAGCTGTTGAACACAAATGAACAGGAATATTACTTGAATGACATGCGCTTCGTTACCACACGTAGTACCATTCTTTTTTGATAATTATTTTGTTTTTCAACAGTTTCGTAGCATATATGGGACTCCTTTCTCATTTTAGTTCAGTTTATAAAACAAATATCGATATATCGGTTTTTGCTGCAAAAATTCCGTTATGTTTTTGCCGAAGCAAAGCTGTCGTTGGCGACATTTCTGTTATTCATTTAGATATATCAAGCTAAACATTCTGGAAAGAACATAGACGATAAAACGGTTCCGTAAAGCAAACTTATTTACTTGCCTGCTGGGGCGACCTTATCAGAAGTTTCACCTCATGCCTGTCTGGCTCAGGTCAGCTACAGCGAAAACGAAATACGGAGACGTTCAGAAAAAAGTTTCACCTAGCAACAGAAACAGTAAATTAAAAGTACTTACTGAAATAGTTTCATTACCACCGACGCTATTACCGTAAAAATGGTATGGAGTTATTGAAAAACAAGGTTTTGTTTATTGTAGAGCAGCAATGCTTTAAAAATCGTACTATTTTCTAGAAAATTGACAAAATTGTCACATAAATAAACTAGAGCACTCTGAGAGCGCTTACCACCGCCAAGCAAGGCAACGGTAACGAAAATTTCTAATCGGATCTGAAAAGACGGTTTTCTTTGTATCAACACCAAAATCTAATCACTTGTGCCTTTCAGTAGTATTAACAGTTTTTGCAATTTTCTTGAAGATCCGTTAATAATATTTTGAGTTATGCTGTTAACAAACATTATGCCAATCATAAGTCAAACACACAAATAGACCAACCGATCATCACCAAAATTTAGTCATTTATATTTTTCAGCATTACGAACAATTCCTGTAAATTTCATAAGATCCATCCCTAATTTTTCGAGTTATTGTATTAACAAGCATAAAATCAAACACAGTTACAAACTAGAGCACTCTGAGAGCGCATACCTCCGCCAAGTGAGGCAACGGTAGCAAAAAATTCAAATTGGCTCTGAAACCATAATTTTCTTTGTATAAACTCCGAAACCTAATCATTTGTACCTTTTTATAAGAATAACAGCTTGTTCAATTTTCTTGAAGATCCGTTCATAACTTTTTGAGTTATACTGTTAACAAACGTTATGACAAAAAAAAATGAGTCAAACATACGAACGATAGAACCGATCTGCACCAAAATTTAATCATTAATGTCTTTCAACATTACTAACAACCCTTATAAATTTCATTGAAATCCATTCATTATTTTTTGAGTGTTTGTGCTAAAATGTCAAACGAACGAACAAACGGATCACTACCAAAATTTGATCATTTACTCTTTGTAATATACCTAATAACTCATGGTAACTTCATCAAAATCCATCCTTAGCTTTTTGAGTTATGGCATTGAGAAAAAAGAGATAGGCAAACAAACAAACGGATGGACATATCTTCACCAAAAGTTAATCATCTGTCTCATAACATACCTAACAATCCCTGTAAATTTCATCCAAATCGGTTCATAACTTTTTCAGATATCTTGGTGACAGACAGACAAACCCACAGACAGACAAACATGACGAAAACGTAACCTCCTTGGCGGAGGTAACAATCGAACGAACAAGCAGATTATCACAAAGATTTGGTCATATACTCTTCGTAATTTACCAAACAACTCATGTAAATTTCGTCCATAATTTCTGAGTTATAATACTAAGAAAATAGGCAGACAAACAAACAGACGAACGAATTTTCACCGAAAGTTAATCATCTGTCACTGTTAACATACCGAACAATCCCAGTTTATTTCGTAAGGATCCGTCCATAACTTTTTGAGTTATCTTGGTGACAGACAGGATAACAGACAGGCAGACAAACCTGACGAAAACATAACCTCCTTGGAGGAGGTAATGAGCCCTCTAATCGTTCTCTTTCCGATCAGCTGAATGGGGCAATATTTTGACAGGTCGAGAACGTAGTGAGCTGGAAACTTTAGTCTGAATGTTCGTTAATAAGTTGGTCATTCGGTTGCATAGCGCGGGGCCAGCTGGTCAATTTTCAAGCCGAAAAATAATTGTTATCCGTCAGTACAAGAGCACCGTCCAGGTGCACCGTGAACTCAACCGCTGACTGGATTATCAACAAATCGAACCCTCGAGGTATGGGCAGAATGCCAACGGATGGGTGCGCACGACCTGCTCTGGCGAACTTGAAACCTTAGTCGCCTTTTACGCCACATGCATTGCATATTTCGACAGGTCGCAGGATAGCTGAGTTGTGCGTGCTGTGGATATTACTATGCTGGGGAATGCTGACCCTGAATGTTAGAAACTAGTTTGAGGATAAAAAAGAATATCCCCGTTGTCATTTTTTCACTGAACCTCAGTGTGAAGGTTAACTGGACTAGAGCAGAAACACTGATAAGTAGGGTTGTGACTGTGCAAATATGCACGCATATTCTGTCCAATTGTATTACTGAATTTTAATTTTTATAGTTTATAATGGTGAAGTGTATGCATAGGCAGCATACTTCATGTATGAAATCAAAATTCAGTCCTACAATTGGACAGAACATGCGTGCATATTTTGCAAAGTCACAACACTACTGATAAGCATCGCGCTAATTTCCAGAGGTGAGCATTTGCTGCCTTTAATTTGACACAGCCAGAGAGTAATACCGGGCTGGAATACGCAATTTCTACATGAGTTACAGTTTTGTCTGGGCCGCAAATGGCAAGAGTTGCCCACCTTTTTTTGGAAAATGAATGGCTTAGTCTCTGATATCTGACTGAACCGGTTAGTAATAACTACTAACTCCTTATTATCTTCGGTTATTATCATCATCTGTGTTGTCAACTAGAAAACTCTGAGAGCCCATATCTCCGCCAAGCAAGGGCAATATTAACGAAAAATTGAAATTGGACCTGAAACCAGAATTTCCAGTTTTTTATCATCACCAAAATTGGGTTATTTGTGCCTGTTGACAGTAATAACATTTTCTGTAACTTTCATTGGATCCGTCCGTGAGTTTTTCAGTTATGTTCTGACAAACACTAAGACCAACGTTATTCAAACACAAACGAAACCAGTGATCATCACCAAAATTTGGTCATTTGTGCCTTATACTATTTCTAACGATTGCTACAAGTGTTAGGAATATCTGTCCCTAACTTTTTTAGTTATGTTCTAATAAGCATTTTCACAAACATTAGTCAAATACATACGGGGGAACCGACCGTCAACAAAATTTGATTACTTAGGCTCTTTAACATGTATAACAATTCCAATTTATAACAATTCCTAAAAATCAAATTCATAAAAAAAAAAGTTATGAAGATTCTGTCATAACTGGCAAACATAAAAGCCAACGCAGAGACTAACCAACAGAAAAACAGCTCACAAAAATTTAGTCACTTTCTTCTAGTAACATCCCAACAATTCTTGTAAATTTCATGAAGATCCGTCTATAACTTTTTGTGTTAAGCTCCCAAGAAATATATATTAAAGTTGATTATCTGTTCCTCTTAACATACCTAATAGTATTTGTATAATTTCATGAAAATCCGTCCGTAACTTTTAGATGTCTCTTTGTAACAGAAAGGCGAACTACTACACAAACAAACACGAGAGAAACATATAGCCCATTGGCGGAGGTAAATATACGGTTTGCCACAAACGTTATGTCTTACACCGCTCGTCAGACAAGTTCTGTCAGACAAAGTTTGTTCGGCACTGTTTGTCAGACGCGTTTTGTCAGTCTTGATCAGTAGCTGAAGAGCATCTAAGCATGTCGTTCTATTGCTTCCAATGTAACTTGGTAACTAACAAATATTCATGAACTTGTTAGCAAGGCGTTGCTTGCTGGGGAACAAGCTAAAACTGTGACTTCGCTGTCGTGTCAAAGCAAAATTCAAATGAATTCGTGGCAGGATCTCCATCGCCTCGAAACTGGTGCATTGAAGCTTTGCTTCACCTTTTTAGATGAAACTGTTCAACTTAGAACCAATATACAGTAGTAGTTGAAGAGCAGCACAGTAAGAAACAAGAGTCACCAATTGATGAAACTAGATGGTGATGAGGGTCTGACGTAAATTGAACGTATATAAAGGATTCGTGAAACATAAATTTTAAAAGAAGATCATCCACGCCAAATTTGGAAAAATATTCCGCAATTTTTGCGAAAAGTAAATGCTGGCAAGACAGTAATTAACCAGAAGCTTGTAAAACGTATACACTAATGTAACCAGAATAAACTTCCCGTGCTTTGGCTATATAAAAAAGAAAGAGGAAAAATTACTTTCATATATAAATTAGTGTATACTCTACTCATAACTACGGGGCCAGACAACCCCAATGGTTACCTCAGCCATTAGCTAGGCCTTCGGGACGTCTCTATTTCGTGCACACTTTGCTTCCTTCCCGATTTCATACTCTTACTTGCTCATGCTTTATTCTGTTCTTCCTCTTCTTTTCCACTTGCTGTTCCTATGCGCGTTGATCCTGTGTGGGAACACTTTTGTGCATGGGTTCCCCATTTCTCTTGGCATACTATATGTTCCTTGCTCTTTCTCTGTGATATCGTTCTGCTCGGAAACGGAGGCTTAAACTTCCTAACTATAACTAACCAACTAACTATACTCATAACTAAAAATTGTTTTTTTTAGTCGATATACTGTATAGCGATTTTTCTACATAAACGGAGTTACTCAATGCAACTGTAATATGCGGAATGGATAAAGCAGTTACGGTATTCTAGGATTATGATCTACTTAAGACGAGTTTTACATCACTCAGTTATTGCATCGCCATCAAAATGTTATGAATTACAAGAATGCACGAATTTACCATTGGCTGAAATTTGAATACACCAAAAGGACGTAAATATTTTGATGGCGGATTAAAAAAAAAACAAGACGTCAGCAGACAATGAGGGAACCTCCGCATGCCGATGCCACGCTGACGTACATTAGGAACCAGTTTTTACCGAAAATGCATCGAAGAGCAAATTTAATTTGGCAGAATCATTGAGATCTTCTGCATTGAGTTCCGATGTAAAGACAAAACAAAATAGAAAAACTTTCGTGTACCACTTTTGGGAACGAATATTCTTATACATTTTTTGTTGGTTGCTAAAATTAACAAATTTACTTGCTCTGCATCTGCACTAACGTTAAGCTGGGTTTGTTGTTGACGATATATTTTAGGGTCATCCAAATCAATTTACAAAATCGGAAAACTGTATTATTCACTGCTGTATCTATACATGAGTGTTTGAATCTACTGCACTGCATATATGAAACAAAAACAATGAGGTCACTCAAGGTA
>LQNS02278100.1:20686119-20745548 GCA_001587735.2 Parhyale hawaiensis
CTTGGAAACAACCAGTTATTTGAACCATCAGGATCGAAATTTGGCTGCATAATAAATTGAAAATGTTTTTGCCTCCACTGAGCGTGAAGGTTTAACTTTCACTGAGATATTCAGCTCATGAAAACATAACCGAAATGGATTATGCTCGACAAAAACGCAAACTTCGTCCAAGATCGAGCCCCTCGTGTACCTGGCTTGAAGAAAGGATATCAGATAGGACGTAAATACTTTTTAAGAGATGTAAACTTCAGAAACAGCAGTAGCTACAGCATCAAAACAATATAATAAACACCGTCGTGTGTTTACATAGCTATTTATTGTATCTTCAGGTCGCAAATTTTGCACTGATGTTGATCTTTAATGCAACTCGATTATCGAATATTAGACCAGGTTGCAGAAGATGACCCAAGTTAAACTTATTCCTTTTAATTAAATGCACTTCTTGCCCATCCAATGTTGAAGTTAAAACATTAAGGACATGTACAGCTTCTCTCAGAGATGCCATGGAGTCTGATGTTTATATTACTATCTCCATACATTGAATCCATATTTGCTCCTAGTCCACGAGTACAAAATGAGTAGATGATCGACGAAACACGGGGGAAGAGATTTTTCACGGTGAGGTAGACGTTTCAGTAATTTTATCCGTATTGGTTGCTTCCTTTTACGAAGCAGCATGCAATTGAGTGCAAATTTTTCCATATACTGAAAGTGTTTGAAGCCGTATACAAGAAACGCGGTTGGGGAATTTAATTAAATTCAGCGATGGCTCTCTGCTTGCTAACATAGATTGTTTTCGTACGTCATCTAAGGGAAGGAGTGTGCTACTCAGATGAATTGATACAGGGAACACTCATTTCGTATGAAAATTAGAGTTGACCGTTGTATCGCACGCTTCGGAACCATATTGGTAACGATTGTACAATCAGTAAAAAAGGGTTATTACAAATTCCTTGCTGTTATTTTTGATAGCGAGGGCACTCTAGTGTTCCAGAAACAATAATAGTTATAATAATTATTCCTAAAGTTTTTCTGTCTAATCATTTTGTTATCCAGTATATGAATTTTCTCCTATTTACTGCATATCCTTCGCATCATGACAGATCAACTAACCATGCAAGGGAGCAAACAGCCAACAAACTGCGTTTTATTATACAGTGGATGTGATAAGCATCAATAGTTGGAGTAAGAAATCTTATTGCTAGACTGACAAACATTTATTCATCCACATCTTACATAATATCATATCATAATTTTGCTTCATTTTCCCCACGTTTCTTCCTTCGTTAATGCGTCAGTACAGCTGTTAGACTGTTACGCTGTCATCCTTATAGATAGGGGAAAATTAGTGTATCTTGGAAATCATTTCGGCAAGAAGAACAGGTGTCAAGTTTTCATTTTGTAAGCTGCTGTTGCTCGCAGATAGTAGGTAGAAGATTTGCCGTCTGGCTTGGAGTATATTTTCTCTTTTCCTTTGAATAATACGCGTCTGAATCAGCATGGAAGCGCAATGCCTTTCTTCTGGTGAATTTCAGCACTTTCAAATCATCGAAATACCGCTCGGTCGGGGCCGTACTTAAAAAGCCGGTATCCTTCCATAAACGTAGAAAGTACACGAAACTGTTCCGATTAATTAGCAATTTTTTGCGTAAATAATAATGGAGAGCCTGGCTATATGATTCATTAATTATATGCTGCCCACTTATAAAGAAATTGGCGTATAAGAGCGCTATGTAAAGGATCTAAGCAGAAAACTGATATGTAAAAGAAAACCAGCCACGTATAGCAACAAAAGCAGTTTATTCATAAATTGCCTATTTAACGCATATATAAACAACAAAATAATATCTGGTTTCTGGGGAATTTAACCTGGTCCTGCAATATTATTGAATGCGTCAGAAAAGTGATAAAAGGAGAACAGAAAATTGCAAACGTAGATTAGAGAAACGCACTCCTGGACGCTGAAATACTGCGAGCGAAGAAGAAGCATTTATCTTCCATGCAATTTACGCAATCCAATCCACTCATAGCATACCAAGCTATTCCTTGCATTTCAATCCACTTATCACCAATCCAATCAACTCCTTGTAACTCAATTTATGTCGACTCAATATCAATGGTCTAGATAAGATGAGGAGCAGTATGTTGGATTAGGAGTGTTAGGTTGGATGAGGAGCATTAAGTAAGATGGGGAGCATTAAGTTGGATGAGGTGCGTTGCGCTTGGCGAATAGCATTAGGTAAGATAAGATAAGTAGCGTAATGTTACCGTAGACAAAGAGCGTTACGCTGGATGAGGAACGTTAAGTTTGATGAAGAGCGTTAGGTTAGCTGCAGAACGTTAGGCTAGATTAAGAGAGCTAGTTAGACGAGGAGCGTTAGGTTAGAGCATGAGCATTACGGTGAATGAGAAGCGTTAGATTAGATAGAGCTGTGCCAGATGACGAATGTTAATTTAGATAATGTGCGTTAGGTTAAATGAGGTGCTTTACGTTTAAATGACGTGCGTTAGGTTAAATGAGCAGCTGTAGGTTACGTGAGGCTCATTTGGTTAGGAGTGGAAAGTTAAGTTTGATTAGGAGCGTTATCAGCATTGGATAGGGTACGTTAGGTTAGATGAGGAGCTTTAGGTTAACGTAGAGCAGTGTTAGATAACGAGCGTTAGGTTAGATAAGGAACGCTATGTCACATGAGGTGCAGTTAGTTAAATGAAGTGCGCTAGGTTAGATGAGATGCTGGGCGGGTGTGTCACTATAATTGAAAATAGGTTAGATCTAGGGTGTGCAGAAGGTTAGATGAGAAGCGTTAGGTTGGAAGAAGTACTTTACGTTAGATTGGATGAGAAGCGTTAAGTTATATGCTGTTCGTTATGAGTGATAGGTCGTACGATATGTTTTATGATACATTTCGAGCACCGAGATTCAAGACTGGCGTTGGCTTAGGCGATAATTATGTGTTAGGGTGGACGGACATTTTTGGATTAGACAGAGTCCGTCAGGGTGAAGTGCCGGACGTTCACTTTGACAAAGTGGGTTCTGTTAGAAGAGCAGCATTAGCCAAAATTTATGTAATTTGTAATAACGTTGGACAGGTTTGGTAAGTTATGGAAAGCAAAACCATCAATCAACTATGAAATTTCCGCGGGTCCCGCCAGTTTATATCATATACCAATATCATGAACTTTTCAGCAATCCCCGTACCAGCTACATGCAACAAAACAATCACCGCGTCGCGTGCTCCTTACGATTGAACAGATGTGACCTCCGTGAATGTTTGGGATGTCAAGCGTGTCAATCAATGCGATTTGTCATCATTTCAAAAGATAAACTCCATGTACAGTCAAGGGAATATATATCAGTAAAGGGTACAACTGCAGTGAAAGCCGTGGATGTGACCTTAGTTTTTGTGGCCATTTACACGTCTTGCTTCTTGTTGTTTGCTGTGAGGACAGGTTGACAAGTGATGGTTGCGATGGAAAGGGAAAATGTGAGATTTTACAGAAAGGCATAGTACATTGTTAAAGAATGAGGTTACTTTTCATTCACAGTAGTGACCGACTGATAAAACTATCGCGCACTAATGAAAAAGGTGTTAATTAGATTTTTATTACTAAGTCAAATATTGAGAAAAGTTGTTCATTGTGAATGGTGAACTAGAGAGGTATCTAGAATGAACACATGGCTCCATTTTCAACAATGAACTTCATGTTTAGTCTCCATACCAACTGATGTAAAATCAAGTTACCTAGTTTAATATCTGCCGTTTTATACAATGCACCTCATGGCTTGCCTTCGTAATAATAATATACATGACTCAAAATCACGTTATCTCTACTTTAGTATCGGCAGTTGTTAAGGAGGAACCCCATATCTTGTCACCATGTTAGTCATGATTCAGAAGCAGGTTACTTTGTTCAATATCCTCCGTTTTTAGGGAGGAAGCTCATATCGGGCCACTATAGTAGCCATGACTTAGATGTTTTTCATCTTTTGCGAAGGTCAGCTGGACAAGCTTTAGAGCAACTTCTTCAGCAGGAAGATGCCATGAGCAGCTTTTTGGCGTAGTTGGCCCAGATCTGCACTCATTGACGTGTGCAGTATTCCAGAATCTGGAATTTGCTCGACCTCATTTAGCATTTTAGACCACAAATGTCAAAATTTATTCTAGGATGTTATTAATTAGTTTAGCGTTAACTACCGTAAAATTTAAGTTCATCAATATCTCAAATATTACCGCTGAAAGTTGTATATTACCTTCCACATATGAATAACATATAGTAAGAGTTGAAAAGTGTAATAAGAAACTGTCGGAATAAAACTTCTAACTATCATCTTAAAGTTCATGAAGCGTGCTCTGAGTAGCTAATTACATCTAAAAAATCATAGGTATTAATGCAATTAGCTGTGACTTTGACTAGTTCTATAAGCAGCATGAGAGCCTAAGCAGTAAGGTACCTGTAATATGTACTAAGACTTTTGATAGTATTACGTACCGATGGTTCACTTGAAATCAGTCTCCAGGAAATCGAATATCTAGCAGACTGTAGGTGCACTGTCTCTCTAGAATAATTAGTTGACCACATCACTAAACTCTGCGGGCATTCAGTACAATTTGTCTCAACTATTCTCAGTTTTTCTTCCCGAAAACTCATTGTTTTCGCTATATTTTTCAGGCACCCAAAAGCAAATCTGTTGATCCCGAGCGCTCCGGAGCAGCCAACTTCCTTGCGTTCATTTGATTTTCCCCTAATTTTTTCCCTGCGTGAAGCTAATTTAAACGCGGTGGCTTTAATCCCGAGACTTTAGAACAAAAATTTAACTCTAGAGAAAATGGGAAGCGGGGCGTTAGTAGGTCATGTCGCGCCTGGAGCGCGTTGCTCGGTACCCACCCAGCCCTGGAACTTTCACTTTCTTCAGCACCCGCCGCAGTTACGGGGGCTGTCACTGCTCCAGTCTGGTTTGTAGAGAGGCTGACAATTGCTTTCGTCACGATAAGCGAGTAAGACCTCGGTAATAACATTTTTCTTGAGTGATGTACGGTTGCAGAATGTTCTACTCTTGTTAAGAAACGAGTACAGTATCAACAGATCGGTTCCATACGATGCTGTGTGGTTGGGAGCAATATTGGTATTTATTTGATTATGAAATAAATGGGGTAGTGTGTGATAGGATAGTTTTAAAGTTGTCAGAATGGAGAAGAACGTCAGTGTCACTTTCATTGCGAAATTATAAGGTCGGGTAGTAAGTAGCAGGCTCAGTATGATTCTACACGGTTGGCAAGTAATACTAGCGTTAATTTGCTCATGAAATGAAAGTAGTGTGTGCAAGATTGGGTTCGAAGTAGCAGGGATGGACGACAATATCGATGTTAGTTTCATAGTGAAATGAACACAGTATTGAGAGGCGGGTTCAGAACAATGTTACGTTCCTGGGGAGCAGATTGATGCTGCTTTCATTGTAAAATAATTAAGTTTAACGAAAGGCAGATATTGTACGTTGCTGAACTGTTTGACAGGAATATTGATGTTGCTTTCATTGTGAACCGATCGATTTAGTAAAAGAAAAGTTTAGCATTATGCTGTACTGTTGGCAAGTAATAAGCTTTTATTGTGCAATGCTCAGAGTACATGAGCCGGATTTGGTGAGATGCTTCATAGTTCTGACATGGAGCATAAAATCTAATATTACGGAGAAATGCACTAACGAATGATAGCGCAAAATTTGTTGTACTAGCATTGTATGATAAGTACTGACCTTTTTTTAATTTTGCGTTGATCTGGTAAGGGAAGAATTAGTTTTTTTTTCTACGAGTTGTGTTGTAAAGTTATTGAAAGACAGGAGCCCTTCCGTACCTAAGTTATGTATTGATATATTACAACATTGCCTTATGGTAAAAATATGCTGTTTGGTGAATCTAAGACAAACTAGAGCACTCCGAGAGCGCATACCTCTGCAAAGTAAGGCAATGTTAACGAAAAATTCATATTAATCCTGAAATTTGGATTTTTTCTTTAGTGTCATCAAAATTTGGTCTTTGGCGTGCTTCTTGAGACTAATGAGAGTTCGGTCATTTTCTTGAAGATCCGTCCGTAACTTTTTGAGTTATTTGCTGCCAATTTTACCAAAAAATAGTGAGACAGACGAACCAATCATCACCAAAGTTTGGTCGTCGGTGCCTTTTATTATTTCTAATAATTCCTATAAATTTCATGCATATTCATCAATAACTTTTTGAGCTATAATTCTGTCAAGCATTTGACAAACATTAGTTAAATACACACATCGACAATCCGTTCATCACCAAAATTTGGTCATTTGCGTCTTTTAAAATGTTCAACAATTCCTACCAATTTCATGAAGATCCTTTCATAACTTTTTGAGCTACGTTACTGACAAACATACGAACAAACAGATCAAAACAAAAACTTTGATTCGCTCCTAGTAATAACCCCAATAATTCCTACAAATTTCATAAAGATCGGGCCATACCAGTTTTTCGTTATTCTACCGAGAAAAAAAGGCGACCAACAAGCAAACCAACAAACGGGTTTAAGAATTTTCATCAAAAATAAAATGATCTCTTCTCAGTAACATGCCTAACAATCCCTGTAAATTTCATAAAGTTCCGCCGATAACTTATTGAGATATCTTGGTGACAGACAGGCAAATAAAGAGACAAACTTTACAAAATCATAACCTTTTTGATGTAGGTAAATATACAAAAATGTAAATTGTGGCCAAAGAAATATAAACACAGCAGTGTTTATATTTCTAAGAGTATTTCAAAACTTTATGAATTAGTAAATTGTATTACGACAATTTTTTAAGGCTAATCTAAGGGTGTTTTGAGTACAATTCATACTAGTTGATGACTTTTAAGTTTAAGAAAAATATTAGCAACTCAACACTCACTAGATGATGTATGGTGCATTAACTCACCCAAACTCAATCGTTTCTGAGAAAAAAACAAACAAACCAAGCCGCCCACTGCAGCTTGTGATGCACTCCAACAATTAGCTAAAAAATGCAACTGAAAATACCACAAAAATAGTTTTGAATTGAATGTTTATCACGGTCTGCATCCGCCCTGAAGAGGTTCAAGCTATTTCAATCTACAATTCGTTAGATAAGGAAAAAGTTATTCGTGCCTTCAATTTAATATTGATGTTTTCATCTGGAATTGGCGAAAGCAATAATCTGATGCAATTTTGTGTATGCTTGGACATAGAACACACGATATTTGACTGCTCACTCAAATTTGCAAGTGACATGACTGCAAATTGATAAAACTTTTATAAAATTTCTTCCAGTCAGCAGATCGGCCTCAAATAAAAGTAGGCTGTTCTGGGTGCTACGAGGAATGTGTTAATCAGCAAGGAATTCAAATACGTAGCTACAATAGATATCAACTGTAGACTGCGATAACTGAATTTTAAGACACCAAAATGACTGAAAATTATTAGCTTAAAGAAATTTTGCAACTTACCAAGTGGCAGTGCTCACGTAAGCGTGCTTTTTTGCAACAGATGAACTTAGTACTCCTTGTGTCTCCATGAACAGTTTATTTTTTGTTCATTAAAAATGATTTCATCGAGGTATTTTCAACTTGCTATCAGACTTACCTGCGAGAAATGGGTTGTCTAGTATAATGTGGTTTGTGGCTTGGAGAAAAATTGAAGTACTTGAGCTGCTAATCTGGAAATAAGAGACAAGTCTTGAGAGAGCTATGGAAAATGAATTGGCCTTCAGATAACGGGAAGCTTTTTCTAGAATTTTGTCAGCCAGCTCCTACTAAAATGAAACAAAAAATAGTTATTTAATGACCGACTACGATGAACGTCCATCAAATATTTATTTATAGTACGGAGACCTGTGTCTGACTCAGACCTTCCATTCACCCCGGAGACTCCAGATCAATTCATAATTAAAGTCGAATAATAATTATGATCATTATTTAGGTGGTGGGACAAAATTTGTTACTGACTCGCTGTCGCAACGTTAAATGAATGCAGCGTATTTATAATACTTACAGTAACCCCAACCTGGCCAGTGATGCTTTATCTTAAGAGAGAATATTCGCAATTATTGCACGTTTCACTGAAGTACAAAATTAATATTAAGTAAAAGTCGCAAGCGTATTGATAGCATATCATAATGCGTACATGATGGGATGTGAAAGAAAGGGGTTTGTTGGCAGCACCGAACAGTGTTTACAGTATTATCATATTACATTTTTTCATGCGTATGAATTTCGTATCTTATGGGAAAGAAAACTACAAATTGTTTGGAATCTCTGTAACAGGACACGAACGGTATATTCGTTAGTGTATAAGTAACAATACTGAAATAAAAAATTCCAGATTGAACGCATTCATCATTGGTCGTTCAAAAAATTTTCACCCTACATTGTAGAAAAAATTGAGGAGAAAACTACCGTTTTTTCCCCGCACGCAAGCATCTCAGTGTTGACATAACCTGGAGAAATTGAATTTGTTCCATGACCCAAAGCCAAAAAAGATCGACACGGGCAATAAATCTATGCTGAGAGAAATATTAATTCCTGCTCCGTCCGTACGCCGAGTCATCAGCTGATGTTAATCTGAAGTGCATGAAATCTTTCACGCATGGTTTGAGGGGTGGACTTCGTGGGGCAAGGCTATCTCTGTATCTGATAACTGCTCTCCCCAGTGGCAAAGCCAAATTGATTTTTTTTTCACTTGCAGTTGATTTTCATTGAGGAGAGAGTTAGTACCATAGCAGCGACCTGGATGTGAGTGCAATGAATCATCGAGAGGATTGTTCTTACAGAATCATGAACTAAACGAACATACATTAGGGAATAGAAAGGAAACCAAAATTTTTAATTTGATTTTTCGAACCAATGGTTCTCATATTGAATTGATATTTTGTTAATAGTTTTACGAGGCTTGAGAGATAATTTTTTGCAAAGTATAAGTTGCATTCGTAACAAATTGACAGTGATTCCAAAAATATAGGTAATGGTATTGGTACGACAACGTGAACCATATGGTACTGCGCTCAAAGTATCAAATAACAGTAAATTGAAATAATAAGCATGTACATCTATAGCTGTTGCAGCAGAGTACATAGAGAACTAGAGCACTTTGAAAGCCTAACCTCCTCTAAGTTAGGCAATGTTAATGAAAAAATAAAACTAGTCCTGAAACTAGGATTTTCTTCTTATCATCATTATAATTTGGTTGTTTGTGTCTCTTTACAGCAGTAACAGTTTCTGTAATTTTCTTGAAGATCCATTGATAACTTTTTTGTTATGTTCTGACAAACACTAAGACAGACATTAGTCAAACTCACAATCGGATGAACCGAACAACGCCAAAGTTTTTTTTGTGTCTTCTGATATTTCGAACAATTCCTGGAAATTTCACGGAGATCCATCTAGAACTGTTTGAAACATGTTACTCACACACATAAAAACAAACAAAGGAGCAGTGTAGAATGGCTCGTGGCGTAAGACCATCACTTGCGGTGGGGACAATTCAAAGCCGTCATTTTTGAAGGCCAGCTAACTTTAGTTTCTTGGTATTGTTCACTTCTAGGTCAACTCACCTGACTCCCTGCAAAAATATTATGAACATCGCTCAGCTCCTTCTCTCTCTTTTTGGGTGGACAGACCAATATACAAATAAGTAAACTTATATCTTCTAGGAAAACATTATTACCGCTCTCAATTTGTTCGCGGTTAATAAAAGTTTTGTCATTTTCTTCTAGTATCAACCCCGACTATTCCTACGAATTTCATAAAGATGCGTCCATAACTTTTTGAATTATCTTGGTAACAGATACATTAAATAAACAGACACACTCGACATAATCACAATCCTCCTTTGTGGAGATAATAAGCGATAATAGGCGACATTAAGTAAAAATTAGGTAGCAGCGAAAAAAATTGTAATGATGGAAGTTTTTTCTTATCCTTTTCATTCATGCCGAAACGTATCAACATCATATATAGTGTTATTCCTACAAGAGCGAGGGAAATAATTCATGATAGAAAGAGTGAGCTGATCTATATCTTTCATACCGCAAAAGGAATCGTGAAAATTTGTATAATTAATGCTGTAAAAAAATAAGGGAAACTCAAATTTCATACCACGAGCAGAATTTGAAGAACGAACAGACACTGAGCTCCGGAATGGGAGCGCGCGGACACACAATCGCATCGTTCCCTATATGCCTACACAACATCGGTTTGCGGTGCACAATACCCTAAGCTGTGAACAGTCATAAATTATCAACACTGGAGTAGACAGACTGATTCCCGACCTGCAGGGTGAGTCAGTGGAATTACGTAGCCCTTTAGGAATGGGAAGGAAATGAATTTCTCTACATGAATGCGATTTATGGTTTAAGTAACAACCTAGCCAGGTGTAGTTCCAATAGTGGATATAATAAGCAGCCCCATTCCCTAGAATTATAACCTTAGCGCAAGTATGTCACCCTCTACGCAGTTGGTGCTTGTACATGTACCACATACACTTTAGTCTCCTCTTTCCTTATCTAAATCTGAAAGTACAATAGTCACACAACATTATGATCAGCAAAATTATTATATGATACTATCAGTTAACTATCAGTAGTGAATGAAATTAAGTGTCAATAGCTAGACGAGTATCACAGCTGAGGTATATACAGAATACAATTCTAGTACCTCTCAGTGTCATCCCTCTAGCTGTGAAAGCTTCACCATTTGCATAAATAATTATGTTAAAAGCAGCAGAGTTGAAGTCTCTCTCTTTCGCATGGTTCGCGCTCCTTGCTAGTCCAAGCAATCAAGATGCAGACGAATAGCCAAATTTGCGAGCACCTCGCCATTGTGTGGAGGTGCAGCTATAATTAGACGGTGACACATACAAATTAGAGGAAAAAGTGATAGCTTTAGCGATGAATTATTATGAAAAACATTTTTTTGTGATACGTTTTCTGGAAAATGGCTGTCATCAGCCTGAATAGCTATTACACCTGCTCTTCAAATATGTGTTGTTAGTTTTAGTAAAAGTGACTTCTGTTAGTAGTTTCGTTGACTTTGGTTCTCGTGTCTATTGACTATTGTTATGTATATGTCTAAACTCTGTTATGCTCACTTTTCTTAACTTAACTTTTCTCAACTGAGTTTTGTTCTTATTCTTAAACCTAGTATTATACTTATATTTAGTCTTATACTTGCACCTAATCAGCTTCCATTGTTATTATAGAGTATATCTATTCAGGGCTCATCTTTGACTACTCAGTATTAATAAAACCTGGTCTTGGTACATACTCTAGACGGAAAGCTCATCGCTATATTGTGCCTCTCGACCGTCCGCATTTTTGTGCAAGGGGATAACCACCCAATCCTCAACCCTCATTGGTGGGCGCTGAACGGAAAAAAAAATCCTAACGCTCAATCGTGGCAGAGGAGGACTTTCTTCCCTAGCTCGATCGAGGATAGAACGCCCGACATCACGGCAACGAGTGAATCAGCAATCTTTACCACTCGGCCACGGGGGCATATGAGGAAAATTTATTTCAGACTGTAGCAAGTACTTATGAATACTGCTCCATCGAGACAGTAGCTGCTATGGTATTTCAGTTTTATAATTACTGAACTACAAGGTGACATAGATGAAAGCTGTTCGAGAGTATATAGTTTAAACCCAGAAACTGCGTGAAGTGTCTTTGTGAAACGGACACCACGAGAAAGTGTCTGTCTTACAGTTTTATTGATCATGTTTGATACCGGAGACATAAGACTTTCTGAGAAATCTGAGTGTCAAGATGAGATTGTAAAAACAGGTTAGTTCTTGAACTTACAATACTCTTGTTTCTACGGAGGCGATCTTCAGCTGATCGCAGTTTTCGGTACCATGGTGACTAGTTCAAGAATTGGTTAGATAACAAACCAAACTTAAGAGTATATCCTCCCATGTGGCTGTGTTTCATTTTTGTATATGAACTAATTGATTAAAAAAACTGTTAGTTTCGAACAGTTTATTTCTGTCACCGAATATATGCCGTTGTCTTCATTTCAAATAATAGGCAACCCAGTAACTCTGAAGCAGAAATCGTGCATAAAAAAATTGCATCCAGTGACTTTAGGGAAGTAACAACGCACGAAGTGATATTTGTAGATTCCTGAATGTCGGTCACAGCAGGCACATCTATAATTAGAAACCAATGGCCTGCAGCAGTATTGATACTTGAAAAGGAATTTATTTTTACTCAGGTCATTCATGCTTTCAACTTGCTGGCATGCTTCTTAGAAGGAGTGTTTGCAAAAATTTTTCGTTGCGAGAGCTACTTCTAATAACTAATTAAGCAAATTCACTGTACACTTATGGCATCTTGCTCAATTTTCAATTTCAAATAAAATACTAAATTTAAAGTCTAGTATGACTTTTTTGTTCTGATATCCATTTCTGTATCCAACTGTGATATATACTTCTCCTGATCATTTCTACTGTCCCTTTTTGACAGTTTCCTCTAATTTCCAATTTTCAATCCATTTCTAGATCCTTTTTCTATTATACGGTTGAGATATCCACTTCTGCTGTTGAATTTCAGTACTTTCTTCTATCACCTACATTGATACAAAATTTTTTGATAAGTTTTGTTAGCATTTGAGTCTTATATTCAATTTTAATTTCCAATTCTATTACCCAATGTTAATAGCTGAGCAAGTAATCAAAGTCTGACATCGAATATTGGCATTTATTTCGAACAGAGAGTGCCAATAGCAAATTCCATTCTTCAGAAAACATCCATTAGCTGATATTCAATACGCCATCAGCCCAAGAGCAGAAGTTTAATTTTAGCAAAAGAAATTCAAACCTTGAACTTGTTCTAATTTCTGTGGCAGGAAGTGTAATGGGGGCCACAAAGTCCAAGTGTCTGTTAAAGTTTCTGGTCGCACAGGACGGTTTTTACCACCCGATGCAGACGAGACAAAGTGCAAGTCATGTAATAAGTTGTGTTAAAAAAGATCTGACCTGAATATGCAGACCGGAACCAATCGCCACTGATCAGGGAAACGACCATATTTTGGCGTTTTTACCCCAAACACCATTGCGCTATTTTTTGGGTGTCGCCCTGATGATGTATTTTTTTCCCTGACAGGGCTCAGTCCTACGGCTTAGAAATTTTTCAGCTGAAATTTCTCCCCAGACAGAGATTTCGACAATTGAGGTCCACTTTGTGCAATGATGAAGACTTTTTGGTCTTCACCTAGAATGAAAGTGAAGATCTTGATGGAACTGGGAGTCTCGATGAAAGTGACGGCCTTGGTGAAACTAAGATTATTGATAAAGTTGGGATTCTTTATGAAAGCGGGGACGTTGATATAACTGAAACTGATGAAAGTGAGATCGCAAATGAAACTATATCCTAAGTGAAAAGAGATCGCAAATGAAACTATATCCTAAGTGAAAATCATGAAACCTGCTACGTTAATGCAAGGGAAGTGTTTGACGAAGTTATAGCTTTTGTAGAGCTAAGATTCGTGAGGAAAATCTGACCACAAGAGCAAAATCCTTCTGTCGGTAAATTCACTATCTCTCTGATGTAATTTGTATATAGGCAACTATTCACTATGCAAAACAAGAAGCATACAGTTGTGTATCACATTATTTGGTAACACGACCAAACCGCTCTCCATGCAATATAACTCTCTAGATGGTTGAAAGCAGCTAAACCGGTTGCTGATTGTACTATTGAGCGATGTTACCATCACTTGTATACAAAGCTTAGGTTACAGCCTTTATTTTTCTGACAAGTTAAATTGAGTGTGTTTGACTTAGATTGACTTTGACGACTCAATCGGAAGTTTCCCAATGACGGTACATACACGAGACAAAATTATGATACAATGGAGGAGAAATATAAGCCTTGCCAGTACATTACTGCCTGCAGTAGTAGTATAGTCACGCCAATACTCTTAACTTTTCTGAGTAATTAACAATGCAAAACCTGCAAGATAGCAGCGGCAGTTAGCACACCAAGTTATTTATTATCAATGACATAATGGAATAATAAATTTGGAAATGTTAACGACGTAAACTCAATCAAAAATTTAGAGGCGTTTATCGGCTGCCTACTACTAAATGGGAACGGTATCGGATAACTTCGGATAAATGCCTATAAACTTCCGATTAGGAAGTGCTACCCAAAAGAAGAAGTTCATAATTAGAAAATATGTGCTGCAATACAGAGTACAGTAATGTAATAAAAGGGATATGATGTTTATTATGCACCTATATTATTTTGCATGTAATATTGAAGTACGCTTGCTTCCCAGTAAAGGATAGTAAATTTTGCGAACGAAATTGATGTTCTCCAAAAACATTTCGCTATACTTTATGTGTTTGGTAATAGGTACTTCGAGATATGCTAACGAGAAAAAACTTTGTATATATCTCTAGAATAGAATGCTTTATTATTATTTTTTTATCGCAAAGTGTACTAGAATGTGTATCATGAATAATAATGATTAATTTTTTATAACATTTTGAAACATTAACACTAGAGAACTAATCAATACGGAAGCTTTTCCCTTAGGTAATCCATCAACTTTTGATACAGTAAGTGCATATATTGAAATTCCTATTCGTATTGCGATTTTTTTATAGCAATGCTATTATTAAACAGCAAACCATTTACAGAAATAGTCAAGGCTTTTAGTCAAGCTATTCAACATGCTGGCAAATTCTCAACTAAAAGATCAACTCGCTGATTTTGAAACAAAAGAAATCTATATGTATATGTTGGTATTGGATAACCGGTCAGTAGTAGTCTGTCAGTCTTTCTTTCGGCTTTATATGCATTATGTATGCATATGTAATATAATGGGTAGGTATTCATTATATGTAATTATAATACGCCTCATTTTAGTTTCACTTATACCTGGAATAATCAAGAAGAGGAGCTTGTTTTCTTCCAGTTGAATTGAGTGAGATGAACACGGTACTGTGTGGGGTTACGAGGGCTCGAACCAAGCACGTCGTGACGTGCTGTGGCTGACTCTTTGTAATGTGGCTGATATGGCATGCGATATGGGAAGTTATTACTGCGACGAGAAGCGGAAAAGCCAATTGAACTCTTGTATCGCAGTTTTGCTCTTTTCAAGTGATTTGATATCACCAAAGAATGAGTTATTGGAACAAAAAAAAAAATACACACTGAAGTCAACGTTTTATAGTAAAGTGAGAAATAGAGTAAACATTTCTTAAAACATGCAGTACGATAAGATGTCTCGCTCTCTGATCGTGCCAAGTCACTCATGTCTCACACGTGGTACCTGCAAGTAGCTACTGACAAGTTTTTATTCTTCTTACCTCCACTTCTTATCTACTTCCGCCCTCAGGTTTTTAGCGCTCTGAGGAGGAACCAGTAAATAGGTCACGAATCGAGATTCTACTGGTAATAAAGGGGTGTCAAGTGTTGGACCAATAGATCTCTTTGGGTCCATACGAACCAGTGCGGAAGACAAACAGCGGACCTGTAGGGCACTGATTTCATTCGAGCCCTGATGGAAGACGATATATTGGGCCAATGGGTTACTGGGTCCACACTGGCATCAATGATCCTTATATAATAAAGCCATTCGTGTATGTATTTATTTCGTGTCCGCTTTGAACGAGATAGATAGGCGAAAAATAAGCCAGGTTGCAGATTTTGTAAATCGATGGCCAGGTTGCAGAAGATGGCGAAGGCTGATCTTTATCCCTTTATTTATCTGAAGACACTTCTTGCTTGAAACACTTCTTGAAATCCGAACACTATGTATGCAGCTTCTGGAGTCCGACTTAATAACTTTTTTCTCTCAGGTCGCGAAGTATAAATTCGGCAAATGGTCAGCGAAGCGCTCTGGAGGGAATGTTTTTCGCGGGCAGTAGACAATCATTTCTTTTAGCTTACTGTCTTTCTTATTTGACGAAGCAGTTTTCTCTTCATACGCCAAAAATTTCAGCACTTCAAATGAAGTAGATATTTAAGTTTGAAAGGCGGTATCAACGGTATCATTGCTACGAAGCGACAACATTGTATACAAGCTAACCAGACTGGAGTTGCATTCAAGTTTTTTGGAGTGTTTTACTCAAGATTTTACTTCTGCCTATCATTATAGAAGACCTAAGGATGAGAGCACGACAAAGGATCGATGAAAAAAATAATGAAGTGTGTTAGAGAAGATTCTGCACCGGCCTATAGGTCGTAGGCAAACACATCGATTATTGAGGGAATTTTTTCACGCACGAGTCCACCAGTATATAATATATCAGCTAATAGGTCACCGGGTGTACACGTACAGCAACGAAATAATATTATTGGGTCATTAGGTCACAAGGGCTACGCAACGTTACTAAGGGAGCGGTTCCAGGAATACTTCATCCCAGAGACTTATACTATCCATTGCAGCTGTAACAACCATAATATCCTTAGATCAATTTTAAGTGCTTATAATACTAGGAGAAGTGCATTAGTTTATACATAGACAGCACTATAGTTAATAGTCCACTTAATTTCGAATAAGTTCCATGTCTCTTAGATAAAAAACCCCCCAAAAAACTTCTTCTAACTACCATGAGAACTCAGACAAAAGTACTCTTTGTGGCAAGATATGTATTTATATCAGCGAGAAGCAGGATTCATAATACAGGCAACTGCATGTGGGTGCCATTCAGTAAGCCTTATAATACTTACAAATATGACCTCATACTCATCAAAATTTATTTTGACTTTTACCGATGGCTTCTACTGATGAATTGTTTTCTTTGTAACTAATGCATTCCTTGCATGAACACGACTAGTTCCTTTTCTGATTTAAGTCGCTATGCTTGAGTGTTTTTTATTATCTCAATTTTGCTTATAACGAAAGTGAAGGAAGCATTTTACATTATATCTACTGTATGATATATCCTTGTATCATTTTATAACTGAATTAATGAATGTTCTGTATTCAGTTTTGCATGTTCGAGGTGAAGGTAAATCGCGTCGTACTCTCTTTTAGATCGTATGAAAAAATGAGAAACCTGGCAAAGGCATTGCAAAATTCTGCTAGAGGCAATAAAATCCAGCACATTTCATCTTACTCACCACTCAACAGTCTTAGCCTCATTAAATCAATAATCCACTAATCCATTTAGCAGGAAAACATTACATTAGCGTTCGAGCGCAGCTCAAGGCATTTAAACTAAGTCATCAAAGGACTATTTTCTAGCTCCGCCCGCCACCCTTGACCGCAAGTAAAATTCCCATTTTTTGTCCGCCATATCAACAACGACGGGGGGAAAAGATGCGTGAGAGGTCGGACAATTAAGATTGGGTCTAAACACAATAAATTAAACGACCAGTACAACCATCTCTCCGTTTTTTAATAGGGAAATGCGGACCTTAAAGTAACCTCGCAGACCACACTCTCATTAAATTTGTTCTTGATTTTCACTAGAAAAGTACGAAGTGTTAGGAAAGTGGCTCAGTCACTGCTGAAAATTTTGACCTTACGTTTGACTAAAGCTTTAAAAGCGATGGCAGTTCTGGATACAACGAGGAGTCCCAAAATGAATAATTTTTATTGTCAGGAAAGGGAGTTTCCCTCACCGAGGGGATCCAAGTGACTAATGCCAGCTGAGATACTGTGCCACCAGCAAATTTTATTTTTAACGTTAATAGCCACATGAAGCATAAGTAGAAACTTGGTGGTTACATCTTTGGCCCATAAAAAAAGAGATGTGGGCCGATGTGATAAAACCACGTCTAATTTCCCACGTGGCAGCTACATTGACCCGATGTGGCAGGGGCAGCTACAGCTTCGAAAACAAATTATGATGTGGTATCCGCGTGAGGAATACTTGGCGGGGTTAACAAAGTGCAGTGATATGGCCACTACTATGGCTGAAATACCTAACATGGTAACCCATGCGCATGAAATATTGCAAGCTATATATACGCCCTTTCCCTCTAACTGAGACGTCATGTAGATTGACAGCAAGGATAACGGTTTTAGTCATTCCTTGAACTTGCATCACAAAAAGTACTGGGCATGGCTATTATCAGAAACAAATAAGCGAATTTATTACACCTCGGTAATAATTGCTTACTTGTTTGTTTGTTTCAAAATATGAAACACACTAACCAACATGGCGTTAAATAGCATTGTCAGGCAAGACTAGAAAACTACTAGAGCAACATATCTTTTGCTCTTTATGGAGTTGGATAGAGATATTGTATTACTAAGTTTTTTCAAGAGCAGCAGAACGTCGCAAAGCGCTCCACTTAAATAAAAATGTTCGTTAATCACTATTATAATGATCAGCCGAAACGGTCGCTACCTCGTCGGCCCCGAGTTAGTTCATACATTTCACTCCACGTGACGTCATACAGGGAGATGCGCAGAACCGTCTCAAACTCGTTCGGCGATGCCTTAACCTGTTAAGTATTTTAGCCATGGCCACTGCAGCCCTCTTAGCCCTTTAC
Organism: Parhyale hawaiensis; assembly: GCA_001587735.2. Lineage (NCBI taxonomy): Eukaryota > Metazoa > Arthropoda > Malacostraca > Amphipoda > Hyalidae > Parhyale > Parhyale hawaiensis. Next base: position 20,704,604 of record LQNS02278100.1, read on the forward strand.
CGGGCAAGCAAAATGTATGGGTAATTTCATACTACCGTTTCTGATAGAGTGTTACTCAGCAGCCAAATAAGGTAGGGTTCAGTGAAGTAATGCTGTGCTATGCTACAAAGGAGATAGCGAGGTACGCTCTGTTTGTGTGTCCATCCTTTTTTTCGGGGTGGGGGGTCGGAGCCTGTTATAAACTACAGGCTGCACGCTTCCATAAGGTCTTTGGGAATGCAACGAGTCTATACTTTTCAAGCGGCAACGAAACTTGGACGAATTATACATTAACTGTATAAATAAGAAAAAAGTAGATCGTATTGCATAGTCTCATTTTTACCTATTGCTAGATCGCTAAAAACTGAAAACCAGAGTGTATTGTGCTTTTGCGTAGGGATGGTAGGAGCCTGCAGTGACTGCTCCTCCCCTCTCCCCCCCCCCCCNAGCCACCCGTGCACCTCCTGGGTGCTATTTGCTAGTTCTCCCTCGTCCCCGTAAAATGGCTATTTACGAAGAAACACCTTTCTTTAATACATGCATAGCGAGAAAAGCCGTTCGCATACTCTACGCCTTCTCTAACTTAGCTCTGCAACTTTAGGAGACGATAACCCTATATGCAGCAGTAAGAATAGGACACTGCGTTCATTGTGTCGGGGTCAAAGGCTCGCTTCCTTTCCACGAGGTGAAATTTTTTCCCTTCTCGAAATTACACCGTCAGAAATTTCTGCCAGCTTAAAGCTACTGGTTATTAATTAACTAAACCAAACCAGCAAATGCTGCGTCTTCTGTCTTTAATGTCATACCTTTGGGTGGTCGACTGCAGCTGTTCATTCTCCCGAGCCCTATACGGGTTATTTTATTAGCAGTGCGATATCAGTGCACGTATATTTCTAGCTATAGTGTTTAAATCCCCTGCTGGGCCATAGTGTTGTGGCAAGTTTAACTTTTTTCATTCGTGAATAACCCCATTGGCTCGACTTATACTAGTCTCTGTAACCCGAGACAACTGAATAAAAAAGTCATAGCCTAAGTTCAAAAATGTAGGCGTTAGATGCTAATGTTTTAAAGTTTTTATAAACGATATAGCTTCCTTACCTGATGCTGAGTGTGTACTGTTTGCTGACGATGCGGTGTTTTATATTACTGATGATAATTTTAATGCACTGGCAACTAGGATTAAGACATTCATTCAGCACCTTTCGTCTCGGCTTTTATCAAACAAGTTAATACCTCATGAAACGAAAACGAAATTGATGATCATGACCACAAAAGATACTCCTGCGCTCCCTGATATATTTTTTTAACAATGTAAAATTGGAATGGGTTAAAGAAGTAAAATATCTTGGCGTTATTCTTGACTCGAAGTTGTCATTTAATCTACATGTTACTGAAGTGTGTAAAAAGCTTACTAAAGCGCTTGGATTATTTTATTGCGTCTCAAATAAATTACCGGTTACTGTTCTTAGAGATCTTTATTATGCTACTGCGTATCCCCATGTAATTTATTGCATTGAACTATGGGGTGGTATACCGCCCTCATCTAAAAAAAAAATCTCAACGTTATTGAACAAAATACTTCGTGCAATCCTAAAAGTACAAAATATAAACTTCGTACCTGAAATCCATACCGCCGATATGTACAAAACTCTTGATCTGTTACAATTTGATGACATTTATCGATATTTTTAATCAAATTAGCTCATAAGTTCTTGTACAAGGATCCCCAATCTTTTAACAAATATCTTTTACCACTTCAACCTCAGAATGAGTATCAATTACGCAAATTTCAATCTAGGATACCGGCAGTTAGATCGACTGGACGTTGAGAAGCAGGGAACAATTTTTCAGATGGTGAAGTTAATAAACGAAATTAACAATGATTTGCTTTTCCTTAGGTCTGGAACGAGCTTGAAAGCTCATTTTAAAAAATCTGCCTTAACTCATTACTAGCTAGGTTGTATTTTCCTTAAGAACACCTTTCTATCCCTGCTACGTACGGTTCTATCGTGTTCGGTTACTTAACCCTTTTATGTAGATGCAAATGTGGCGTTCATGATTTTTTACTTGAGTCATATGTTATGAAAATTTCACTGTCGTGTTCTATTGTTTTATATAGCTCTTATGAATGACGGTGCTACGATGTCTTGCTACTTTTAGTAGCTCTCTTATGAAAATATTGCGGTGACTCTGTTTGTTTTACTTAGACGTTCCACTATTTTGCTTTGAACCCATGCTAATACTGTAGTGAGGATTGACTATTTTACTTAAGGCTTTTGCGACAATATTGTTGTCACACTTTATTATTATTATTTTATTTTAATTGGCCCAAGAAGCATTATTGCTTAGAGTGGCCGTTTGTCCATTACTTGCATTTATTTCTTTGTTCTTTTGACTGTATCCTCCTTAATGTACTATGCGGCAAATAAATTCTATGCAGTCTATGGAGTCAAAAATTACACTACTGCCTACTCCTCGTTACATGCACGATGTTATACAATATAATGTACCAACATATGTGTACCTATCACCTATACAGAGGTAAAGTCAACTTTATTGCGAGCGACTTAGTTGCAATGTTGCCAGAGAGGTACGAAACTTCCAAAAAAACACCCGTTGGTTCTAATAGGTTAAATAAATATATTACTTTGTATGTCGCAGCCGCTCCAGAGTCGGGTCACGGGATGTGAGAGCCACAAGTACGTACGTACTGTCCAGTTCACTTTTACATTGCTCGTTAATGCGATTTGTAGCATCGGTTTTAAAACCAAATGTTTTTCTCATGCTTTTCTACCGTCAATCGACTAAGCAGATTGATTGATGTCTGGTAACAAGATGGATTAAATACTATCCTACACATAGCTTCATAAATAATGGTTCAAACACTCATGCGACAATTTCATATTTTATTTTTTCCACAAATAGAATTATAGACCTTTCAAACTATTTTGTTCACTCGGCACTTAAGTATTTCACGTCTCAGAAGCAAAAGAAAGGCCATATTACTTTAAACAAATTGCTTAATTCTGTATCTAAATACTGGCAATTTGTCCTATAAAGTCTTTATGTTTACATCTAACGACACTGGACTATTGGTTTACCACCATATCGCAGGAATGGCGCAATTCTTTCTACATTGAAATGTAAATTTCTGTCGTGTTTATCCTCCTTGGGCTTACCTTCTGGTTTATCTTTCATTGTGACTTTTCAGCTATTCTCTCTTCCTATTCTGCACACATCTCTATTGAGTTCGGTTGTTTGTTATATACCATATCCATGTCAAGCACAGCAGCATTTACAAGCAATACCAAGATGTGAAACGCCTGCTAAGATGTGGCCGATTGCTCTAAGAAGTTGCTTCAGCGTACCTGGAGAAATAACCTAATGCTCTAACGTACCTGGAGAAATAACCTAATGCTCTAACGTACCTGGAGAAATAACCTAATGCTCTAACGTACCTGGAAAAATAACCTAATGCTCTAACGTACCTGGAGAAATAACCTAATGCTCTAACGTACCTGGAGAAATAACCTAATGCTCTAACGTACCTGGAGAAATAACCTAATACTCTAACGTACCTGGAGAAATAACCTAATGCTCTAAGCCTCAATGTATGAACTCATTAAGTTACGCAAGGCTTTCAAATTTAACACCGTATCGTAGGATATTTTCATAAAATACAACAAATACCCAGAGATATGCCCAATATACACTACGTCTCGTTCTTCACTTTACCTTTAAACTTTGGAATAAAGGAATACAGCGCACTTATTTTACTCCCTTTTATGCATATCTGTCTATATGCCGGGTGATTCATATTTTTTTTTTAAACAAACTAAAACTAAATGTTGCTTAGAATAAAATAAGCATATCTTATTCTATCGATGCATGCATGTCCGAAGATGTCTAACTTTTAAAGTTACGCTTAGTTAAAGTTTATGAAGTGGCTACAGGAAACAGAGGCCTAGTTCCTACCTACCCCAAAGTTTGCTAGTGTGGTAGGGTAAATGAACATTCACGGTTATACTATGTTTGTTTTTTAGGAAAGCAGGAGTAGAGTTTTCAATGTAAACAAACGGCCAGTGTGCATCTTGATCTTTGCTGTACAGTGCAGTCGTCCGCCGGTTAACTGAGTGACACTTCTAAACTATAATTCAATGTTACTTTTAATGTAGGCATGTTCGGACATGCATCGATAGAGTAAAATATACTTATTTTATTGCAAAGAACCTATAGTCTTATTTTGTTCAAAGAATTTGGAATCACCCGGTTTAAGGTTTGTCACCCATAAATCTTCAGCTTATAAGTTAACACACATTTTACCTTAAAAAGCTCCTGTCTAAAGAATTCCATTACTTATGCTTTCACTTATAACACACCTGTTAATGTCATCCTAATCTCATACTGCTAGCATTTTACAGTCAAATAATTTATCCGAATGAAACTCATATTGTTTGGAATGTGCACTTGCAGCGTAATTCTTATTAAAAAAATAAACTAGAGCCCTCTGAGAGCGCATACCTCCGCCAAGCAAGGCAACGGTAAAGAAAAGTTTAAATTGGTTCTGACACCATAATTTTCTATGTATCAACACCAAAATCTAATCATTTGCGCAGTTTGATAGTATTAACTGTTTTTGTCATTTTTTTAAGATTTGTTCACAATTTTTTGAGTTATGCTGGTAACAAACATTCTCACAAATGTAAGTCAAACACACAAACGGACCAAGCAATCATCTTCAAAATTTTATCAATCGTGTCTTTTAGCACTATTGACTATTCCTGTAAATTTTATAAAGATCCATCCACAACTTTTTGAGTTATTGTGCGAACCAGAATGAAGTCAAACACAGTGACAAACAAATGATTGAACGAACTGATCATCGCAAAAAAATTGGTCATTTACTCATCGTTATATATTTAAAAACTCATGTAAATTTTACGAAAATCCGCTCATAACTTTTTGAGTAATGTTGCAAAGAAAAAATAGGCTGACACACGAACAGGTGAACGATTTTTTACCAAAAGTTAATCATCTGTTACAGTTAACAGGCCTAACTATCCTTGTAAATTTTCCTAAGGATTCGTTCATAAATTTCGAGCAATCTTGGTGACATAGAAATCGACAGACACATAAACACGACAGAAACATGACCTCCTTGGCAGAGGTAATAAATGAATAATTAACAGAAACATGAACTGCTACGAATGAGTCTTAAGCCAGACCCCGAGGCAGAGGTGAGCAATAACAGCGACAACTAGCAGACCATGTAGTGACCAAATTCGTCATTAAGAGCAGCCCCCATATTTGTGCAATAGCTTGAAGGTGTTCGGATGAAGTCTAGGTGACGTTCATATCACCTCACGTGTGTGGAGTCACGACGCTGGGTGTCTTCCATTGGGTGGCCGTTAGCGACCAACGAGAGAGCAAGCAGTGAATAATTATCTCCACAGTGCACGTAACCGCTGGTCTATATAGTATTCTTCTTAAGTGAGCCTCCAGCAAATTTTTGAATTCTATAATTAACTCATATCAGTGGCTTTTCGAATATGGCGAGAAATTTTGTTGAATAATGTTTCTCATTGTACAGTGAAGCTATTATACCCTTTTGTCGCCACGGCTTTGCAACCGTCTCTGTTTGGGATGCATATGCAGCAAGTCTTCAGTTCTTTCTGAGTGTTTGGCCTCAATCTGCTCATTCACAAGGATAAGTTTCAGAAATTTCCAAACATATATGAAGGTAAAGCGCTCGAATCTTCGTTGTCTTGAATAAGACTGAAGACAGCTAAAGTACCAAAAAGGCCGCATGTTCGGCTTGTCTGCGGACATCCGGCCTTTTTTCTATTTATGTGGCTGGGGCACCAGGGGCCGCTCTTGCCTAAATGTCAGACAGACCGCAGTGACTTGCAGGACTGCGGAAGCCGTCCGACCGACGGAGGGCCACAATGCGCACGGCCAATTTTGAAAGTCATGCCCGAACCTTGCAAGTCTACATGACAAATATATATATGCACCATCGTAAAAAACTGCTAATATGCAAATTCAGGCTGAGGTTAACATGATTATTTAGGCTACCAGATCAATAAGCCTGCAGAGGGAAAAAGGATTTCAACACACGGTCACTACAACTCCTGAATAACCCGCCTTAAATTTGAATACGAGTTTACTTCTTATTATTATCATTATTATAATTGTTATCGCTATTATTGTTATTAAGATTATTATTATTATTGCCCTATTATCATTATAATTAATATTATTGTTTTTTATATCATAAAATTTTCAATAGCAAGCAGTCAAGCGTCAATGGATTTAAACACCAGCGTCTTAACCTATAGAGGCCTACTGTACACTTGATACACCTTCAGTGGAGGAAAATTTTTAAACTCAAGTGAAAAGCTGTATCGTTTGAGAAACAAAACTGGTTGGAAACATAATTTATTCAACGAAATACTCGTGTTTTTCATCTGACTTTGCTGGTCTAATGTACCCTGAAAATTATTTCACCATTTGCTCCCCTGATCATCTCAGTTTGCATGCGGACTCACAGCAGCCGAAGATTGAATGCGGGAAGAAATGAAAAATCAGGATACTTCAAAGATGCTGTAGAGATCCTCGTTGCTTAGAATTCGACGTAGATAAAAGTAAGATGGGCAATAAAATATGAGGTCAACATACTTTTGCCATCATCTACAATCTAGGCTAAAGGTTCGCCTATCGGTTTTCAGCGGAGCGAAATTGTATGACCACAATCTCCAGCCGGGCCTGTTTAAGCGTATCTATTTTGGTTCAGAACCTGTAGCAAAAGATGTATATATATATATATATATAATATGTAATTTGTTAATATATAACATATATATACAAACAACGTTGGTGTTCATCACACTGTTTTAATATTATTATTTCTATTATTAGTAAATAATAGCAGTAAAAGTAGTATTAAAACTAGAACACTCTAAGAGCGCATACCTCCGCCAAGCAAGGCAACGGCAGCGAAAAATGTAAACTAGCTCTGAAACCTAATTTTTTTGTATGAACTCCAAAATCTAATCATTTGTGTCTTTTGATAGCAAAAACAGCTTGTGCAAGTTTCTTCAAGATCCGTTCATAACTTTTTGAGTTATACTGCTCACACACGCTATGACAAGCATGAGTCAAACATACAAACGAACAAACCGATCTGCACAAAAATTTAATTATTCATGTCTTTTATTATCACTAATAACAACCCCTATGAATTTCATGAAGATCCACTCATTATTTTTTGAGTTATTCTCCTAACAAGCATAGAATTAATAACAGTGACAAAAGAACGAACGAAAAAACGGATAATTACCAAAATTTGGACATCTACTCTTTGTTTTATACCTAACAACTCATGTTAATTTTGAGTTATGACATTGAGAAAAAGGAGGCAGATAAACAAACAAACGGATGGAAATATCTTCACCAAAAGTTAATCATCTGTTCCCCCTAATATACCTAACGATCCCTCTAAGTTTCGGACAAATCGGTTCAGAACTTTTTGAGTTATCTTGGTGACAGACAGACGGACAAACACGACGAAAACATAACCTGCTGGCGGAGGTTATTACGTTAAATTTCCGAATCGCTTCATCTTACGGCTAATATGAGGTATACACAAAAATAGGGCTACTCATCGGACCTGTTACTGCCAAGTTGGATACTAATAAACTAATGTGCCTTGCCGTCATGAATAATTACTTCAGTGAAACCCCAATTTTATTCGTGGTTCGATCTCGCTGAAGAACATAATTATTCGTTTCTTTTTTTATTTTTTTATTCAATTTACAAATTTTGTTGAGCTCAGAGTAACTGAGGCTTAGCTGTGTGAAGGGAATGAAATTCAGTGTCCATGTTAAGAGGAAATACTTTGAACCTATTCAGTTGAATTTCTAATTCGGCATAACGCATTATTTCATTCTCAAAAGAGAGTCGAAGAAAACTGAAGAATATTAGTTGCAGTGTCTATGAGCACGACTGGTATCCAAGATATGATGTTGACTGGTTAAGGAGAAGCTAATCATGCAAACAAGCAACCAACAAATCAACGAACTTATCACCTAGCAAGTTGTAAATTATATGTAGCTAATACTAGTGGTCAGTATTTGCATCAAATGACGGTAATATTGTTCCTATGATATACATATTCACAGTGCAGACCTATGGGGCTTCTATTCTACTATGGAATATGCTTTTCACTCAAGTTAGCCAAAAGCTATCCAAAACACAAGTCACGTATCAATGAAAATGATGGGAAACGAATTTTGTTGCTCAATGTAAATAATAGGGACAAATTACGCAACATAGGACAATATGCATAAACAGAAACTGTACATTTTCGATTCTTTTTCCTGACAGGTACAGTTACGTAAGTATTGGTTCGCGTCACAGCACTCAATGTTATCGAACCAGAGGCCTCAGAAATATGACCATTGATTAATATAGTGGAGAAACAATATAGTAAAATAAGAAATATTTTAAATTTTGCAAGACGCAGTTGCGCACGAGCGGCGAACATCAAAGACCTCATTTTAGAGTAATGAAAATCGAACTTGATATCTTCTGAAATGAAGTGCATGAATGTCAATGAGTCTTCCATTTGAGACAATTAGCAAATGCAAATATCTAAATTAGAAGTAAGTATTGGAGCGAAGGCAGGGCCAGTTTTTGATGAGTTGGCAGTAAACAGAAGTTGACTGAAGCTAGAAAATGGGCACTGCAGTTCAGGGGAGCAATGTTGTGTCTGTTGCGCGGTGCTGAACCCCTAGCTGTGCTGTTGTTTACTCTACTGCCTGTGACACTAAAAGCCTATCCTAAGTATTCTATTTTTTTCGGTTCGATTCCTGGATTTGGAGTCGGTTATGTCAGATTTTTAAAGTATTAAAATACTGAGAGACGATTATTTTTCTGAAATAAAAGTACTGATAAGGCGTAAATGTACGTTGATATTCCTTTTAGCTTTTAAAGACTGCAGGCTAAAGCTATTCTTCAATCATCTTAGTTACTGATACTGGCCAAGCAACATAAATTTCAGAATTTCAATTCTTTAGTGCACTCGACATATATAGCTATCGGTATCCAAGTTACGAACGATGCTCCTTACGAATGCATCTTATCCTGACTCTTGAACGATATTTGCTCACCAATTTGTGTGCTCAGTTTATTTTTCCTTGTGTACAATAACAAAGATTATATGCACGCAAGAAAGTAAATAGACACGCTAGTAAATAAAGTTTATAGAGTTTTAGTTTAATACTCGACTACCCGAGACCTTGGGTTACCATCACCAGCTAGTCCCTTTGCCAGACGTCAGTTATCATATATCGATACTCTAGTCTCAGTAAATCTTCCCCGTTCAAATTTTTCCTATCTTATAGTGAAGATTATGTGTAAAGAAAAAGGGAAAAAAAAATAAATAATGTTCACAGAGTTTTAGTGTAATATAGATACGAGGATGAACCTTATCTTGAGATACCTTGTGCATCTTTGGACGAGGTCCAGGTGACGTTTTTGAGTCACTTCGCTTGAGTGGAGATACGATTATGTCTTTCTTCTGTTACGCTGTAGGTCGCGACTTGCACCCAATCGGAGAGTCAGCACCGAATTATTGTATCGTAAGTAGCAACTGGTAGGAGCCAGCGGGGTTCCCTCGAAGTGAAGGTCAAATGCGTAGTAAACTTTAACCCTATCTTGTTGTGTAGTTTCTGTACAGTGACCAATTCTCCAGTTGGAATACATTATTAATAGAAAGAAGTCTTGTAAGGAAAATGGACAACTGGATTAAGGTAGGGTTAACTCTTTGGTTACAGGCTATAATTATTTTTCAGGTAAAAATATCGCCGTTTTCAGGCGGCACACGGCAGTAAGCAGCCGCATATGGTCTCAACGAGTCGCGTTGTACAACAGGTAGCGGTAGCCAACTTCTGTACCAGCTCACACTCCATGTATTATTGCAGGTTCGAGGCCAACCCAGGTACGCGAACTCTTTGCTGATCTACGTGTGTTGAGTCGGCAGTTGTGGGCGTGCAGTGCGCCGTAGGGTACTTGCCTCCTCAGAGATGGTGAGGTGGAGGGAGGGGGTCATTTGAATCTTCAGACAAATTGGAGTTAAATGGTTGTTGATGACCCGTAGTCGGCTGCAGCCGCACTTACTCCTTTGTGGCCAGTGGGCTTCTATCCGCAGCACTAACCAGTGCATGTGGGTTTCCTAGTTGAGGGTGCTGTCCCAGTTGCGAAAAAGGCTGTACCTATACATACAATATAGAGCAAAGCAGCAGCGGCTGGTGGCAATGAGTAGTTTTGGTGCCGTGTTTAGCAGTAGTTACCGAATAGCTCCATGAGAGGACATGGCTACCCGAAAACCTTATTCCCCGACCATAAGACTGAGAATTTGTACCTAATGAAGTACTGTTGTGTCTCGAAAACTGGGCTCTTGAGCATCCAGTTTTTTTATTATGCAGTAGGTAAATGAAAAATCCACCCGTTTATGGAACACTGTTCTGAATTTTATACGGTTACATTTCTTGACAAATTAGTTCTCTAAATGATAATAATAGCTCGTCAGCAACATTGTCGATGTATCATTCCGAAGTAAAATGACTGTTGCTGAGATATAGTTTTGCATACTTTTATCATTGTAGACAGTACACATTTCATAATTATTTACATTCTGCCATTTTATGTTTGAACTACGATACGAGCCAGTGCTTCGTTGAGTACGGTGCTGCAACTGAAATAATCATAGCAAAATATTGAATCCTGATTTCACAATCACATAAGAATTTCCAAACTCTGATAAACCATATCTTGAGTAATGTACTAGGGGTATGTTCGACTGGGCACCAAAGTTAACCCTTCAAGGCTTGACTTGTCCCAAACTTTAGGCAAGGGCCTTGGCTTCAACCTACTGAATTGAGTTTCAAGCATTAACTCTTAGTTGATTGCTTTTAAATCTTTCGGAAACATATTTTTGCTTTTTAGCGTGGAGTTATCACCAGCTTAACGTAATCCGGTTGCTTCTAACTCTTGCAGAACGGTACAAAGTTGCCAGGCCTAAGTTTCTGCCTGCAATTTCGAACAAATTAAGAATCGAAGGCCTAATTTTGGGGCCCAATTAAACGTGTCTTAGATGGAACACAAAGCCTGCAGTAAAATCAATAAATTTGTGGATGACTCTAAACTATGTCATTCTGCCAGGAAAAGAGCTGAGCTTCAACAAGACCGTGACCGCCTCATGGAATGGAGCATAACGTTGCAGATTAGCTTTAAAGTTGCTAAATGTGCAGTAATGCACGTAGGGGGCGGAGAATCCCTCAACCGGATTGAAAATTAACGGGACAGATTTGACAGCTGACCCTCAAAAACATGACTTGGGATGCAGTATAAAGCTATGCTGTATGACAACCTTTTGGGTTATATTACAATCAATTCTCCCCGATAAAATTTCCTGCACAACCGTTGTCCGAGGCATAAGAAGGTAAGGTAATGATAAAACATTGTCGATTTAAAAATTTTAGTCTGGAGCAGTGTGCTATATATAGTATCAAAACGAAAATAACGTCAATTCAATCTTCTGTAAAAAAATAATTCATGTTGAACTCGAGCACGCTGAGAGCGCATAGCTCCGCCAAACAAAGCAATGGCAATGGTAAATTCAAATTGATTATGAAACTATGATTTCCTTTCTATGAACACCAAAATCTAATCATTTGTGCTATTTGGCGGCAATAACAGCTTCTATAATATTGTTGAGATCCGTTCATGACTTTTCATTTTTTACAAATATGTCTTTCAACTTCACTAACGATATTTGTAATTTTCATAAGGATCCATTCGTAATTTTTGGAGCTATTTCGCTAACAAGCATAAACCAAACACAGAGACAAACAAACAAATTTACAAATTGTCACAAAAATTTCGTCATTTACTCTTCGTAATATACCTAACAACTCATGCAAATTCCTGGAAAATCAGTCCGTAACTTTCTGAGTTATAGCATGAAGATAAAAGACGTAGACAACCAAATGGATTAACAGATCGTTACCAAAAGTTAATCATCTGTTCCTCCAAACATACCTAACAATCCCTGCGAAATTCATTAAAATCCGTCCATAACTTTTTGAATTATCTTGGTGACAGACAAAGATACAGATGAATAAACTCGACGAAAATATATCTTCCTTGGCGGAGGTAAAGCTAGTTTTACTGAGCTATTGGTTTGGTAGGGGGATTCTTGTAGGTTTGTAGGATTATTTTTCGAAAATTATTTTCATACCAAGTAGTTACCTTGACAGGTTCTCTACGACAAGCTTAAAGAGTGTGCAATAGTTGCAATAGTAAGAACGGAATACATACACATACTGTATTTGATGTATACTTAGATAAGCTGTTAGTATTACAAGTTTATTCATTAATATTTCATTTTTTAAAAGACTGGTATCACTAATGTAGTAACTTTGCTCTGGAGGGCTTCAATTTTCAAATGAAATTTACAAATTACCGCTCTTGTCATATTAACTGCACAACTGTGACTCAGTCAACACCAGTCTCAGCTTTTCTCTAGGCATGGACCTGCTATAGTCTTAAATTTTGAATGCCGCAGCGATCAGATATAATCTAATGAGAAAAAAATATCCGTGCCTAACTCTGTGAACTTAAGAAATGGTGCAAATTCACAGTTTCCCGTTAATGTAACATCTGTCTACTGAAACGTGGCAATCAGTAGTAGTATAGATATTTTAATACCTTTATCTAGGGGAGAATTAAATTATAATAATATATATAATAATAATAATTATAATATTATTATATAATTATATATAATAATAATTATATATAATAATTTACATGAGACGTAGAGCTACTGCCAGTTGGAGAGAGGCAATCTAGGTGCTCATGAAAGTGCGGGGATCAGTTTGTGGGTTCGCGCTCTGAATGCAATGTCTGTTCAGGGGCTCAGTGCCTGTCAGACTTTTGTAAGGGTGAGGTTATGTTTAGCTGCGCACCTTGGGTATCACAAGCTATTCAGTCTTGGAGATACTAATTCTTAACATCTGGTAGGAAGAGCATTAAATAAAACGAAACTAAATGCTCCTGGTGGACAGTGTGCTGGAATAGCCCTGATGAAGCACAGAGAAAGATCTTCGGATTGAGTATCAGAAACTGCAATTAAAGACATTGCTGACAAAATCCTTACAGCAAACCTCCTGTTAATTGCGATAAATCTATGGAATGTTTTTAAGATATCTAATACTCTATAGAAAAACAAACGCGGCAGTAAAACTTGAGTTCAGCACTGTCATTATTATTAATAGCTATAATTATTTTGTTAATAAAATTATTATTATTACTGCAATTGCTAAAGTCATAGACGGGAACTCTACCAAACCAAGATCTCAAACAAAAATCTCCAGACTCGATGTAACATAAGACCTAATAAAGCTGCTCCCATGAATGTAAAAACTGCCCCGGTCTACAAAAGGGAGCCATACGTGCGTGCATGTTGGTCTCCGATAATGCTAATGGCAGTATGCACGATTATTTAATTACCAAATCTCCAGTAGAGACAGAATTGTCGTCCCATACCGTACATCTATTTACTTCCGGATGCCGTTCTACATATCCGCATATGTTCTAAAAGTTTTGTTGGTATGTATTCATATTAAAAGTATACCACTTTTAAATTATGAACAACGAGAGTAATAACTTTTTTAATTGTGATAAAGTGCGAAACAAATTATACATAAGGCAAGATGATAGCAACTAATAACATCAAATGTAGATACTCGATGATAATTATGTTGTCAAGCCCAAAGACAACCATGAACTATATGGAAAAAATGTAACAAACCCAACAGTAAAACATCTGCTAAAGAAAACATGCCCTACACATTACTACGATCATAAATGTGCTAGTTATTTTTAATATCAACTATATGTATTTTCGAGCTTTACTTACCACAACACAGTTTCATTATTAGATGTTTATTTCATGATCCTAATGAAGTAATTACCGACAATGGTATTAGTCTGTTACTTGGACGTGTTCATATATAAGTTTCGAATACGAGGGAAAAATTAATTGTGTTTCTATTCATTTTCATACCTACATTTTCTAAGTAGTACTTCAGAAAGCTGTTCATGTTTCTCTTTGCGTATTACACAAAACATTGGCTTCATATGTGCATGAGCGTGTAAAAGCTGCAAAAAAAAAAAGGCCTCGGCGAATATTTTACTAGCCTTCTCCTGAATTCACCTTTCACTCTCTTTTTCAGAAACGGAGCAATTCTTTCCATGCGCCTTGCTTTTCTTTGTTACTGATAATAATAAAGGTATTAACGGTCGTATAGGGGCATTTTACAGGAAATGAAATAATAATGGAAATAAAATGTACTTGTGGTTAAAAGAGCAAGTTTCTTTTCCGACTATCATTCTTTGGAATTTTTTTATCTTCAAGTTATTCATTTAAGGATTTTATCCAATTCATTTCCATTTATATATTTTATACCGGAAAAAATTTTAAAGCGTTTTACGCTAAATTTAGAAGCACTGCAGTGTAGAAAGCTGTTTTAGAACCAGTGGTAGCCAGTATTAAAAGATGTGTTTACAATTTTAGACTGATTCTTGGTGAACAGAGTTTTCCGTACCTTTTCCTTACTGTGATTCACATATCCGGTTATGTGTTTCACATCCTTTTCACAGTGTAGAATAGCAACGAAACTGTTCTGCGGATCTGCTAACTATCCGCTTTTATGTTTTCCGCTATTTAGTTCCTATTGCAAATTCAGATTTTTGGAATATCTTAAGTCTTAGTGCTTAATTTAACATATTAATATTCCTAAAAATGATATATTTGGTGCATTCTAGAAACGTTTCTCAATGTATTCAGTAGAAGCTTCCGTAAGTTTCAGTTATTCACGAATGCAGCGATAAAATACATTTGTGCATAATCTGTTGGTATATTTTCCTAATTTCTATTAAAAATTAGTCTTTTTTTCAATATTTGCAAATAAAACAGTGCAACTCAAGTCTTTCTTGTTCTAAAAGTATTATTATTGTGCTTTTTTAATGCAGTTAGTGGAATGACACTTGGTAGCTCCGTGCTGACTTGAATCACAAATTTTTCAAAAGTGGTATCAAGAACTTTTAAAAGTGGTATCAAGAATTCACTGATGCATCTAAATCGGAGGCAGAGTTTCGTTTTTTTTTCTATGAACGACTAAATATGATTAATATGTTGAATACCTTAGCAAGTGTTGCAAGAGAATCTAGTGGTGCCACATCTTTCACTATTGTCGTTTTTGGTAGAGACACCCCTTACCTGTAACCTACAGGAAGTATCTCTACAGTGCACGTAACTGCCGACAGCTGGTTTAGTGGATGTTCTCCATGAATTGTGAGTCCAGTAAATATTCGAGCACTTAGTGTTGAAAAATAAATTACATATAGTAATATATTCTGCACAATAAACTTAAAAACTGTTAATTCGATATATTGGCTTGTATCGGTTAGCATAGCGTTACTGAATTCTGTAATGGCGATATTTAATTACCTACTTCTATTTTTGAAACTATGAGATTTTCTTGCAATGAAATTCTAAAGAAAGGAGTACAAAAACCGTAGACTATTTAGTCTATTTTTTTCTTCTACACATATAGACGTATGCCCAGTAATTTTTCTTTGCAGTTAGATTAACAATTAGACTGTATAATTAAAATTTACTACTCCAGCAAAATACTTGGCCACCATATTAGCTAAAAGTGCAAATCAACTTCTGATTTGGCCAAAAAATTCTTTTAAATTATTAGTCCGTTAAATGCTGTATTATCGGTTTGTCAACAAGCTTCCATATCAAGTTTGGGTCCCGTTGTTACCTTCACAAAGGAAGTAACTCATGTGTTTTACTGGGGTTTGTCTATCTATCTTTCACGTGGAAGTAAATTTTTAATATTTTCCAGTATCTTATGTACTAATGAGAATTTTATTGCGTAATATTATACCTAACTTCGAATTACATAACTAAGGACTAAGATATTGTCTTTTCCACTGTTTTTGTAGTATAGTATGAATATATACACTTATCTATTTTATCTGGTATTCGTGAACTAGTTTATTTTCATAGTAGCATAGTGATGCAGTTATCTTCAAAAGCAAAACATTGCTGATTTTATTTAGCTTCAATACATCAAAATCAGATTCAATAAAATTTGACGGAAGAAAAACGATTGATGGGAAAAGTACTGAGTTTTCGGACGTGGTATCTGGTGTTCCACAGGGTAGTGTTTTGTGCCCTTTGTTGTTCATCGTATACACAGCGGATCTGTTTGATTTTTTTTACAATTTACTTGTTGGTTACGCTGATGGGGTTACTTTGCTGGCTGTTTGCGAGAGTCCTAGTAATAGGTTGAGGTTTCAGAATCCATTCAGCGTTATTTGGAGGTGATTGATTCTTGGTGTTCTAGGTGGGGGATGCGATTAAATTCAGGTAAGCCTAAAACTATGCTCGTGTCCAGGCCACGTACAGTGAGTCCCGCTTTCCCCTCACTCATATTGGATGGTGTGTCACTTCCTGTGATTGATGACCTGGTAATCTTGGGTATCAATTTTCATCCTAAGTTGACATTTGAGGCCCACATCCGTTCAGTTGCTCCACGAGTATTACAGAAAAACGGTCTTATGCGATGTACTTGGAAGGTATTTGGTTCGGTAGAGTTGATACGTCGTTGCTTTAATTGCTATGTCCTCCTCCTTTTAGGATACTGCTCCTTAGTCTAGGGTTCTGCTGTCGATTGACATCTGAGTTTGCTTGACAGAGTTGTTTGTCAATGTGCGTTTATGCAGGATGGTGTTGTGCCTTGTGATCTGGCGCATCGTCGCAGAGTTGGCGGGGTTTGCTTTCTGTATATAATATATAACAGCCGTTGTTATCCGCTGGTGGCTTTTCTTCAAGAGCTATTTGCTAGGGCGTCTCATACCGGGGGTAGTCATGCATACCGTTGAGTTTGTCTGGGAACCGGTATGATGTTGTACTAGTCAGTACTCACGTTCGTAGAAGAAGTTAGGAATAATCTTGATGGCTCTGTCTCTGTTGGTGCTGGCATTGACTGCATTAAACGCTTTATAAACAAAGTGAGTATGAGTCAGTACTCTCGTTCGTTGTAGATCTTTGGAATGATCTTAATGGCTCTGTCTTTGTTGGTGCTGGCATTGACAGCTTCAAACGCTTTAAAAACAGAGTGATTCTCTGATCTTTATTTTCTCTTTCTTTTCAAGCTGGGCTGGTTGATGGGGGTTTGATAACCTTATAATATGGAGTTTCCTCCGTTCTCACGTCGCCAGTCTAGTGTATTTTAATAATAATTCAATACGATCATCTTTCTTTGACATTTACACCCTCCTTCAGCAAAAATTTTAACTAGTTTTAGTAACTTGATTTAACATAGTCATACTGGTCACTTTGTCGAAAATTTTTTCGAAAACGGAATCTTCTTCATATAATGACGACTCATGTCCAAGACCAGTTTTTGCATTACTTTTCTCATGCACAGCTTTTACACATTTCATTTAAATACTTAACCAAGGTTTTGATTCTACATCATGTTTTGTGGCTGCTGTTCCCATGCACATATTCACAATATTCCTTTAACTAATAATATCAGCTACTTAACTTCACATGATTGTATAAATCATATTATCAACCACTCCCCAGAGTGCAGACTCTCATCCAGAAAGTAATGAATAATTTAACTGGGATTTATCCTCTCTGTCCGTATCTTTCTTTCAACCTTCCAGCACCAAAGACTTTCCCACATCAAAATAATAATAGCTTCCATATGGGATGTTTTTGATGGACTCAAGGAGAGACTCTGCTGGAGAAAATTACGATGTACATCATCTTACGACGGCAGCGTCTACCTTGGTCGAGGTCAGCTTCTAAAATTTGCTTCACCTTAACCATTATGGCGCACTCTACGACGGAGCCCCTGCTATCCAGAATTTATTTTTCAGTTCCTAACGGCAGTTTTATTGCTTCAGAAATGCTTGAAGTTCATGAAAAAAAAAAAAACATGTACTCCTCTATCCTCTTGTATATTCTTAGACAGCAGCTCAGGATAACCATACGATTGCGTTACTACGTTTGGTTAAACTTTATGTGTTTTAGCATACCGTGTACTACTTTTTTAAAGTAAAATACTATTTAGTGACAAATAAACGTATCGAGAAGAGCAGGCAATATATACAAGACGTACGGGTCCATTCTAAGGTCGAAATAACCTCTACTATATACGTATGTTTTATATATTGTCATAATATTCATAAATAAATAAAATAAATTAACAATGCAGAAACTCTGAAAACTTCTTTCCTAAAACTCATGCCATTTTCGAATAATGTTCCTTCAGTTGTGCAATTTGCCCTTGCGTTCTGTGTCCTACTTAAGACCGCCATGCTACAGCTGCAGTCTTTTTAGGTCTGATGGCACTATATTTACTGCTACATGTTTAATTGTTCAGTGATTTTGGTTTTGGTTATGGCACAGTACAAGTGTTTAATTTACTTTATAGCCAGTGTTCAATAAGCAAGCTGATGTCGCTCGTCTTAAGGCTAAACCACGCGATCTGCGCAATCAGCTGCCAAAGTCTGTAATAAGAAAAGATGGCGAAAAAAGGGTGACGTCACAACCCGCTGAGCCAATCGCGCTTCATTAGGATCCTCCACTAGGAAAAGGTCGAGTCGTGTGAAACATTGTGACGCCATGAACGATTTTGTTTTGATCACTTGAGAGAGTACGACCATTATTCGCCTGGAAGAGAAGTCATCTAAGTGACACATCAAAGCACGGGGTTTTGCTGTAGGCCGTTTCTTTATTTTAAGTCACAGTGAAATCTATTCCTGAAAATATTATCTGTATAGTAATAATAATTAACGATAGTAGTTATAGTATTAGAGACAAGCAAAATAATAACAGTAGTGATGATAATAATAATACTAATCGAATAGTAGCAGCATTAATAATATTAATGATACTATGATTTTTACAGAAATTGTTAAACCCCCGCAGTTGCTTCTCAGGCTGTCCAGCAGAGAAACATAACTGTGTAAGTTGTCAACTCTCCTAAATGTGTAATATCATCAATTTAATTTCTATTAACTTGGCCGCATTTGACTGACTTGGCAATATTTCTTCCAGGTAGATTCATGCACATAACTTGGTCCCTTAGGGGTGTTGGTATTCACTAAATTCAAGATATCACAAATTTGAGCAATGGTCATTACAAGAAAAAGGTATATCACACAATGGTGTCGCCTTTTTCAATTACATATATAATCAGGAATTAGAAAAATGTAATAAATAATAATGATAATGTTGAAACAGAAAATATTGGGCTGAATCTCTCCAACAAAATTGTTTCAAAACGCGAAACTGCAGCAACAATATCGGCTATATAATGATCCTTTATTTAGCAGGCGAACCATCACTAACACTCACAAAAAAGCATTGCAACTTATATTAAATCGCCTTACGTGATGGCAGGTATAGCGTGACGCAAGCTACCTATTTATTTTGCAGGAATATGTAATTTTCCGGACTTCATAACATGTTAGTTCTTTGAATTTTTCATATAAAGTGCATAATTTAAAGGATTACAGGGGAGTTTCAGACTAGAGGATGAGCAGCTGGTATTAATGCTCTTTTTAGAACGTACCTATACGCCACACGCAATTGATTTACGGCTGTTATACAGTACGCGAAGGTGAAATATTTGGTGCAGGTGTTATATTGCACCTGCTCCATTTGGAGTCTAACTTCTGTAAGGAGCCTCAGCAGATATAGTCTTAATAATCCCACAGGGTAATGCAAAGGTTGTTGGCAGCTTGCTTGGTTGGGGTTTTTTGTACCCCACAAACATATCATTGGAGAATTAATTTGTTAAACAGCAAAGGAGGTCGCTTCTTTGCCAAACTTAAAATATTGCCTTTGAAGAAGTATGGAAAACCTCATGCCATGGATAATGAATATTATCTGCATACCCGCAGTGGTCGGACGTCAGACTGGCAGACTATCGGTTGTGAGTACCAAGGATCAGGCCTGTTTGTTAGAAAGAGCAATTTTTGCGATTCTTGGTTTACTGAGTCGGCATTTTCAGCTTTCAGACGCTATGGCGTCTGATACTAACCAGAATGATCGAATGATCAGGTGGAGGGGTTGAAAGTGTCGCACGAACCTTCCGTCTCTGTACCACAAGTCTGATAATTTGGGGTTGACTGCAACTGTGCTCTCTTATCGAGACAGCGAGCATATATCTGCGGCACGATCTAGTGCTCGCATGCGGTTCTTCCAGAGGGGCTGTGCGGCTAAATGATTTCTTCATATTTGCAGCAGCTTAATTTGCTCGCAGCTCATGATGTCCAAACTGGTAATATGTTCAAGGAAAGAAGAGAGAAAAACTATTCTTGAGGCACAATAACGGAGACGAAAAAAGACGGGGGTTTCGCAGAAGTAATTATTTTCTGCTGTCATTTCATGACGGCGCGGGTCACCAGTGTTTCTGGTACTACTTTGATACAAGCCCAGTGCATCCCCAATTCTAAATAAGTAACTGATAACAATGCTATAGAGCTCTACCTGCCACCTGATAAATCCTTCTGTTATCAAAAGTACTTTATAGTCTACTGTATCTTGGCACAGATTCCCATGCCCCACGCGGTGTCACTAGAAGAGCACTGAGCATATAGGTAACCTTAAAAGAAATAAACAAATACACAATTTACGGTATTTATAAATTTTGTATTTCTCAATGTATTGCGCACCTGCCGTGTGCTCCTATAAACGAGCTTATTAATACCCGCGAAGCGAGAGCGGTGATAATGTTGTGGTTGAAGTTGTATGTCTGTATATTTGTCTGTCCACTCAAAAAGAGGCAGCCGGGGTTAAGCCATCATCACAATGTCTTTTTGGAAGCCAAGTGGGTTAACTAAAATGTGAAAAATATAAATAAAACTTGAGTTAACTGGTCATCACAACTGACCGCGTTTAATTTGTAACTCCTGATTCACACTTTCAGTGCCCACCCTCCCTTATTGCGGGTGATGTTCTTACGCCATGAGGCGTTCTAGATTTCTCCTGTGTTGCTTAATCCTAAAGTCACGACTCGAGATGCTTTTCCCTTCATTCTGAATTTGTCTACAATATTTGAACTACCAGACGCAAGTAATTATTAATTGCTCCAGTCTACTTTTATTTTAAAAATTTGCGTTTATCTAAACTCAAATTTTGAGTCAATGAAATATGGTACATAGTCGGCAGCCTAAAACATACTTCAGGTATGCTCCTAAAGTAATGCCAAGTACCAAAGTGATGCCTGTAATAAAATATAAAAAATATAAAAAAATTATGTATTCAGTAGCCTAATCAGATCTATAAAATCAGGGTTTAGAAATCAAACGATTTCTCATGTACATCAATCATACCAATACATTTAGATTAAATATTATATACCGTAGGGGTATGGTCTAGTAACTTAAGAGTTTCATAGACTATGAAATATGTCAAATTGCATTCTACGTTACCCTCAGAATATACATTTCTGTGTTTAGAATGCGTACCAAAGTGCTTAAGTGTTATTTTTCCAAAAGATTTAGCTTCATTTATCGTTTGCCCTGTTAATGACTTGTCTAACACAAGGGAAAAGTAGACTTGCTAAAACGATGTGTCATCGTTGCCCTGTTTTCGAACTCAGTATATTTTTCTTGTAAAGTTTCTTAATACTGAGAAGGCTTTTTCCCCTGCATATTTTCTCAGTATTATTCCGAATGCTGCCACTAGAGACGATCTGATTGGTAACGCAAATAACAACCGACATTTAATCAGTTACATTTCGCTCTTTATGTCATATAATCATAAACTTAGTTTTGATCGCTCTATATTTTTTTCACTCTGGAGCAAATCTTCTGAACGGCCATGAGAATCCCGAAATAACGTCTTTAAGGAAAACCTCCATATATCGAATTTTAAATCCTCGAAAAGAAGCAATAAGGGTTCTTAATTTATAAACTTATTCAAGTTTTGCAACCAGGTCAACTGCCTCCAGACAAACAAACCTCTTCATCGTGTTCTTTAGAAAATAACTGTGTTTAACTAACTCCTACTATAAAGATCGTATAAACCAGCATCCAACAACTTGAGTTTCCAGGTCCCTCAGCCAGGTATCTCTCTCTTCCGTACGACAAATCTGCCTCTTTGAGAAGTTTTTCGGCAGGACTCTTGAAGTCTCAAGTGTTGTGTCTTTGGCAGCTCACCCCACCTTCCAAACCCCGCCCTTCTGTAGGGGAACAATGACTCTCCAATATTCCCCAGCTACCATTATTACAAACATGGCGAGTGCGAGCGAGAGCAATTTTTTGCTCGAGGATTTCTAACGAGAATCCGCATGGCGAGCAAGGTGCAACGTTGAAGGTCAAGGTGTTTTTACGGCGGAACCTAATTCCGTATATAAGTTGACTCCTACGAGAGGGAGAGTATACTGACGCTCTAGCTCTATCAGTAATCACAACAAAAATGAACACTGTGAGTGAGGGCATGCTTTCCAGTCTTGCAGTTTAGACTTGAGTTAAAACATGATGTTGTACTATAAGAATAATGTATATAAATTAAATATAGGCAGCCAACTTTAGTATATATTCTAATAGAAGTTGTACTTGCAATTTCAATGGGAACTATCTAGGTCATTGGGTTCGATTCAACTTGAATTTTTAGGCTTGTTCAGTAAACTTGAAGAACTCAGGACACCACCATTTCAAAGAACGTTTCCTTCGCCCTAATTCGGCTGGGAGTAATATTTTTTAAAATCAAATGTTTTGCGGGATCCAAAAATTACATTAAAAATGCAATTCTGGAAATTTACTTAGAATGTAGTATTATTTGCTACAATGACATAGGTGAACGAGTAATTTTCACCCAAGTTAAGACTGGATTTTGATACTTCACCAATCACTTTCCAATTTGCACTATTGCTTAAATTTCAAATGATATCATTTCCATGATCAGTTATACATACATATAATGTTTCAAATGTTCAAAGCCTTATAATTTTGGATTCACCTCACATCTGCACACAAATTTGTAAATTCAAATTTCGTTTTGGAGCATTGATCAATTTGACATTTTCAAAATCAACTAACTAAAATAAATTATTATATGTCTTTGGCTATATTTATATATTTATGAAAAATACATCAGCTTTGCAGTTGAAGCACGAAATAGGCCGAAAATGACGCATTTATTTTTTGAAACGTACTTATAGTCAATTTTTTCTCATGTATTCATTACTTTGATCTTTTTCGAATTTGTTTCCCAGGTCACCGCCATCCTCTTCGCCGGGCTTGTTGCCTGTGCCACTGCTGACCTCAAGGGCATCGGAGGTGGTTTCGGTGGAGTCGGTCTCGGAGGTGGTTTCGGTGGAGTCGGTCTCGGAGGTGGTCTTGGCGGAGTTGGCCTCGGAGGAGGTCTTGGAGGTCTCGGAGTTGGAGGTGGACTCGTTGCCGGAGTTGGTGGCAACGTTGCAACCAACGTCCCCATCTCCATCCCCACCCCCGTCGCCCAGTACGTGCCCGTTCCCTTCGCCGTCTCCAAGCCCTTCGTTGTCCCCCACCACGTCACCATCCTCAGGAAGGTCAAGGTCCCCGTTGAGGTTGTCAAGAAGATCCCCGTTGAGGTTGTCAAGAAGGTCCCCGTCCCCATCAAGGTCCCCGTGCACGGCCACTACTAGACACCTTCACATTTAATTATTTATTGCACTCTTCTTCAGCTACCAAACAACATCTCTCTTTTCCAGTGTATAGACAAGACCTGCTTCTCAAGATGAGGTCTTGTCCACATTGTTTATTTATTTTTCTGTCCTCCAAAATTTCTTTCCACTGAATATGAGTCAGCTGTAACTGCCAATGTTACTCCGTTTTCAAATAAACCTATCCGTTTTATAATCCCATGTTTGAGATTATCCTTTTGATCTTCGACGAATCAGTACTGAAAAATAGGCAATAAGTATTTCGTCTTGTCAACTGCTGAGATGTCATTGGAAAGCAAAGAAACAAATAAACCCACTCTGTACGCAAAAATAAAACAGAGAGCCATGTAAAAAAACATATTTGGTTAAAACTTTTTATTTTTGAGAACCCTTCTCAGGTTAAAAATTGGAAGAGACAAATACGCAAAGATGAAAAACAGTGTAGCGAAATTCAGAGCCTATATTTGATTCGCGAAAAAATATTGTGCGCTAATTTTTTTTTTTTTTTTAAAGCGAATTCCATCTCAGAAAACTGATATAACTCAACAGATTCACACGATCACGAACTCTTGACATCAACTATAATACGAAAAGACAATGTGTTCTAAGAAAACTGATAAACTCAACGTATACACACGATCACGATCTTTTGATGTGAACTATAGCAGAAATCATTTTATAGACGCTAATGTACCAAAAATACATCACACTGAGATGCTATCGGAAATTGTTGGTTTGACAGGTACCATGTTGCATACGCACTTCATTTCTCGACACATTGTCTTTTTAAATAGTCTGATATAAGCCATAAACTTAGCCTGTCGGTTTTTCTTCAAGTGGATGTTAAATTCAATATAGACCTTTAAAAAGCTATTTTTTCCCATCAGATGGAACATTTAACGATTTTAAAAAATAAGAAACAATAAGTAATGAATATAATTAATTGCACTGTTACCTGTATACGCTTTTTTAAGAATACCAAGGTAATAAATATTGTTACTGTGCTTCGTTGATAAAGATAGAAAAAAAGCACCGAGCGCAGGATGAAAACTTATTCCACAAATCGAAGTGAAGGAATTAGAGAAATCAATAATACAGGTAGTGCTACAACGCAATAACTACTCAGAGTAATACGCAGAAGCTCTACTTCTTCGATAAAATGTCTTAGGATATAGTTACATTGACATTTCTGATACTGAAACGCTTGCATGCTGGGTATTCAAATATTTTGCTAGGAACGTTGTTCTCGCTGTAATAGTGTATTGCTCTATGGAAACTACTGCATGGCTAAGTATGACAGCGAACGACTCCAATGCTATACAACACCTAGTGAAGAAAAGTTTCTGGCCCATAGTGAGTAGGTCATCATCACTAACAGAATTTTTGGAGACTCGTGAATCTGTTTTACGATTGTATTATCTAGAACGGCCAAGAAATTTGTTAGGGTACTAAGCATCATATTTGTCCATGCTTAATGTTAGTTTAAAAAATCAAAGAGTTAAAATGCTACTGAAAGTGTGGTGTGCAACCAAACACCCTAATCTGCAGGTTTTTCAATACAAGAATCACTGGTCAAATCTCCATTGGTCCAAATATTCCCTATCATACATTATTTGATATTATAATATTAATATCACAAAACAAAAATGAGGTAAATTTTCAGATGTAGCTCTAATGGGGAAAGAGTTTCAGAAAATGGCTGTGAAATTTTCCCGACGACCACCTTTATCAAGAATACATACAAATTGTGATGAAGAAAATTTTTTTGAATATTCCTGGATACCACAGTCCTTTATCACCTCGATGATTTGACACCCACTAAGTGACCATGACTGTAATTGGAATAACAGCAAATGGGAATATATTTCCGAACCGGTTAAATGTTATACTGAAATTAAGTAATGCAATTCTGTTATACGAAATGAGTCATAGTTCGTCTATGGAAAGCGACACAGATCGCTTATTATTCCAAGAGAGCAAAATTAAACAGCTCATTCACTTTTCAAGCCCACAGCCCACTGAAGTCGAAACAGGGGAATGTTTCTAATGATTGAAATAAGCGTTTCGATGACCGTGACTACAACTAAATGGGCTGGAACATTGCTTTAAATTATACATGAAAAATTCGTTGGGAATTTACGAAGGCTCGAAATTACGAAAGATACTCGAAATTGTGAAATTAACACTTGCAGTAGTGGAATAGCTGTAGTAGTAGTTGCTCAGATTTCAAACAATGTTTTGGGGAGAGTAGTGCAGGCCGGAGCCCTGTCGGATTGGTGAGGAGAAACGTTCCGGTGTTTCGACCCTCGTGTGAAGTGGATGTAGGACTTTCCCTGGAAAATAAGCACAACATCAGAAATGCTTTTTTTCATAATCTCTGACAAACTATAGGATGGAGTCCATAGGTATAAATAAGATATGGTGCTGATGGTGTATGTTGCACAAGTATCAGGTTTATTATTTCTGTAGCGAGTGCGCAAAACTTGTGACATGAATATAGTATTTGTTATAGAATGAGCAGAATGATCAATGAATTTATGATACTTACTAGATAAAATTCCAGTTTTCTGGTACGTTGGTCACAGGCTCGAGCCAAGCTGTGGATATCCGGCGTGTCTAGTAATCAAATCGTGACTATAAAAGTCTAGCAGTTTCCCCTGCTAGAGGGAAATCGTCTGCGAGTGATTACGTTTTCCTGATTAATGAAGGCATAGGGTACGATCTAACCTAATTAATATGGCATTTAAGTGGCAGATGACCCAAATTTGTCGCCCGAGAAGGATAATGTCAGCGAGTGCCAAAAGTACGCATGTAAAGAACCCTAATTACCTATAAATTAGATACGATAAATTCTTTTGCAAGTCACAGTTCCGGCGTTTAAAGTCGCCATTAGGGTATCTGTCCAGCCTTTCTTGTCGAATTTCTTGTTAGAATAAAACCATCTTCCTGATTCCTAAGTCGTGCCAAAACGAGATGCTGCTGCTCTGCATCTGGTCCAAGCTTTGCGATAAACGATCTTTAGAATTTAGACCACAGGAAGTTAATTTGGCATGACTGGCATAAATTCTTAAGCTTCCTGTCGGTCTAGACGTTGCATTTGGTCTCTTTTTTTTAAGATAATCAAAGGCAAAAAGACGAATCACCTATGCATTTGGATCAGTCAGACTTTATGCAACGGTAGTGCAGCTATGCCCAAAAACTTGTTCTTGTTCGATGTTGAACCAAAGAAGTGCGAGGTGGTTAACTTATTAGGGTCTGGCCGAGATATGGTGCTTAGATACTAAACCATGCTTAGAGTAATATAGGCCAAGCTTGAAAAAATTACCACAATAATTCAAAATTTACTATTGATATAAACGATGAAATGTCAATATGATCTACTATTGTGATAGTACACGTATTAGAATGAAGTTGAAAACGTATCCGATGACCAACACACGTAATGTTGAATGTATTAATGATAAGAAATTTAAAATATCAAGATGGTCAATTAATGTGAGGCTGCATTTAATAGGTAAAACGACGAAAACAACGATGAAATGTTGACACGACCATTTACTTAGTGTGATGCCGAATATACATGGAATAAAAACCCAAATTTATATGTTGCAAATTATCACTAAGCTAATTACTTTATTCAAAGGAAGTAGACAGTTACGTAAATTTTACCCAGTGCAGAGGTGATAAAACAATTAGCAGATCAAGGTAGAACGTGAAGACTGTAGTCATACATACCACATACATGCAGTGGTCATACATCGAAGTGTATAGGATGAAAAACCAAAACAACATGAAGGTTCACAACCGAGTACAGATAATTTAATGAGAGATTGTTAAACCAGAAGTTACGATATCCTACTACTGATTAACTGGGACAGAGCCGTCGTAAGATTACAGAAAAGAGTGAATTCGGTAAAATCCTCGTTTCTTTTTGCTGTTATTCGGGGTTCTGCTCTGAAGAATATTTTTATTTCTTCTCTCGTGGATTTTCTGTTGAATTTCGGTTTTAAACCGTCACATTAAACCTATAGCGTTTGCTGAGGAAAACAACAATCTATTTATTAAGATAAATAAATAAAGATATAATGAATTAACATTTTTTTTCCTGATTGGAGAATAAATCTTAATTTAACCCATTACCTCCGTGATACTTACTTAAGTAAATTGAAAAAGTGAAACCAAATCTTAAGCCCAAGATGTTACTGAACTGCATGACAAATAACTAGATATTACTACAGAGTGTACCTCGGGCTACAAAAGAAGAACAAAAGAAAAAACAATGTTCTTTTTATGAAACTCAATAACAATGCACACTGCTTATAGTTTTCTAAAAAAAAAGAACATCATATTCCGCCAAATAAAAACCACCTGCAAAATTTGCATACAATGAACTGAGTTAGGCCGTTCAGGCTATGAAAATCTTCTATTCGCACAACAAAATTCTATTCGCACAACATAACGATTTTTTGTACGAGATAACAAAGGATTTCCATAAAACTTTACACTCCACAATGCAAAATTGGTATATTGTAGCAACTGTTTTACACGAACTACTCGTTCTCTTCTGCAGATTTGTGTCCAGTATCGCGTCATATTGAAAGCGACAGGCAGATGTTGACCCCTCAAATTAATACCTGCATGTTTTTTAAACCATATTTCACTATGTATGGAATATAATTGTAATACATATTCTACTGACTTTGATTAACTATTGACCTGGTTTCTCGCTCAAGCAAAGGTCCCCTGACTGAAGAGTACGGGTCTCCTCCCAACATGTTTAATTGTTCGCTTATGTTAATTCATCTCCTGTCTGAGTATTAGGTATATTTTCTCAATATTACTTGTGAATGGTGGTGGCAAATATGTTCCATAATTACTTAACAAAGAAAGAAAACTGATGCTGGTGGACTGGCAGCCGCAGGTACTTTTTAAGTTTGCCGAGAAAGAACGATCTAGCTGTTCCTGGTGAATCAAATATGTTAACTGTGTTTCGGGATGTTGTTGCTGCCGAAACACTTTGAGCAAACAGTTATTGTTTTCCCCTTTATCCAAGCAACTCTTGGAGATTTTTTCCTTATAGTTTAAGTGAGCCCGAGGTCTCACGCAACTTTGCTCCACCACCGCATGCAATTTTCAGGGAACATTACAGTCTATACACCGCAATCACTGCTTAGCCAACTACAGGAACGAATTGTAATGATTTTCACATGACATCGTTCGTCCAAACGACAAGCATTGAGTTTCATTTCTCAGACCTTGACGTCTATAGATGTTTTCTAACCAGCTTATGGGCCCCATAAACACAGCATACGCTGATGGGTACACAGTTTTAGCAGCGATGTCTATAAACCTTGACATTCGCAGCAGATTTCCCAGGTATAATATCACCTCACGACCATGCAGCCGTTATTTC
Source organism: Parhyale hawaiensis (assembly GCA_001587735.2). Taxonomy (NCBI): domain Eukaryota; kingdom Metazoa; phylum Arthropoda; class Malacostraca; order Amphipoda; family Hyalidae; genus Parhyale; species Parhyale hawaiensis. Next base: position 20,733,809 of record LQNS02278100.1, read on the forward strand.
ACGGGTCACCTGTTCAATGAACTAGACAATGATGGGTGTGAGCGCGCCTGAAATAGACCAAATTGGTTTGTCAAACCTTCCGGCTGACACTTTAAAGAAGCTATGATTGGAGAATGATGACTCAGAAGCGCTTCAATGACCTGCAAAAGTTTTCTTCAAGACTGGAAACGGGCCCACTTCATACCTGGCTGATTGCTTGTTGATGACCGCATTTAATATGATAGATTCGTACATTTCGTCTCCATAATCTGCCGGGCTTTTCCACGATGGGACAGATGCGTTTGGTTTCAAGTATCGGATCATGTTATCCATGTGAGATGAGTGTACATATTCGTCGGAAAACTTAGTAATATATTTCAAAATTTCGACTGAATTATCGTTTCAAATATTTTTTCGGTATACACTAGTCAGTTTATAGCTGAAGATATTGACTGCACTCAAAGATATTTTGAAATCATTAAGTTTATATTAGTTTCTGCCCGTAATGGTAGTTTACGATATGGCTTAAAAAGTATGAGTACAACATCTATTGTGCCGCTATGTTAGTCTAGTTAAGACAATTTCTGGTGATGATAGTATGTAGCGCGTAGCTGCAATATCTATCTAAGCAAGTTAAATGTCTTTTAATGTTATAAAATCTCGTGCACTGGGCTAAGAGAAGCTTAGGTTAATAAAGCGCATACTGTTACGCCAGTAACAGCCGATGCTCTAGTGTTTCCCCAGAAGTAGACGGAATGACAAGATAGAGAGATTCTTTACCACTAAGGAGTGTATGCCTTGGGGAAAAATTTTGCTTTAAAAATGGAGAAAAACCTAAGATGAAGCAGCTCGGCCCTGACATATGAGGAGTTCATCGCTTTGATTAGCTTCGCATTCTAGCCTGGATGGAGGCCTTCCCTCTAGGTTTTTGATTTTATGAACTTTAGCTTCATCGTTTTATTATGGACTTTACCAAGCTCCGTGTAAATTGCTGAGGAGTAGTTAAAGAAAAAAAAGACAGAGTCTACTATCTACGGATTAAAGTAGATGTTGCTGGAAGCCTATAACGTTTTATTTTGTCCATCTTTAGACGCTGAAAACGTGAATTACAAACTTGTAAACATGTTTTACAGCCGTTTTATTCACCAAAACAGGTTAAAGTACAGCGAGTAATTGTACTTTTATTGTCTTATGGAAGAAAAATATCGTAGAATGAATATGGTTCTGTGATTGTGACCTGTTTTAAGTACGTTTGCGCAGATTTTTAAGCCATTATTTTAACCATAAATAGTGTAAACTGAAAATCATTTAAATTAGCTCATATAATAACAGATATTAAGGTAATGGAATGGAAAATAATGTAATAATAAATAATAGCGGATATTTTCTACACAGCTTATATGATATTTTTGTGACTTTTGTTCTCCTTGTAGACTGAGACTTAATTATTATTCAATTTATTTATCGAGCGGACGATTCTGGTAAGCACGAGCTGTCACTCTTAAAACGTTCCTAAACATTTGGATATATTTCTGCATTCTCTATAACACGAGAGGCATTTCGAAGAAAAAATTAATAAGGTAACAAGAGTGTTAACCCTTAGACTTTCAGTAGTATACTGGCAACTTTATACTGATCGTGTTAATTTCACGACCGATAAGGAATGAGAAAATGCTATCCTTATCCATGTAAGATTTTAGATATCGCGAATGGTCAATCTGTCCAGGAAAAATATCTACTTATTGAAAGAAAGAAGTATTATAGCAAAATTTTCTATGCCATCTCCGTTGGTATCATTCTTGCAATTATTTATCATTATTTTTACATTGTTGTTATCCTCTTTTTTTCAAATTTATTTTCATAACACATCAATAGTAGTAATTAGCCTCGCGCTTCATGTGTTGATGAGCTAAAACAAAGTTCATATTTAGCAAATTTATGGCGACCGAGATGCTATATTCAAACTTGATTTTATGCTGTAGTTAGGTCTTCAACGAGTCATATCATATCCTTTCAGACTCTAAGTATTTTATTCAAATAGGTGCATCGATAAAATACCTACTCCCTAGCCTGAACATGACGAAGCACAAGGGTGCACCACCCAACTCGCGGCCTATACCCGACCCACGAAACTCGCTGATCTTGAGAGTGATATGCCTTCACCTCCTCCTATTTTTTTTCTCTCATATGTTTGGTGCTAACTTGGAAAAACAGCAAAAAAAGTAAAATTGCATGGAAGTCTTCCATACGGGAGCTGACACAGTTTCTGCCCTCAAGAAGGACTCCAATCGCGACGAGAAATTCTAGCAGCTCCGCCAGCCAGTCAGCCAACGCGAGAGCTTCACGGTCAAACGTTTTTTCGTTGACCCTGAGGATTTGTGTATATATGTTTCTCCGCTGAGGGAGAGAGTATTAACTGAACAGCAGCTTCGGTAATAAGACCTCCTCCACAATGAACTCAGTAAGGGACTTAGCTAGCTAGCTATCCAGGTAGCGGCTTCTGCTTTACAGTTCTGCCGAATGAAGGGTGTACGATGATGTACCAAACATTGCTCTGCATCGTCTAAATTAGCAAAATTTGAATTTTAATCTGCCTTTCATATATATATAGTTAAAGTTTATTCATATTTTGAAATTCAATTTAAACTTTTCAAAATTTGAGTTTGATTTGTATAGATAGATTTCAAATCGGGTTTTAAATTACTGTAATAAATAAAATTATAAAGTTGGATCAGTAAGGGTTTTGCGACGTTCTCATGCTTTCTACTTACAGCATTTTTTGATTGTACATTTTCATAATAGATAATTTATGGATGTCACTGTAATACTTATTCACGTGTTCATAGCTCAGAAAATTCAATTTTACTCATCTGTTCTGTGAAGTTTTCAGCATTTCGATTCTTATATCATATGCAATCACTAAAATGTGAGCGTTCAGAGCAACTGTCAAACTCCAATTATCATATAAACAATGAGAATTAACTTAACTAATAATTGGAGATAAAATATTGATCTTCGAGATTAGACATTGCACCTAGAAAGGGTTTTCTGGTATGGTATGTGTCAGCATTTACACCAAAATCTAAGATGTTACTCTGCAGCTAAAACTATGTTGGAAAAAATTCTAAAGTGTAATTTATGTATTTTTCCAGGTCACCCTTGTCTTCGTCGGCCTCGTTGCCGCTGTCGCTGCCGCCCCCGGTGGTAAATTCGGTGGTGGACTCGGTGGATTCGGTGGTGGATTTGGTGGTGGATTCGGTGGTGGACTCGGTGGTGGCTTCGGTGGTGGCCTCGTTGGTGGATCCGTCGGACCCGCCGTTGTCAGCGCTGACGTCATCAGCGGAAAAGTGATCCACCCCGCCCACACCGTCGGAGTCTCCCTCAAGTCCCACCCCGTCCCCGTCAAGATCCCCGTGAAGGTCCCCATTGTTAAGCACATCCCCGTCCCCAAGACCATCAAGACCGTGAAGACCGTCAAGGTTCCCTTCAAGGTGGTCAAGACCGTCTCCGTCCCCGTCGTGAAGACCGTCAAGGTCCCCGTCCATATCCCCGTCAAGGTCCACCACGATGTCCACCACGGAGGTTTCGGAGGTGGCTTCGGCGGCTTCGGTGGTGACTTCGGTGGTATCGGCCTCCACCACTAAGATCCATCTTCTCCTTCCAAGACAACCTCAGAAGCTTACTTCAACAAGCCAAAATTTATTTAATGACCCCCAATTTGACTGCAATACAAATGCTCTGTAATAAATAGTAAATTATTATTTTTTCTAATGGGGATCGGTATGTTTCGCATACTGCATCTTCTAATACAGCCATTTTTATAATAAACTGCTATGTTTGTTTACCCTTTGTTAGTATCTACTAGATAATAAATGGGCCATACAACTAAAAACCATATAAAAAGTTTTAGCAACAAACAAAACAATAAACTCCTTAGGTGCACATCAAACACAAACACCGAACGGTGTGGCCATCAGAAACAAAAATTTTATTAGTACTTTAACCAAGTTTTATTGTAACTTATAACGGGCTTGGTCGTTAAAACCAAAACCAGAAAAGGTTTTAAGGAATCTACTTATAAATAAAGATATGGACAGTTTAATGCTTTTTGGAAATGCTTCGAGTCAACGAAACAGAAAAAGGTTACATATCGTGTAGAGGCGCCTTAAGCATATGAATCATTATGTTCTTACCAGAAACAAGTATGGAACATCAGGGCAACTACAGTGTTAAATAAAGTCTTTCCTATTTTTACAAGAAGTTTTTTGTTTAGGCAAAATAAAGAAAAATGCTTCTAGAAATGTAATTGCTGGTGCTAGAGCGTTCTGGTCGTAAGCTATCTAGCGCCGTCATATTGCAATCCACTCAACTAGCACAGCCACTAATATCTTGATATCGACATATAAAAAATTACTGGCTTCTTACAAGCATGACCGTTAGTTAATGCTAATTATAATTCTCTTCGGAAGTCATACAGTTAAATTAATGTCACAAAACGAGAAGCGATCAACCTGGTAACCACAATGAACGGAGTTGTTATATATTTTTCAATGTTCTCGAAATCATCTTCAGTATCACTTACCGTCTGCTTTTAAAACTGGTACAAATGCCCTCGCCTGATAGTTGCAAATACAAGGCTGTGTAAAACATTAAAGCTAGATCTCCACGAGCCTTTCTTATGTCTTTGAATACGTTCATCATGGTACTTAAAACTGCATGAGAGCTTGATTAACAAATAAAAGATAGTAGCTTTTTAGTTAACAATATAAAATAAGCAGCGTAGCCCATCATCCGCAACTTACCAATTATTGAAACATAATAGTCAGAAACTTTTCGTGCACTACTCTCTATGCACTTGGTAACGAACTTTGACTGGAAAAAATATACTTGTTGTTAGATATAGACACCTGCTTTCAGAACCATAATGACGGCTTCGTATTTCCAAGATCACGTTGATACAATCCCTTATCTGCTAACTTTTCGGTACAAATTTCTTCTTCTTTGTTGGGAAATGCTATTAACTATGCATAATTTATCGAACGATATATACGACTATAATAAGTTATGTTCGAAACGCAGAGCTCTTACATCATAACACCCACTGGTATTTAATGACATGGCTTTCTTCTTATTATCCTGCGTGTTTGCTCTATCGAAGTAAAAGCAAAGCTTTGTGAAGTAGAAAAAGAAGTCTTAACGTTTTCTCAGCTCCAAAGTCACGGTCATTTTAATGAAACTTGTAGAGATAATGACCTGCTGCCCCGGTATACTAATATACATATTCCATTCCACTTGTATAACGTCAGTGTCTATAACATTGTGAAGAACAACTTGTACAATCTCTTTTGTAGTAGATTAGATAACAGGCAGTAGACGGACAAATAAGACCATTCCCATAGCAGTAATAAACTAATACATTCAGTACGCACGTCCATCTACAGTGCGTTGAAACAAGCTCTGAGATGATAGAGTTGAAACGTAGAGTCACCGTCTCTCATGCCAAAGATTATCAAGTGAACTAATCGCCTCTGACCTTAACATTGACCCACGACCTTCTGAAGCTCAAGGACTGGGAATTTTCTTTCTTTGGGTGGCTTGGTACGAATATACTGCATACTCAGTATTAGAAGTAGGTACTTTATCACAAAGGCAATAGGGTACGTCCATGCGCATTAATCAAAGTTATACTAGGGTAGATGGCCAAGAAAATCACAGCCTTTGTTCTGAAGATTATTCATTTGTCTTCTACCTCTTTAGGAATAATAACAGGTGACGAAAATTGGAAGAATGGATAGGATGTGACACGACTATTAATGTTTCGAGCTTGCAGGCGTAGTAGGTGGTATATTGGAATCAGTTCAATAACTTTTTTTTTCTAATGCTGTTATTCATTTGTTTAAACTATTGCTTAGTTTTCAGAAGATATCGAGTTAGGGAGCGTGCGATTGGCCAGAGAAATTTAGGGCATGTTCAATTGGGCCCCGAAATGAAGCACACGAGGCCTAACTGGTCCGAAACTGCAGACAGGTGCGTTGGCTTCCATCCGATATGAACTGAGCTTCAAGTATTAATCTTCAAACGTTTACCTTTGAGACGCACAAAAACTCACTCTTGCTCGTAAAAATGGATTTTCCAGCCGGCTCTACGTAATCACATTGTTTCTAGAACACTTGCAACACGATTCAAAATGGCAAAGCCTGAGCTCCTTAATAAGCTAAGTCTTACACGCTTAACTTTAGTGCCAAGTCGCACATGGCTAAGCCTCTGAAGCTTGACTTACTGGAATCGTAAAGCAGGGGCCGGGCTTCGATTCGCTGATTCAAGTTTAAGGCGTTGCCTCTTCATCAGTTACACGTGAGACCTTCCTGAACTTAGTGTTACTCCGTAAAATGAAGATTTCAGTCTGCTTAGCATGATCGGGTTGCTTCTTATACCTGCAACGTGATTCGAAGTGACGAAAATAAAGTTCCTGTCTGCATTTCCGAACAAGTCAAGAGGCTTCAATCGACTTTGACCACCCAACGGGACATGCGCTTATCCACTTTGAAGAACATGTCGGATCTATCGAGAATTTTTCATCTAAACGAGCACCTCTCATATAGTATGTGCAACAAAGTTTTGAATTTATAATTGAAGTGCAGAAAACTTCTAAGCATTGCTAAGCTCTTAGCAAAACTTGGACACCTGCAATTAAAAATTGTGCCGCAGCTCAGTATCCTATACTACTGTGCAAGTAATGAGCAGCAACAGACTCGGCTACTTGGTAGTGCCAAAACTGCACTTAGAATCATTATATAGCTACACTATAACAGTAGCAAGGTTACAAGGCATTCTAAAGCTCCTGAAACTTTCAAGCAGTTCCACTAAAAGTTTCTGCCCTTTAATTCCACAGGCAATAACGACTCACTGGGTGACTAGTGTGCGTTTCTATCTATGTAGGAAATATATTGATATAGCCTTATTAGATGCTTCGGATATTTTTTGACCATCTGCTATGCTAGTATTTTTTTTCTAGTCCGGTCGATGAGGACTCGTAAGGCGTGGGTCACCATGTGGCCCCCACCTGGCAGGTATTCAGCTAGGCTCAAGACTTTCTTGTCTAAGGGGGTGTTCGATGGGGCACCAAAATCAAACCTTAGAGGCTTGATTTGTCTGAAATTTTAGGCGGGGACCTTGATTTCAACCTGTTGAATTGAGTTCCAGGCATTGACCCTCAGTTAATTATCCTGAAGACTTCGCTCCAAAAAGGGAGTTCTCAGCCGTCTCACTGGGGTCCGGTTACTTCTCCAAGGCTTGCAAAGCAGCGCAAAGTTTCAACAACAAAGCTTCTGTCCGAAGTTTCGCACAAGTCAACCCTCGGAGATTTAATATTGGCACCCAATATCGAACACGCCCGGTGACTGCTACGAAACTTTAGGGGAGAGCACTTATGGGCGCCTGCGACCTAAGGCGGCCCTAGCAAATTCTTATAAGCGAGCCCAGAAATTCAACCTTTTAACACTTCTGGCTGAGTCTTAAGTGGCCGAAGTTGCCCACATCTGCTAATGTGCGCGCTCAGTAACCTCTTCAAAACAAACACCCACAAACGCACCAACTAAATGAAATTGAAAATTACAGTGTTAACTCACTGTTACAAGCGAGAGCGTTACTAGTTAATAGATGAGAACAATGATGTCATATTTGGTAACAGTGCTGTTAACGCACAGTACGTTGCCATAATATAATAAGCCAAGAATACCTCCCGTATGTGGAGAAATACATGTTAAATAAATATATAATAAATATTCTTAGTATGTGTTTAGTTACAGCCAGCTGCAGCGTAAGTGAAAACTTGGGTGTATTGGGAACAGAGTGCGATAATGTACAAGTTTTGTGTGTGTATGTCTCCATATGAGTCTGTCCGGGAGATGGTGCATGCTGTAGCGGACTGTGATGACGTGCGAGTGAGTGTGTGTTTAAACTGACTCCTGTAGATATTTGATAAACATGCATAATCATTAAAATTTAATGTAGATGAAGGTTTTGAGGTAAGTACTAGAGAAGAGAGCTGTTGAATATGTACTGTACGTTGTATGCATAAAACGAACAGTGTTGCGTGGCAGAGAGGAGCATTTTGAGTAAATAGTACATTTCTCTCGAAAAAAAAGGAACTGTGGTTTAGCGTAGGCAAGAGTGCTGTTAGTAAGCAGTAGATACGGCCGCTGTTAGTAAGCAGTAGATACGGCCGCTGTTAGTAAGCAGTAGATACGGCCGCTGTTAGTAAGCAGTAGATACGGCCGCTGTTAGTAAGCAGTAGATGCGGCCGCTGTTAGTAAGCAGTAGATACGGCCGCTGTTAGTAAGCAGTAGATACGGCCGCTGATAGTAAGCAGTAGATACGGCCGCTGTTAGTAAGCAGTAGATACGGCCGCTGTTAGTAAGTAGTAGATACGGCCTCTGTTCCGCTTCACTAAGGTTGACCGCAGCCTTGACAAGACTGGTGATAGTTCCAGCTCACTGCGGCTCTCCTGCTCATAGATTAATTTCACTCAGCAACACTCTTCAAAGCTCCATTAAGTTAGAAATTAAATTTCGGCTAATTAGTTGCATGCCCACCGCATGTTTAATAATTAATAAACGTGTTTCGATAATTATAACCCAGGCAGCTGAAGGGTTGTTCAGATGAAGTGTTCACTTCAGCTCAGGCTTATTATTGGTGGAAGAAATTACAATATTTTATGATATGCTCCATATATATACATCTGGTGCGTCTGACAATCAGGACACTATGAATTATCAGCTCTTTCGTACCTGCAGAATTTAGTTGGAGTGTAACCCTGTTCTAGGGTAAAATTGAGTCTAGTATTCAAACGTGCGAAAAAGGTAATACTGCAACTTTCTGCAGGACTGACAGTGGATTTTACTTTCTTTTTATGCTTGAATTATTTGATTTACTGTTCACGTTCTACTTAGGAATCTCTAGGCAGGCAATGAATCCGGTTTACACTTATAAAAACTTTGAACTAAGATGAATTTTTGTTAACAAATAAGCGGGTAAGAGAGGTTACACCCACCAGATGATGTAGGCGTTTGGCCTCATAACTCGATTATTACTGAGACCAATTAATAAGCAAACTGCACTGCAGGATGCAGTTCACTCTATACGATTGATTGTATACATAATGATACCCTCAGCGGCAGAGTTAATTACAATTGGTTAAATGAAAAAAAAAAAGTTCTTTTCGCTAACTTAGTAGACACAAATCGATCTCTTCGTCCTGGAAATGAACTTGCTACTAGTAGAGTTACTTGGTACATGATATAGAACTTTCTCTGTGTTTGTTTAATTAAATTCTACCACGAACTACATGCATGGTCTTCACATCCAAAAGTTGCTTAGTTGCTGCATTGGTTGCATTAATTAACTCTTTCACTGGGCTTGCGTGTACGTGACAAGTACTCTCAGGACACCGAAAACGTGGACTACATCTGACATGTATGGATTAGCATTTCATGTTATTAAGCAGCAAGAAGAACTGGTACAATTACTTTTGGCAATTGTTTCTGTCACCTGCGGGCGTACCTGTCACAAGTACTACCAGTAACATGAAGATGGAACCTAGTTTTGCCCGGTCTTCGAGAAGTATTCTAAGGGATTTAAATCTGGTGATTAGACAAGATATAATATTAGCACTCCGATATTGAAATCTCTGAACCATTTACTGATTGCCTTAGCGATATATATATGCTTAGGATCGTTGTTCTGTTGAAATTCCATCCATTTCCTAGCTCCACTGTTTCAATTTATCATAGCAAATTATCTTAACAGCTTCGTTGTTTTTTCTATCATTTCCAATACTCTTGTGTCGCTAAAGGTAAAGGAACATATTATCAGAGTTTCCACCAACAAAATTCAGAGCAGCAATGCTGTTTGCCTGGTTATAGAGAGCTCTAAGCATGCATTGTAATGCTATAGCTAAAATGCTCAACTTGCATATTCATCTGGTCATAAAATTTGCGATAAAAAGTTATCACCAGATGTCAAAGTATTGTTCTCAGTAAACTGCAATCTTTATCTCAAATTTAGTTTCTTTATAGTAACGGCTTCTTGAGGGGAACTGGCGAGTTAAATTGTAGGTGATGAAGTTCACTACTTAATGATCTTTCCCAAACGCTTGTAACACCAGCTCTAATACGGTTTTGAGGCTTTTTTCGAGTGACAAAACGATTCTTTGCTATTTTTAACAATTAAACAGTGCGCAAATAATTAACATGCTACGCACACAGACCGAAAGACATGTTCAGTGGTGTTTGAAATGTCTACAGCTTCACATGACCGAACACAGATCACTGTAATGAACTCGATGCCTACGCAGAGAGCGACATAACACGGCCACCGAAGGGAAGAACTTGGTTCCTGATCGTTCCTATTGTCATGGGTATATAGGATCCCAACCACATTTTGAGTGTTTTTTCAAAAAATTTTCCGGGGAGAAGATGTGGGAGTGCAGCTTACGCTTCTATTCGCTGAATATAATGCAAACTAATGGGCCTCAGGGCGTAAGACCATCACCCGCGGACGGAGCAAATTTCATCGCCGTAATTTTTTATGGCCTCCTAGTTTTTTTTGGCATCCTATGTGGGAACACCGTCGTGCATGGGTTCCCCGTTTTTTTCGTTATAATTATGTCCTTCGCTTCTTCCTCTGTTAGATCGCCTTTGTTGAGGAGCAGGCGCTTAAACTGATCACTGTAATAACAACATAAGAAAAACAAAACCCCTTGTTGATCTACCGCGGTGGATGCAAATTCAACGCCGTCATTTTTCATGGCCAGCTAGGTTGTACTGTACACGAGGCAGCAGTTCAGTGGTGAATCAAACATTGTTGTTAATACAAAAATTAATTACTAATTTAACTCTAACAGGAACGCGCAGCCCGTCTCCATTGCTTCGCTCCAGTCTCCCCCATTCAGAAATTCACCTCACTCATCCCCATTCAAAGCTTCACTCCCTTTTCCCCATCCGAAACATCATTCCAGTGTCCCCCTTCCAGAACTTTACTCCCGTCTCCCCGATCCAGATCTTCACTCTCTTTTTTTATGTCTAGAACTTCATTCCCTTATTTCCCTTTCAGAACTGCACTTCCTTTTCCCCAATCCAAAAGTTCACTTTAATCCTCCCTTCTCAAACTTCACTTCATTCTTTCTCATAGAGCGCGGCATACTCGGCGTACCGGTGCCTTCCATAAGTTTGTCCTGGAACCGATACGATGTCGCACAATCCAGTATTTTCGTTCGTTTGTTCCATCATGTGTAGATATTTGCAGTAATCTTGATGGCGCTGCCTTTCTTGGTGCGGGTATTGGCAGCTATAAGCAATTGTAAACAGCTTGATCCTGTCATCTGTAATTCTCTCTTTCTTTCCTCTCTTGCTGGAGTGGCTTCGTGGGGGTTGATAACCTTATGGAATTTCCTCCGTTCTCACCTCCCCAGACTGGTGTATTTTAATAATAATAGAAATTCTTCACTCGATTCTGCACCATCCAAGACTTCGTACCCTTCTCCTTCATCCAGAACATCATACCATTCACCCCATTTAGAACTCCACCCCAGTTTCCTCCATCCAGAACGTCACACCATTCACCCCATTTAGAACTCCATCCCAGTTTCCTCCATCCAGAACGTTACACCATTCACCCCATTTAGAACTCCACCCCAGTTTCCTCCATCCAGAACGTCACACCATTCACCCCATTTAGAACTCCACCCCAGTTTCCTCCATCC